>CALSFV010000328.1:0-348347 GCA_943737045.1 Parapristionchus giblindavisi
CCGATCCGGAAAGTTTGCTTACAAACACAAAACAAAACACAAGTATATTTTCAGTAAACTTACAGTCACAGGACCCTCGCCCTATTTTCCTTACACTTTTTATTGATTTGAGATCCTTATCCTTTTATTGCATCCTTATCCCCGGCTCTGCATCAGCTGCTCTCGGTCCATTGGTTCGCTTCTAAGGTAAACCACTCACCTTTTTTTGGCCGATGTTCACTTATTGTGTAAATCTCCGGACCCTTGATCATCCTTATTTATCATCCTTATCCCCGGCTCTATGTTGCCCACTCTTAATCACCGGCTCTCTACTTATCGATTGTATGCTTACTAATTCGTTTAAGTCGGAAAACTTGTACTTTAATTTGGTTAAACGAAGCGTGGCCATTCATTCGTTCTATGGTCCCCTAATTTCGCACACTATTGCCAGAGTGAACCACACATTTTTGTTTCTGTGAACATCCATTCCTGATCGTATGACTAAGCGAAAATAGCTAATGAAATTATTGAGACACCCTTGACCATCGTCACCTTCCCCCCCCCCCCCCCTTTCCCCCTATTAAAAAGTCCTCATTCTTTTCACTTCATAGAACGGCGGGAGCGAGGGATGATTTGGTGAAGTCAGCTGGACCACAATTCTTGCAAGTGGCGAGGTACAATCGTTCGGAATGGAGTAACCTCATGGCAAGCAACCCAGCTACGAAATACCCATTAAAGCTGATAAAGTTGATTCAATGTCAATGTCAAGGAACGGCGGGGGGGGGGGGGAGTGAGCCGCGGCGGGCCTCGTTTCGAGAAGGCGTGTGTGCGCGACTGTAAAGTGTTCACCGGACGATGCATCACAGTGCGCGTTAGATCAGCCTCTGTAATAGCGGTGCAACAATGAAGGAAGGACGGATCACGTTTTCCAACTTATAAAGAGTGCGAGGCGGATGCCAGGCGGGTTTGGCGGGCTACATTAGAGAAGGTGTGCGTGCGAGATGGCATCATATGATTCTCTCTGTCATACTCTCCGCCGCGTCACCAAACCTGTCTGAGGCGCGCCGCTCTGACTAATGAACTACCGTCTCATTATTATGAGACCGTGAAAACACACCAAACAGCGCACCACAATGATGGCAAAAATCGCCTCAGCACCTCCTTTGCCCCGCTATTCCCATCTCTTTTGCATTTTGAACTAACGTGAGTGTATCGAGAGCGGCCATGATGTGGCATAGCAAAGGTTAGAGCGAGAACTAGAAAGATTACGCAAAAGTGAGAGAGCGCAGACGACGAGAGCGCATTATAGTGCACCATACCGTAATTTTTTTGGCATTTTGCCAAGTTTTCAATGAGGGCTCTCCCTGTGTCAGCATTGCCAAAGACCATTTCCGGGAGCACTTCTAGGTGCTGTAACAACGTCTACCCTCCTTCTCAAGGGCAAAACCTTGGACAGTGTTCTTTCCCAGCTTCCTTTTTCACATAGAGAGAGAAGAGATAATAATGCAATATAATGTAATACTTTGTTTTTTTCAAAACTCAATCGAGAGCCGGTGATTCAGAATAGTAAACTCCGAGCCGGTGATTAGAAAGATAAAAAATTCTTAAAAAGCGATGGTGACTCAAGATTTACATATGTTTCACAATTTGGCTATGTTCGATGGTGATACCTCTCTCCGATAGGTGATGTGAATGCTTATTACATATAATTTTCAATATCTATCTATTTATTTTATTTATTTATTTATTTATCGTACACCGCAAAGGTGTTTCAATAAGTACAAAGTGTTCGAGTGCAAGAAAAAAATATGTGAGAGAATAAAAAATATGTGAGAGAATAAAAAATATGTGAGAGAATATCTATATCGAGAGTATTCAGTTATCCATTTCTTCACTTCCCTGGGTTAGGAAAGGATCCTGATCTCTCTACCGTAACTGTCAGACTCTTTTATGAGCGTCGTCTACCGTCCTACTCCTGCCTGTCTGTCTTACTACATCCACTCCCCACCTCTCTCTGTCCTCTCTCTATCCCCCTCTCTCTCCCCTCTCTCTCTCTCACTCTCTTCCTCTCTCTCTCTCTCTCTCCCTATTCCTCTATCTCTCACCCTCCTCCTCCTCCCTCCTCCCTATTCGACTCCTATTTGACTCCTCCTCTCTCTCTATCTCCATATCCGTGAATGTGTTTGTCATAGGTGGGGGGTGTATTTGGACACTTTATTACTCCTTAACTAAGTCTCTCTCTCTCTCTCTCTCTCTCTCTCTCTCTCTCTTTCTTTCTTTCTTTCTCTCTCACTCTCCCCCTCTCTTTTTTCTCCCTCTCCCTATATTCTCTATTACCTCTCTATCTTACCTCCATCCTAGGAAAACACTGAGATACGCGACAATCAAACATAACAGGGGAGATAAATTGGGACAAAAATATGCACTGACAAGGCGATGAGGAGAGGGAGGAGAGGGAGAGGAGGGAGAGGGAGAAGAAGGAGAAGGAGAGTGAGGGAGAGAGGAGAGAGGAGAAGGAGAGTGAGGGAGAGAGGAGAGAGGAGAAAGGAGAGAGGAGAGAGGAGAGAGGAGAGAGGAGAGAGGAGAGGGGAGAGAGGAGAGAGGAGAGAGGAGAGAGGAGAGAGAGGAGAGAGGAGAGAGGAGAGAGGAGAGAGGAGAGAGGAGAGAGAGGAGAGAGGAGAGAGGAGAGAGGAGAGAGGAGAGAGAGGAGAGAGGAGAGAGGAGAGAGGAGAGAGGAGAGAGGAGAGAGGAGAGAGGAGAGAGGAGAGAGGAGAGAGGAGAGAGGAGAGGAAGAGGGAGAGGAAGAGAGAAAGGGGGAGAGGGCGAGAGGAGAGAGTAGAGAGGGAGGGGAGAGATAGGAGCGAGAGACGGGGGTAATATCGAGAACGGGTTGTAGTAATCCATGTATCACTGATGGTGTATCTTGATAACAGTCTGAGGTATTTTGGGCATTTGTCTATCATGGAAAGGACTATTACATTACATTTTTTAAAACATTTCAACAACTTTATTAGGGTGTTATTTCAGCTGGGTCGTCATTAGATTGTTAGAAAAGAGACCATAAGATCACTGTCATAAACTTTCCTACTGTATGTACTGCTCTAAAAACATTTGAAAAAAACAGCGATTTTTTTACTGTGATATTTTGTGTTTTTTTGATGTTTGGATTTTTTCAGTAACTTCATCAAGAATTGGTATATGTTTGTTGCTTCTGAAAGGTACACCATACTTTGAAACTCTTCGCTCTGACAATGCTCTCTCGCTATCTTTGCATACGAGAGAGCGTTGTCAGAGTGGAGAGTAAAATTGGCTCGGCACTTAACTTAAAATACTTACACAACCTTCCCTGATTAAGAGCCAGTGAAAAGTGAAAAAAAAGTAAAGTCCCGATTTTCATTGGAATATTTGCCTTTTTGTTTCCCATGGTGATAATGAAATCAGGCACAACTACAAATTGATTGGGCTTTGCATTCACACAAACACTGCGTGTTATTTAACTCCCCGTGTTATTTCACCTCCCCGAGGTATGCGACAAGAAAATCTCCGTTTTATTTCTAAAGCTATTGTAGTTACGTACAATATTATTATCATTATCACTATCACTTATTTTCACCAAACATTGATCTCCCGCGGGACTTCGTGTACTTTGAATAATGGGATTTACCATTACTTTTTACTTATATTATTATTATTGTGATGGACAAAATCCAAACGTGGGAATTACTGCAAATGATACATGGGATTTTTTGTAATTCTCACCTACTCTGGTATTTCGAAACTTAAAGTCTACTTAAAGTAAAACGTAAGTCTACTTAAAGTGGTGTGGTATACTGTAATGCATTTCGTCAAATGTTCTTTCACTTTAAGTTTACTTAGAGTCTACTTTAAGTCTGTGACGTAGTTTGAGTAGACTTTAAGTTTCGAAATACCAGAGTAGCACTTGCTATATCTTATAGGTCTGGTGGAGCACCGCGGAGCTCTCCGGAGTTCTGTGGAGCCTTTGTATTAGAGTTGGCAATAACGCACTATTCATTGCGGGCCCGCAAAGTCCTTTTCCTCTCCGAGAGAATGAAGAGAGAAGGAAGAGGAGAGGAAAATGCCATTGCGGGCCCGCAATGCCATTGCGGGCCCGCAATGATTTTACACCGCACCATTCGAAATTGCGGGACGAAATGATTTCACACCGCATTGCGGGCCCGCAATCACTAGCAATGAAAATCCAATTTCTTTGCGGGCCCGCAACGTCCGAATTGCCAACTCTACTTTGTATGGTAAAAAAAGGAGGTAAATGGTGTAATCCTACCATAATCCATGTAATTCGGGTCACGATCATGATTGCAAAGATTTACACAAATATCGATCGAAAAAAGAACAATTATCGATTGAAAATGTTGGTTTTACTCGCAATTAAACTGCCTGGGGCCACATTGTCATTCAACTTTTTAGTAGTTTGTTACTCTTTCTTTTCGTCTGTCCCCCCTCTCTCTATCTAATCGCATTGTTATTGCGACGACTCCATTCCACTCTCTCCCTCCCTCCCTCCCCCTCTCTCTCTCTCACTATATCTCTTTCTCTCACTCTCTCCTTCACTCCTTCTCTCTCTCTCTCTCTCTCTCTCTCTCCCTCCCTCTCCCAACTCTCTCTCTCTCTCTCTCTCTCCCCTCCCTCTCCCAACTGTCTCTCTCTCTCTCTCTCTCTCTCTCTCCCTCTCTCCCTACCCCTCTTCCTCTCCCTCTCTCTCTCCCTCTCCCCCTCTCCCTCTCCCCAACCTAACTCCGAAATATGTCACACACACCCCTCTTCATTTCAGACGTGACTGAAAACCTTCCCACCTTCAGTCCTGCACTACCGAACAACTGTCTCAGCGCAATTTGATCCACTTTTTGGAGTCCTAGCGGACATGGTTTTGATGATCAAAGATCAAAGATCGAAGATCGGTTAGGGGCGGAGAGTTTTGAATCATTTGCAACACATCCGGTACTTGTACTATACCGCCCTTGCGTGTCTCCTATACACAACATTGATTTTTGTGTTTCAACCATACTTTACCTGTGACTAACCCCAGCAAAAAACGCTAGTACAAAGTCTCATTGCGAATTTTATTTATGATGTTTCAGTCACCATTATCAGCGTTCAGTGGCTACGTTATGTTCTAGTTCATATAGTCATTGGTTCTCCACTAAAACTCTCTCTAATAGCATGCTCTCTCTCTTTCGCCTATCTTGCTAGCATGCTCTCTCTTGCATGTATGGCTAACCTGCTCAAATTCGATTGCACACTGACCATTGGCCCTTTGATTCTTTGGTTCCTTGACCTGGGGGGGCAACCCCGAATCTAGAATCTAAAGTGATCCATTTCTATATTAATCAAACAAACTTTGTCCACACATGAACAGGATTCCGGAGAATATGGGAGCCGTAAAGTAGCCTCACTTGAATGGGTGATGGGTCAACAGTCGGGTTGGAGAGGGAGAGGGAGATGGAGAGAGGGAGAGAGGGAGAGGGAGAGATCCTCTTGAGAGTAACGGCCAGGGCCGACAAATTAAATCGGTGTTGTATATGTAGAGAAATTGACCATGCAGGGTAGACACTAGACATGACAACACGCAATCGCCATTCCGGAGTGACTTCCTCAAATCTCCTTGCAAAGAGCTCTATCGATACGAGCTCCTAGAGCTCTCTAAGATCTATACAGCTCCATCGAGACGGCCCCCTAGAGCTCTCTATGATCTAGAGAGCTCCATCGAGATGACTCCCTCGAGCTCTATAAGATCTAGAAAACTCCATCGATACGAGCTCCTCGAGTTTTCTAAAATCAAATCGACTTGCGAAGAGCTCTATCGATACGAGCTCCTAGAGCTCTCTAAGATCTATACAGCTCCATCGAGCTCCTAGAGCTCTCTAAGATCTATACAGCTCCATCGAGACGGCCCCCTAGAGCTCTCTATGATCTAGAGAGCTCCATCGAGATGACTCCCTCGAGCTCTATAAGATCTAGAAAACTCCATCGATACGAGCTCCTCGAGTTTTCTAAAATCTAGAGAGCTTCATCTCTTTAGAGCTCTCTGAGCTCTATAGATAAGAAATGCTCCTAGGCTTCTTCTTTAGCTTCTATCTACCTTCTTCTCATTTTCTATTTTCTATCCATATTTACATGTCTGTCTATCTCTCTGTTGTTCTCTCGTTCTCCTTCTTCCTCTTCCTCTCTCTCTTCTGCGCTCTTCCCCTTCTCTATCTCTCGCGTTATATCTCATTCAGTTTTCAGCATGCTCGGGGCTATGTATGTCGCGCGCGCTCCCTTTCGCCCCCTAATTCTTTCACTTATCTGCCTCCCTCTTTGTTCCTCTCTCCCTCTCCCTTTCCCTATCTCTCCCTCCTCTCCCTCTTTCTCTCCCTCTCCCTCTCCCTCTCCCTCTCCCTCTCCCTTTCCCTCATCTCCCTATCTTTGTCTATCTAACTTGATTGAACCGTGTGCGAAAGGGGAGAGCCACAAGTCTCTTTTCCGCCCTCTCCCTTTACTTCTCTAACTCTCTCTCTCTTCCTCTCTATCTTTCTCTCTCTCTCTCTCTCTCTCTCGCTCGCTCTCTCTCGCTCTCTCTCGCTCTCTCTCTCTCTCTCTCTCTCTCTCTCTCTCTCTCTCTCTCTCTCTCTTTCTCTTTCCCTCTCCCTCTCCCTCTCCTTCTCCCCTATCCCTCATCGCCACTCAAATTCTTTCATTGTGTCTTTTTACCGACGTTCGAGGGGCATTTCTCTGCATCCTTACCCACACTCTCTCATTACCCCATACTCTCTCGCGTTTACTTCTCTAACTCTCTCACTTTCCAATGCTCTCTCGCTTCTTCTCTTGTTCTCTAACGCTCTTACTTTCCCATATTCTCTCGCTTCTGCTCTAGTTCTCTAACTCTCTTACTTTCCCATACTCAATCGCTTTTACTCTATTTCTCTAACTCTCTCCTTTCTCCATACTCTCTCGTTTTTATTCTACTTCTCTAACTCTCTCGTTTTTACGTGATCTCTGTTCACGTTAATCTCCCTGCGATCTCTCACTTTGTTGTGTTATCTAGCCTTCTTACTATCTCTGCGCTCTCTCACGTTTACCTAGTCTCTCGTCGGCTGTTTCTCTGTTCTAACTCTCGTTTTCATATACTCTCTTACCAACCCCTGTTTCTCTATACTCTCTCGCGTTGCAGCACTCTCTCGTTGCCCTCCATCTCTGCGTCTCTGGCCTCGCACACACTCTCTAGCTCTCTCACTCACTCTATTTCTCTACACTCTTACACTCTCTCATTCACCTGTACTCTCTCACTCTCTCTTTTTCTGTACACTCTCCCTTCGCACACTCTCTCTGCTCACTTCGTTTCACGTTGTAAATACGCCGTCTATCTCTCCTCTGCAGAAGCCCCCCATTCTCCCAGTCGGTCCTGTTTTTTTAAAGGCACACCCCAAGCTGATTCTACTCACCGCGTTGGCAATACTCTCTCGTAGAAAAAGAAGGCAAGAGAGTCTGGCCAGAGCGGAAAGGTTCAAACTTGCTTGGGGCGTCGCTTTAACGTTCAAGTTAACGCTCTTTTCATGAATGTTTTGGCACCGTGGCAAGAAAACTGTGATTGTCTAGCTCTATCTTTTCGCGCACTCTCCCCTTCCTTTTCTAACTCAAAATTTTGGGATTTCTCATCTTTGGCAACGTGCCAAGAAACTCTCGCTGTCTGTCTCTCTCCTTTCGCGTGCTTTCTTGTCCTTCTCTAACTTATTCTAGGTGTTCGCTTCCGTGAATAATCGATTGTGAGAGTTTTTCACAAGTAAAATCAGCTAAAGTTAAAGGCGCACCCCAAATTTGAAACTCTCCGCTCTGGTAACACTCTCTCGCTTTCTTTGACTGTGAGAGAGTGTCGCAAGAGCGGAGAGTTTCAAATTCTTCTTTGTTTTCCATCTCCCACATCACCGAAACGTACATCAATAGCTGATCATGGAAAAAACCACTACTTCAAACAATTACAATTGACGAGTGCCTTTTGTTGCTCAAACCCTCACTGCACTCTTGAAAGATAGTCAAATGCGCACCCACAATTCTCTCTCGCTTTCTTTATCTACGAGAAAGCGTGCGGAAAGGAGACTAGCGTAAACAATAATATAATAATATAATAAATAATAACATTTATCATGTTCGCTCATTAGTTTAGTTTAGTTAGTTAGTTAGTTAGTTAGTTAGTTAGTTTTTTTCATTAGTTTAGTTTAGTTTAGTTTAGTTTATTAGTTTATTAATCTTTATGGTCCTTCACCATCTACGCTGGTCACGAAGTGGAATCTATACAATAGTTATGTGGAGTTTGAATCTTGGAAAAGGAAAAAAAAGGAAAAAAAGGAAAAAAAAGTACATGTAAAAGTGAAAAGTAGTGTTAATTTTGTGATTGTAAAAGTAGCTGGAAAAGTAGCAATCCAACACTCGTGTAATTGTAAAGGGTTTTTGTTGTCAGAGTTTGTCAATTAGGAAGCTATGCTACTTTTCCAACTACTTTTACAATCACAAAATTAACTCTACTTTTCACTTTTCCATATACTTTTCCAAGATTTTAAAACCGCATTAGAGAAACTCGCGAGAGATATGAGAGTGACTGAATATGTTTCAACTCGGCATGATCTCTCTAATGCTTTCATTTGATTCGTTAGAATGGTGGTTCCGCTAATAGAAAATCATCTAGTATTTATATTATAATACCTTCATCTAGTATAATATTTGATAGGAATAAATTGATTGTTAATAAAAAATAAACCATTCAATCATCTCCCAATCTTAGATCAGCTAAATCCAAACTGATATATTCTGCTCTTTATCTTTCAAGCACACCAAAGCTAATTTCACGCTACACACTGGCAAAGCTCTGTCGTATACTAAGAAAGAGAGATTGTGGCCAGAGCGGAGGATTTCAAATTGGCATGGGGATGCCTTAAAACTAACTGATCCTGGAACTGAAACTGATGCTTATCTTTAAATTCCTCTAATGCCAAGATTGATCGTCACCGTTCCGCTTGCTTATCTTTTGCTTCGAGACTCATAGTCGTATCTTCTCCTCTCTAATTTCTATCTTTATCTCTGTCTCTATCTCCTCAACTCTTTCCACACTATGAGACGTCCATCCTCTTTTACATTAATAATAATTAATATGTATAAAAATGGGCTGGCAGCCTGGATCAGGATCCAGACGAGAGTTCGAAAAGTGGGCGGTGTTTATTTTCTTTTTTTTTGGGAGAAACGTTAGCTATGAATTCGGTGCCGAGAGAATTGATGAGTACCCATTTGTTTCATGTGAATCTTGAATGTCCCCCTGCTCTCACTGTCTCTTTCTCTCTGCGCGTACGCAAAACCGTCCATTATATTCCGTTCAGTTCTCTTATTCAATGCTTTCTGTCTACCTGCAACCCAAGGGTGGGAGACAGAAAGACAGACAGAAAGATATGCTTGTCTGATCAGTCTGATAAGTCGAGGGCGTCTTAATTTACATTGTGAAACTTGTGTTCCAGTTCATCTCGGATATTTCATTTAATGCCCACTACTGCTTCGTTTTTGTCGTTGTCAGAAGTATCTCAACTGTTGTCGTTTATTTCTGTAAAGTGAACTCTAGCACATGTCTCGCTTTATCCATATGCATTCCATTCCGCAACGTTCAAAAGTGGCAAAAAAGCAGCGTTCGCTTTCCCTCGAAAAAAACAAGGAGTCTTTGCCAATATTCAAAAATGAAATATATACTTACGCCTTTTTTCTGTTCGCTGTAATGAACACTGCCATATAAGTACTATTCTCTCCATTATCCCATTGTTCCTGCCTTCTAACGATAAGAGGACCAAAAAGGGGTATTCTTCCATCCATTAAGGCCTTCTACGTCCACTCATCCCATTTTGTTTCTCTCTCTACCTCTCTGCCTCTCACCCTCTCTCCCTCCCCCCCCTCTCTCTCTCCCTCCTCTCTCTCTCTCTCTCTCTCTCTCTCTCTCTCTCTTTCTCTTCTCTCTTCCTCCTCCTCCTCCTCCTCCTCCTATCTCTCTCTCTCTCCACTCTCCCTCTCTCTCCTCTCCTCTCTCCCTCTCCCTCTCCTCCTCTCCCTCTCTGTCTTCTCAATTACATGTTCCTCTTCCCCTCTCCCACTTCCCCATCGACAAAGGGCTAATGAAGTTTCACCCAGGCCTTTTTCGGAGAGTAAGAGTAGCCCTGCCTTGTATACTGCTCCGTTCGACTTTACAGATCTTCTTATAGCTCTCTGGAGCTCTAGTGGGCTACACAGAGCTCAAGTGAGCCTTGTAGAGCTCCAACTACGTAGTTGCTACGTTCGGAACTAATCCTAAGTGAAACCATTAGCGTCGATACATTTAACTCAATTGAACACTCCTTATCAATGTAGGCAAAGAGGTACTGCCTCTGTATCTGGATTGCCGTAATATTGGGTCTTCTCAATTAACTAATTCTTCAATAATCTTCTTATAATCAGTTAGTGGCGATCGATATATCCATGCCAATTTGCCTATCCATTGCTTTTTGCCATTGCAAGAGACGAAGTTCCCTTGGTACGAACGCCAATGTATGTCTGTCGATTTCGCACCCAGCAGAACAGAGCAAAGAACGTTTTACTGGCGTGAACTCGCAAAGAACATCTGGCATGCCTCATCTTTCTCATTCATTCCCTCTCGCTATCTCTTCTTCTCCTCCTCCTCCTCCTCCTCCTCCTCCTCCTCCTCCTCCTCTCTCTCTGTCTCCACTTTCTTCTCTCTCTCTCTTTCTCACTCCCTCTCTCTCTCTCTCTCTCTCTCTCTCTCTCACCATTTTCCGTCCAATCATACGTGATTCTTCATGTTCTCATTCTCCTGAAGTCTGACCAAGAAACAGGAAAATTCACCCTCTCCTATGGTACGTTGTCATTGATCGTTTGTTAATCCACATAGTGAGAGAGGGAGAGGGAGAGGGAGAGGGAGAGGGAGAGGGAGAGGGAGAGGGAGAGGGAGAGGGAGAGGGAGAGGGAGAGGGAGAGGGAGAGGGAGAGGGAGAGGTAGGGAGTTTGAAGCAAATAATCAGAAATTGAAACGGCCCCAGGGCCATTCCTTCTAACTCTTCTTCTTCTCTGTTATCTTATTAACTCCTACTAGCGTTACTATACTGTTTGTTTCTGAGCTGATAGTGTAATCCGTCTTACTTCATCATTGATACTGATTATAATCTGTACAAAAGCTACGGTACAAAAAATGCTTTGACGTTTGATACTCTAGCTTCCTGTTTATTTTATTTATTTATTTATCGTACACCGCAAGGGTGTTTCAACAAGTACAAAGTGTTCGAGTGCAAGAAAATATGTGAAATATCAGATATTTTCGCGACTTTTGAACACTATGCCACAGTTGCAGAGCAAATCAATTGATAAGTCGATTTTGTAAAACAATATTTTTAAACTTTATAAACCAAATATTCTGCGAATATGTATTATGAACTTTAAGCGACCTCTGACCGCAACTAATCTACCTTTAGCACACTTCCGCTACTCGAGGACTCTCTCCGAGAGCAAACTTACCCTGGTTGGGCAAATCATTACCCACGATTCTTTGCGTTAGCCGCGAAGAGGCGTTCGTGCTGTGTGTATACCTCTCAAGTTGCGTAGCCCTACTTTTTGCAAATTTCAATCACTTTCAATGTAAACCTCAGTTTTATTTGACGCTGCAGTCTCTCGTCTCTCACTTATCTTTCAAGTTCACCTAGTCTTTCCGTTCCATGCACTTGATCAATCGAATTCTCAGAATTTTGTCCAGCTTAGTTCCCATATCACAGCGTTTCTGCAATACAGCGAGAGCGGTCACTGAAAACGTTAACCGTCTGTTCTCTCTCATTTTCGCTCTACCTTTTCCTGTGTCGTTTCTGTTTCTGCTTTCGTTTTCGAAACGCTGTATTTTCTGTCTCGTACTAATGATAACTTACTCATCACACTTTTCTCTTCATTCCTTTTTGCCAGAACACATGCAGAACTCTCTCAAAACTAATGCTCTCTCGCTTGTCTGACTTGGCATATACCAGAATCCCTTGTTATCTTGCAATAGCGTTACTCGTCCCATGGATTCCCTATCAAGGAAGTAGAGAAAGTGCGAAGTGTTTACAGAGATTGAAAGAGAGAGTGAGAACATCGTCGCCCCAGCAACGATGGCCCCAAATAGACCTAAAGAACTACTCGAAGTTTCCCCCTCCATGCCCTCCTGACGTCTACCGCCTCCTCACCCTATCTCTCTAGCTCTTTCTCCCTCTCTCTCTCTCTCTCTCTCTCTCTCTCTCTCTCTCTCTCTCTCTATCTATCTCCCTCTCCCCTACTCTCTACCTCACTCTCTCTACCTCTCCCTCTCTCTCTCCTCATTCGCTCAAGCAATTCCGGAAGCCTCATTTCGTGTTTCTCTCATTCCTTCATATCTCCTCACTACTCTCAGTTT
The DNA here is from genome assembly GCA_943737045.1 of Parapristionchus giblindavisi. Classification (NCBI taxonomy): domain Eukaryota; kingdom Metazoa; phylum Nematoda; class Chromadorea; order Rhabditida; family Diplogasteridae; genus Parapristionchus; species Parapristionchus giblindavisi. The sequence goes on from CALSFV010000328.1 coordinate 12,431, forward strand.
CGCCCTTCTAATCGATAAGCCACGCCCACATTCATTATCTTTATCAAATCCTTCGTAGATTTAAACTAACACCACGAGTCATTTGGAAACTCTCCGCTCTGACCACACTATCTCGCATTCTTTGTCTACGAGAGAGTGTGCCAATACGGGGAGTGAAGTTAGCTTGTGGTGTACACCTCAGATTTAAAATATAAACCATGCCATTTTTCTTGACCAAAGTCACTCCATAAATCTTCCTTGACCGAACAATTGCACCGAGTTTTAATCAATATTAAGTGTTTTTAATCCTGAAATCATGAGCGCGCTAAAATCGATCGGATCTCGTAAAATCCACTGGTTCTTGACGCAAATTCCATCATACTTCTTCTTCTGCGCTCTCGGATTGAGTAAACATCCTAACAGATGTGTTCTCATTTTCTCTGAGATAAAGAGAGGGAGAGAAAGAGAGGGAGAGGGAGAGGGAGAGTGAGAGGGAGAGGGAGAGGGAGAGGGAGAGAGAGAGAGGGAGAGGGAGAGATTTAGAGGGTATCATGAGGAATGTGTTCCAGTCTGCTCTCTCGAGAAAATAATTAATGAGTACGAGGATAATTGAAGTTCCGATCGATATATATTTAAAAAACACTCCGCGTTAACGGCAACTCGCGGCGCTAAACACGTTGTTCCTTTATTTGTCTGAGAGAGTGTGTGATTCCAACGCGGAGAGTTTCGAAACAACACGGGGGAATCCCTTTAGCGTACCGCGATTAGAGAGATATATATGAGACCAAAAATAAAAATTTCTACACATCAATGTTCTAAATCGATTTAATAATTTCACTTTCCATGAAATAATTTGTGACAAATTTATGCTATTTCATCACTTATACAGTGTTTACTCATGCTCTCATCTTCATTAGTTGATTACGTGATGCCTTATTAAAGGGAGCGTAACCTCACTCAATGGTCTCTTCGACGCGCAATGCTCTCTCGTTGTTAGAGAACAGAAAAATAGTGTGTGCAGTGAAGAGGCCATTGAGTGAAGTAACGCTCCCTTTAATTCATTACTGGTCGAAACATCATGAAGCACATTTATTGATGCATCACTGTTCACAACGCACATGTCGTTTTTAATGTGCATGCAATCTCATACTTGTACATTCATTCATTATTGCTGGAATTTGGAGATTAACTGGGTGAAGATCAAAGATCAAAGATCAAAGATCACATCATTGGAATCAACTTTTAAAAACCAATGACTGATCAGTTTGGCCACAACTCCGTTATCATTATTATACACGTATTCAATGTTCAATCCCCTCCTAGAAATTGTACCTCATTCATTTGTTTAATATTTATTGTTTTATACACGTTTACCTTGTGGTGAATAAATAAATAAATAAATAAATATATATATATTGATTTATGACGAAACCATGTCTGCCATGACTCACGCCATGGATTTGGCTAATGCGATAAGCATTAGAAATTTAACGGCTTCATCGCTATTAATCTGAATCGTCTTGGTATTCCCATAACAGCTTTAGGAAAATCGCACCGTATCCATGAAAGGTGTTTGCAAACCGTTTGCCGGCAAAACGTGACATTACAAGCATAGGGGGGGGGATTGTTGGCTTATTTGGCGTTAATTAATTGATTGATTTATTGATTGATCGTTGGTACGAACGGCTGAAAATGCGTTCAACGATTGCTCAGTAGTCAGAATATTACACCGTCCGCTGTACTCTTCAATTCTGCCTCTTCTTCAATTTCGTTTCGCAACCATCACTCAATTGTTTTACCTGAGGCGTCTCTCTTTGTATTATCTGCTTGAGTCATCTCCATGCTCATCTATTCGTTAAAATGGATCAATTTATGTTATATTTATGATTTTCACTATCAATAATGTTTTGCAGTTATCTGTGACTGTGTCGAAATTAGATAGTCAATTAATTTTTTTGTTGCTTTTGCCAACGATATGTTTCTATTATCTATGCACTGCGCGGTGGAGATAGCTCATCCTCTCTTTCTCTGAGCATTGATCTGTTATCTCTCGCCCATCCCCTTTCTCTAGTTATTGCTGATCGGTTTGACTAGTGCAGAAAGAATCACTTGGTGTCAGTTCCAGATGTATTGGGCCAAACCGAAAGTGGCTCGAGAAAAAAGTACCAGAAAAAAAGTTTAATGTCACACCCAAGGATTTTTCTGGCACTATCTATGTTAGTTTATCAACGAAGGACGGTTGCCATAGCCGAGAGCATAAATTTAGCTTCGGGATACAGTCAAGGGCTACAGACCTAGTCACTAGCATCGTGACGGCCCTGGTTTTTTCCGGTTTCAAAATTCAAAATAATGATTGCACAAGTGCTTCAACGATAGACCAATGTGGGCATAATATGATATATGTATCGGATGCAGGTCCCCTCTTTCATTTGCCAGTAGTATAATTATGAATAATGCAATCAATGGAATAAAAATGAATAAAATTTTTTAGACTTCTGTCAATGCTATTAAAGGCACACCCCATGCTAATTTTACTCTCCGCATTGGCAATACTCTCTCGTAGACAAAGAAAGAGAGAGAGAGAGAGAGTGTGGCCAGAGCGGAGAGTTTCAAATACGCTTAGGGTATCGCTTTAATTCTCATTTAACATTTGCTAAAGCTGTTTCAAGTTCAACTTGCCGAGACTTGGACGAGATTGATCGTAGCAAGCCGGAAAAAAACTGACGAACGAACGTTTTGTGGACTTGTTGTCTGTATATTGACCAAAGCTCAAAGATCGAAAACAAAACTGAATTTTACATGCAATGTGCATGCAAACCTATACTTGTACTTACATAAATATTATTAAGCTATTATCATCTTCATCACTGCGTGCGTTCTCTCACTGTTAATCCTGCAACCTGACCTAACCCATCCATACCTTACTCTCTCTCATCTCATCGCATCTCATTCTATCATCATTTTGTACACATTGTTTGCCTTTCTGCACTTCCCTCATCCGCGTCGTCCCCTCTTCTTCCACGATCTGTGATGGCTAGAGTATGTCACCCACTTTTTAGGCACCGACGCAACCCTTTTGACCCAAAAGCTTGTCCAAACCTATGGCAAAATAGCCCTGAATGCTCGCACATACTTGAATCACTTAAAGGGAGCGTAACCTCACTCAATGGACTCTTCATTACGCACACTATTTCGCTGTTCTCTAACAACGAGAGAGCATTGCGCGTCGAAGAGACCATTGAGCGAGGTAATTTTTTTTTCCCTTTAAAGGTATACCCCGAGCTAAGTTGAAACTGTCCGCCGCTCTGACCATGCTCCCTCGCTTTCGTTGCTTGCGAGCGAATGTGGCCAGAGCGGAGAGCAAATTAGCTCGAGATGAGACTATAAGAGATACTATTCGTTTTCGCATTGACTATGTCGGTTTTTAGATACGCTCTAAACAGATACGCGCTCAGGTTTTCGTGATCATTTGACCAAACCAAAATCAATTTATGGGATATGATCAGTTGCTTTTTTGGGCTCTCCCCGTCGTATATCACAATCTCGCCTCGCACAAATGAGTATACGCCCTTGTGAACGTATATTTGTCCAGCTTCGTCCATTTTTCCTCCTCCTCCTCCTCCTCCCCTCGCTCTCTCTCTCCTCCCCTCTCTCTCTTCCTCTTTCTTCCTCTCGCTCTCCCTCTCTCTCCTCCTCTCTCTCTCTCTTCCTCTCTTCCTCTTTTTCTCCCTCTCTCTTCCTCTTTTTCTCCCTCTCTCTTCCTCTTTTTCTCCCTCTCTCTTCCTCTCTCTCTCCCACTCTCTCTCTCCCACTCTCTCTCCCACTCTCTCTCTCCCTCCCTCTCCTCACTTATTCTCATCCTTTCCATTGGTCATTATCATCGTTTTTCATCCCATCACTTCTTCGATTACTCCAACTCCCCCTATCCTCTATCTGCCTCTCTTTCTCTGCACCCTCTCGATTTCACCCGCTCTCTCGCCCATTTACCCTTTTATTTTGACCACTGTTACATATATCACATCGGCACATTTTCGTTTTTTTTTGTTTGTCGGTATTTTGTTACTTTGTTCTCCATCGATTGAACAAAAGTTTGAACAAAAGTTCCTCCCCTCCGGAGCTCATCTCATTGCGTGTGCGTGAAAACACAACTGTTACCCTGTGTCAAACGCGATTTGTTGCCCCCCCCCCCCTAATCAATCGATTATATGACCCAATGACCAATCAATAATCTTCTCTGATCAATCGATAATTGATTAGAAAATCGATATTTGATTAAAAAATCCATATTCAGGCCGTAATGGCCGACCATCCAGAAAGACCATCCAGAAGTACAACGAGAGGTGGAGGTGAGTCAGATTTATTATTTCTAATTTTTTTATTAAATTTAATATTTCTTGAAGAAAATTCATGCTCGCATATAAACAGCATAGATTATTTGGACAAATGCATAGCGGTTTTTGAAATTCTGGAACATTTTTCGTTCGAAAAAATCAATATTCCTCCTGCATTTCTTCCTTGATTGTGGACATTGTACTTCTAAATTCGGTTCATGTTCATCGTTCTCTTTCTCGATCTCCTATGCACTATCTTCCTCATCATAATCAATCATCGTGGAATCCTTGTCTTTTTCAACCTATCGTTGTTACACTCCAGATTCAGTGCAACACTGCTTGGCTAATCTTGATTAAGAGCGTCTCTCTCGCTTTCTTGGTTTACGAGAGAGTATTACCAGAGCGTAGAGTACAATTAGCTTGATGTGTGCTTTTAATTGAATATTGATTTGATAAATTTGTCATTCCAATCAATCATCATTGATTACTCGATTACTGTTTGATTATTGATTGATTGATTATTGATTGATTGTTAATTGATTGATTGATAATTGATTGATTGATTATTGATTACTTGTTCCACTATCATGTCCACTTCTCATTACTCTTTTTCAATGTCTCCTATCACTCTTCGGCCTTGCCCTTCACCACTTTTTCTAATTCGTCTTGACAAGAATTGTGCCCCCGCGCTATCAATTACTCAAGTTACCTTACTCCAACTGTATGTATGACTGTCTGCTTCTCTATCTCTCTATGTCTCTGTTTCTCTCTCTCCCTCTCTCTCTCACTCTCACTCTCTCTCTCCCTCACTCTCTCTCACTCTCTCCTTCACTCTCTCTCTCTCCCTCACACTCTCTCTCCCTCACTCTCTCTCTCTCCCTCACGCTCTCACTCTCTCTCTCTCTCTCTCTCTCTCTCTCTCTCTCTCTCCATGTCTCTATTTCTCTGCCTCTCTATGTTTCTGACTCTCTGCGTCTCTCTCGCTCGCTCTCTCTTTCTCTTCATATCTGTCTCTGTAACACTGTTAGTTCTTTCGCTTCTCAATCTAGCATCATTCCATTGCTGTTCTAGACCGCGCCACGATATCTCTGTTTCTCTACCTAGTCTCTCTGACTTTCTCTGACTCTCTGACTTTCTCTGACTCTCTGACTTTCTCTGACTCTCTGACTTTCTCTGACTCTCTGACTTTCTCTGACTCTCCGACTTTCTCTGACTCTCTGACTTTCTCTAACTTTCTCTGCCTCTCTACCTGATCTCTCTGACTCTCCGACTCTCTCTGACTCTCTATCATCTCTTAGCAAGCGTGCAAAGAGATGAATGCTGTACCAATGACCGATTACTTTAAGGGGAGTGTAACCTCACTCAATGGTCTCTTCGACGCGCAATGCTCTCTCGTTGTTAGAGAACAGAGAAATAGTGTGCGCAATGAAGAGACCATTGAGTGAGGTAACGCTCCCTTTAAAGTGATTGAATGACAAGAGATTGAAAAGATTGCACGAATGAGAACACAAGGGAACACCTCATATACACCATTATGCTAATAAAGCTATTTTGGGACATACATACACTGGAAAGATGTGCTTGAAACAGCATGTTTGAATAATTCCTTGACCGAAAGGTTTGGGTTAACCATTGATATCTTGCGAGAGCCAAGCGAGAGCGAGAGCTATTTGCTGTGAATTCAGGTGTACGGTAGATCAATTGCAAGCGCCATCAAAACTTTTTCATTTAAATTAATATTATTATTAGATGTACAAGAATAAGTATGCATGCACTTTAAATATATTTTTTTGATTAAATAAGATAACTATAATAGCAATGTGCCCTATGGTGTTTCGGTCGCTACATTACATTTTATCAACATGAGATGCACGAAACGAGACACTTAAACATGACGAGTAAAAGTAGTTTGAAATTTGAGAACTCTTCTCTCTCGTAACCGTTATTTGTCTCGTTTCGTGCATAAGCACCTTGATAAAGTATATAACACAGATAGAACAACAGCAGAGAACCGTAAGCTGGTATTAGGAATCCCCTAATTTGCTTGAAGCGGTCATGACGGACGATGTTTTTATTTTGCTTCTGAAGAAAAATATTGATGATTAGCTATGCGAAAAGAGCTTACTCAATTTTTTCGTAACCACATACCTACGTGGATAACATAAGTAAGCAACGTAACATACATATATGTAGATTAAGACCGGACAAATAATCGTAAATTATGTATCAAACATTAATATATTTGTGCTAATTGGATGCTAACACGATTGAATCAGTATGCGAGATAAATGTTTGTTGATGTTTTAAACGTAAACGCGAGCTAATTTGAAATTTTTTTTTTTCTAACACTAACAATAAAATAATTCTGAAAATAGCAAAAATTTAACTTATATTAAAATTAATTTAAAATTAATAAATTAAAGGAAATTCAATTTAAGGACAAGGACAAGGTCTAACATCTGCATCAAATGCACCACCACTGGATGGATCGCGTTCGTTGTTTAGTCAAAAATTTCTTTTTTTTTCAAACAAATAACAGCAAAAATACGATCCATGCGAATTTGAAACAAAAATACTCTCTCGCTTTCTTTATCAGCGAGAAAGCGCGGCCAAGGCGGCGAGCTTCAAATTAGCTCGTATATCTCCGCTAAAAAAATCGGAGGAACTGAATCTAGTATAATACTTGATATGAATAAATTGATTGATTGAAAAAATCGGATGCATCGAGTAAGCATCGAGTGGCCTACAAAGTGGCCTAATTACCTATAATATATACAGTCGAAATTCTTTCACAGCTAGGCTTATTTTATCATCTCTGAAGGGGAATTAAGAAATAGCAGATTGAGTTCTGACCCTACAAATAAGCCAAATTCCGCAAATATTTAAAAATCCCCAAATTTAAATATTTAAAATTTCCCTAAGTTTGCAGGCGGCACGTCCTCACCAGTATGGACGGTAACGCGTCGAGAACGAACAGAACTGTCACCCGTGCCTTTGAGCGGATTCAAGGACGGATTGGGATCGGGTAATCATTGATTTTTTTGGTTTATTTTAATTATTTTTTGGTTTATGTTAAAACGGTCGTTTATTTGTTCATTGCTCACCGTATCTTGTGGAGTGGTGCTTATTTTGGTCATCAAAACGAAGTCAAAGCGACGAATCAAAGCGATGTTTTTGCTTGTTTTGATGAAACTTTGTTTAACAGCCATGACGAAAATTATGATTGAACTTCCGAAAGGAGCCTGACTAATGCATTGTTTCTCAATCTTCGTGATCTATTCTCCTCTCGTTCGCTCTCTGTTTTCTATCCATTTCTATCGCACTCTCCCTTCTTTCGATAGCAATTGTCTTTCTGTAGCAAATAATTTTCAAGCGAATTCGCCGGCTCGTTTTGTTCTATTTGCGAGTGCTCTTTATATGCAATATTTTTGATTTATTTTTCAATCCATTTTTCATTAGCCTCGTTTAGCGCATCGTATATCCAATTATGTTTTATAAGCGGCAATTTTGATCATTACAAATACAAGCGCATTGTAATTGCATTAAAGGCACAGCCGAGCTAATTTTAAAGGGAGCGTTACCTCACTCAATGGTCTCTTCATTGCGCGCCCTATTTCTCTGTTCTCTAACAACGAGAGAGTATTGCGCGTCCAAGAGACAATTGAGTGAGGTTACGCTCCCTTTAAACGGTCTACGTGAGAATATTGCCAGAGACGAGAGTAAAATTAGCCCGGGTGTGCCTTTAAATCATGATTCATGGTTCAGGGCTCTGATGACACTCTCACAAACCCCCTTCTCTGCGATAGTGCACCAGCGTCGCAATTTATTTATTTATTTATCATACATCTTAAAGATATTTCAACAAGTAAAACACGATTGAAATGAAGATATTTCACCAACATAAGTAGAATTTCGGGTTATCCCCTTCGCTGCCACTCTTTGAAGATTGCGTGTAGACTAGAGATCAACTTTTTTGAGCTAACGACCCTCTGAAAAGGTGTCCTACAATGGAGTGCAAGAGGCACCCCGCAGAGCGCACTTATCCATAGATAACAAGAGTGAAACACATCATTTGTGTGAACACTTTTGGAGGTTTATTTACTCACAAGCCGGAAATGTTTTCAACACATTATTAGGGTTTGCATATTCATTCTGGATCCGTACAAGAAACTTGAAGCTGACATATTTATAAGTCTCAAAACTTTGAAATCTCTTGGAATTGTATGTGTGAATATATTGACTTTGGTAAAATTTCCCTATAACTCAAACTGTTAAGTCTGTTAGTGATAAATTGATCAATTCAATTCTTTATCCCATCAGCACATTAATGCAGAGAGGGCCAAAACAGGGGGAATCTTCTTATCCACAAGATTTATCCTTTCGCCTCTGAGAGAATTCATCTCCATTCAAGAAATAAGAAACTTGATTAGAATAGTCAAATAACGTACGAAAACTTTACGTTGCTTGTCCAATCGGCCTGCTTGACATTGATCATCTTTACCTTTTTACCTATGGCATCTCTGATTGCAGGCGGCGATCCCTCCTCCAGTCCCTACCATCAGAGGACGGTGACGACGACGGAGAGGGTGCACATTGTGCAGATGCCCGTGCAGGTGTCCAGTATGACCAGAAACGGTGAGTCTCTTTTGTAGTTAACACGCTACAATTGTAGTGGTCCGAATCACGTGAAAAACAGAATCGTGTTGAAAACACGACAGGCTAAACACAATATTGTGATGTATATTATTTTTCGAAAATAGATGTATTGAAATGCAAACAAGATTTACAAGATGAAGGCTAAAGTAAACAGTTATTATCAGGTCATATAGAAATTTTCTCGCGTATTCGCAAATATAAATCATTGTTCAATTACGCAGGAGAAGAGGCGGCACTTCTTCTATCCACTCTGGCTGCGGGTTCATCCACCACGAACGCTGCACAATCTGTGTCCTCGACGACGACCACTTTCACGAGTCAGCCAACACCAGTGATAGGCGGCCTCACTGCGGATGGTAAGCGCAAGAAATTTTCATGAATCAATTTTTAAAATTTTTTTTATTTCAAACAACTTTAGCTGGGTTTGGTTCCTGGGTTGGTTCATAAATCAATTTTTGTTGTTGAAAATAATGAATACTTTACAAGATCAAGCACAGACAAATATTGACAATAGAGAAAATTAGGTGGAAAAATATAAATAGAAAAATATCGGCCATAGGTTCTAGACAATGATCCTCTAGACGTGTGTCCTAACATAAAAAATGCCTAACATAAGAAAGATGTTCTACATAAGAAAAATATGTGTTATTATTTTCGTTGCTCTAATAGGATTGGAAGTGAAACAGCCACATTTTCAGGCATTCCCCTGTACAACGGAATATTCGTCGCGCCGGACTCGCGACAAACCACTACAGTAATCACAACGACAACAACCACATATCAAGTCGTGGAGGTGAGAGACGTATTTTGATTTTGAAATCAGCACACCTAGATAGTTTTAAAATTCCCGATGTATGCATTCCCCCCTATGCCAAGGAGAGCCACTTATTAAATTTATGTATCATGCATCCAAAAATGTGAAAAAATTTGAAACGCCAATAAAATATATGTCTATTTGCAAAGAAAGTTCACAATCTCAACATCAGGAGATATTCCACACAAGTTCAAAAACTAATAATAGAGTTAAGGGCACACCCCGAGCCAATTTGAAGCTCTCCTCTCTGGCAGCGCTCTCTCGCTCTCTTTGTCTACGAGAGAGTGTTGCCAGGTAGTATGATTAGCTCGGGTCTACCTTTAATTATTGTTTCAAATGTTGCCACATCTTTGGGTGCATTATACAGTAGCTTAAATTAAATTAAATTAAAATAAATAATTAAACAATAATAATTCCCCAAATTGCAGGTGACGGACAGCAGTAGCTGCTCGTCCTCCGACGAGTTCGAGCTGCTCGAGCGTCCTCAGGAAGAGCTCTCGCAGGAGGTGCTCACGCAGGAGGAGCTCGCGACCGACGAGCACACCCTCACACTGGACATTCCCATTCGGACGGCGATACCATGCGACGAAGCGCCCACTCCCACGCCCTCCTCGCCCCTGTACGTCGTAACGAGTCGGCGGGAGTCCTCGCCGGTCCAATCGCCAACGCCACCTACCGCGTCGCTCAACGTCGATCTCGAGATCGTGCCGATGCCACAGTCATCTTCGTCGTCGCCCGAGCTTCTCGACTACCCGGACGAGCGTGATCTGCAGCCGGCGCAGCTGCAGCAGCAGACCGCGTCGTCGGTCATGAGCGCGTCCACGTCGACGACGCCCCCGGAGCATCGGTCGCTGTACGCGGACGACTTCGAGACGACATATCCGACCATGCGCACGTCGGATATCGACGATTTCCCCATAGACGAGTATGTCTCGGTGTACCATCCGGGTACCAGCGATGCCGGAAGCTCGTCTCAAGAGGAAGCGCCACCCCCAACCGGGCAGAGCCACGATTTCGATATCGTAGCTCACGAGGAAGATCCTGAGAAGAAGAAGCTCGACCTCAAGGATAAGGCCAAGAAGCTCGGAGACAAAATCGGAGGTCTATTCAAGACCAAGGACGAGCACGATGACTATCCCACTACTGAAGCATACTCTGGACCGCTGGAGGATACGACGAAGTCCGATGAGCTTGATGGTCAACCCCTCACTTCATTCGTTTCTCCTTACCATCATGGTCGCTCTGATCAACCTGAAACGTCGAAGAAGATTGAGACTGAAGCTGTACCAATTCCTGTTGAACGTGTCACTGACTACCCAACCAGTGCACCTTTCGAAGGAGATCTCGAGAATGTCGAACGAACTTCAGATATGCCATCAGAACCGATTCAATCCCATGTTTCTGTCTACCATCCTGGACAGAGCACCGATGTCGATGTCGTAGCTCACGAGGAAGATCCTGAGAAGAAGAAGCTCGACCTCAAGGAAAAGGCAAAGAAGCTCGGAGACAAAATCGGAGGTCTATTCAAGACCAAGGACGAGCACGATGACTATCCCACTACTGAAGCATACTCTGGACCGCTGGAGGATACGAAGAAGTCCGATGAGCTTGATGGTCAACCCCTCACTTCATTCGTTTCTCCTTACCATCATGGTCGCTCTGATCAACCTGAAACGTCGAAGAAGATTGAGACTGAAGCTGTACCAATTCCTGTTGAACGTGTCACTGACTACCCAACCAGTGCACCTTTCGAAGGAGATCTCGAGAATGTCGAACGAACTTCAGATATGCCATCAGAACCGATTCAATCCCATGTTTCTGTCTACCATCCTGGACAGAGCACCGATGTCGATGTCGTAGCTCACGAGGAAGATCCTGAGAAGAAGAAGCTCGACCTCAAGGAAAAGGCAAAGAAGCTCGGAGACAAAATCGGAGGTCTATTCAAGACCAAGGACGAGCACGATGACTATCCCACTACTGAAGCATACTCTGGACCGCTGGAGGATACGAAGAAGTCCGATGAGCTTGATGGTCAACCCCTCACTTCATTCGTTTCTCCTTACCATCATGGTCGCTCTGATCAACCTGAAACGTCGAAGAAGATTGAGACTGAAGCTGTACCAATTCCTGTTGAACGTGTCACTGACTACCCAACCAGTGCACCTTTCGAAGGAGATCTCGAGAATGTCGAACGAACTTCAGATATGCCATCAGAACCGATTCAATCCCATGTTTCTGTCTACCATCCTGGACAGAGCACCGATGTCGATGTCGTAGCTCACGAGGAAGATCCTGAGAAGAAGAAGCTCGACCTCAAGGAAAAGGCAAAGAAGCTCGGAGACAAAATCGGAGGTCTATTCAAGACCAAGGACGAGCACGATGACTATCCCACTACTGAAGCATACTCTGGACCGCTGGAGGATACGAAGAAGTCCGATGAGCTTGATGGTCAACCCCTCACTTCATTCGTTTCTCCTTACCATCATGGTCGCTCTGATCAACCTGAAACGTCGAAGAAGATTGAGACTGAAGCTGTACCAATTCCTGTTGAACGTGTCACTGACTACCCAACCAGTGCACCTTTCGAAGGAGATCTCGAGAATGTCGAACGAACTTCAGATATGCCATCAGAACCGATTCAATCCCATGTTTCTGTCTACCATCCTGGACAGAGCACCGATGTCGATGTCGTAGCTCACGAGGAAGATCCTGAGAAGAAGAAGCTCGACCTCAAGGAAAAGGCAAAGAAGCTCGGAGACAAAATCGGAGGTCTATTCAAGACCAAGGACGAGCACGATGACTATCCCACTACTGAAGCATACTCTGGACCGCTGGAGGATACGAAGAAGTCCGATGAGCTTGATGGTCAACCCCTCACTTCATTCGTTTCTCCTTACCATCATGGTCGCTCTGATCAACCTGAAACGTCGAAGAAGATTGAGACTGAAGCTGTACCAATTCCTGTTGAACGTGTCACTGACTACCCAACCAGTGCACCTTTCGAAGGAGATCTCGAGAATGTCGAACGAACTTCAGATATGCCATCAGAACCGATTCAATCCCATGTTTCTGTCTACCATCCTGGACAGAGCACCGATGTCGATGTCGTAGCTCACGAGGAAGATCCTGAGAAGAAGAAGCTCGACCTCAAGGAAAAGGCAAAGAAGCTCGGAGACAAAATCGGAGGTCTATTCAAGACCAAGGACGAGCACGATGACTATCCCACTACTGAAGCATACTCTGGACCGCTGGAGGATACGAAGAAGTCCGATGAGCTTGATGGTCAACCCCTCACTTCATTCGTTTCTCCTTACCATCATGGTCGCTCTGATCAACCTGAAACGTCGAAGAAGATTGAGACTGAAGCTGTACCAATTCCTGTTGAACGTGTCACTGACTACCCAACCAGTGCACCTTTCGAAGGAGATCTCGAGAATGTCGAACGAACTTCAGATATGCCATCAGAACCGATTCAATCCCATGTTTCTGTCTACCATCCTGGACAGAGCACCGATGTCGATGTCGTAGCTCACGAGGAAGATCCTGAGAAGAAGAAGCTCGACCTCAAGGAAAAGGCAAAGAAGCTCGGAGACAAAATCGGAGGTCTATTCAAGACCAAGGACGAGCACGATGACTATCCCACTACTGAAGCATACTCTGGACCGCTGGAGGATACGAAGAAGTCCGATGAGCTTGATGGTCAACCCCTCACTTCATTCGTTTCTCCTTACCATCATGGTCGCTCTGATCAACCTGAAACGTCGAAGAAGATTGAGACTGAAGCTGTACCAATTCCTGTTGAACGTGTCACTGACTACCCAACCAGTGCACCTTTCGAAGGAGATCTCGAGAATGTCGAACGAACTTCAGATATGCCATCAGAACCGATTCAATCCCATGTTTCTGTCTACCATCCTGGACAGAGCACCGATGTCGATGTCGTAGCTCACGAGGAAGATCCTGAGAAGAAGAAGCTCGACCTCAAGGAAAAGGCAAAGAAGCTCGGAGACAAAATCGGAGGTCTATTCAAGACCAAGGACGAGCACGATGACTATCCCACTACTGAAGCATACTCTGGACCGCTGGAGGATACGAAGAAGTCCGATGAGCTTGATGGTCAACCCCTCACTTCATTCGTTTCTCCTTACCATCATGGTCGCTCTGATCAACCTGAAACGTCGAAGAAGATTGAGACTGAAGCTGTACCAATTCCTGTTGAACGTGTCACTGACTACCCAACCAGTGCACCTTTCGAAGGAGATCTCGAGAATGTCGAACGAACTTCAGATATGCCATCAGAACCGATTGAATTCCATGCTACTGTATACCATCCTGGACAGAGCACCGATGTCGTAGCTCACGAGGAAGATCCTGAGAAGAAGAAGCTCGACCTCAAGGATAAGGCAAAGAAGCTCGGAGACAAAATCGGAGGTCTATTCAAGACCAAGGACGAGCACGATGACTATCCCACTACTGAAGCATACTCTGGACCGCTGGAGGATACGAATAAGTCCGATGAGCTTGATGGTCAACCCCTCATTTCATTCGTTTCTCCTTACCATCATGGTCGCTCTGATCAACCTGAAACGTCGAAGAAGATTGAGACTGAAGCTGTACCAATTCCCGTTGAACGTGTCACTGACTACCCACCCAGTGCACCTTTCGAAGGAGATCTCGAGAATGTCGAACGAACTTCAGATATGCCATCAGAACCGATTGAATTCCATGCTACTGTATACCATCCTGGACAGAGCACCGATGTCGTAGCTCACGAGGAAGATCCTGAGAAGAAGAAGCTCGACCTCAAGGATAAGGCAAAGAAGCTCGGAGACAAAATCGGAGGTCTATTCAAGACCAAGGACGAGCACGATGACTATCCCACTACTGAAGCATACTCTGGACCGCTGGAGGATACGAAGAAGTCCGATGAGCTTGATGGTCAACCCCTCACTTCATTCGTTTCTCCTTACCATCATGGTCGCTCTGATCAACCTGAAACGTCGAAGAAGATTGAGACTGAAGCTGTACCAATTCCTGTTGAACGTGTCACTGACTACCCAACCAGTGCACCTTTCGAAGGAGATCTCGAGAATGTCGAACGAACTTCAGATATGCCATTAGAACCGATTCAATCCCATGTTTCTGTCTACCATCCTGGACAGAGCACCGATGTCGATGTCGTAGCTCACGAGGAAGATCCTGAGAAGAAGAAGCTCGACCTCAAGGATAAGGCAAAGAAGCTCGGAGACAAAATCGGAGGTCTATTCAAGACCAAGGACGAGCACGATGACTATCCCACTACTGAAGCATACTCTGGACCGCTGGAGGATACGAAGAAGTCCGATGAGCTTGATGGTCAACCCCTCACTTCATTCGTTTCTCCTTACTATCATGGTCGCTCTGATCAACCTGAAACGTCGAAGAAGATTGAGACTGAAGCTGTACCAATTCCTGTTGAACGTGTCACTGACTACCCAACCAGTGCACCTTTCGAAGGAGATCTCGAGAATGTCGAACGAACTTCAGATATGCCATCAGAACCGATTCAATCCCATGTTTCTGTCTACCATCCTGGACAGAGCACCGATGTCGATGTCGTAGCTCACGAGGAAGATCCTGAGAAGAAGAAGCTCGACCTCAAGGAAAAGGCAAAGAAGCTCGGAGACAAAATCGGAGGTCTATTCAAGACCAAGGACGAGCACGATGACTATCCCACTACTGAAGCATACTCTGGACCGCTGGAGGATACGAAGAAGTCCGATGAGCTTGATGGTCAACCCCTCACTTCATTCGTTTCTCCTTACCATCATGGTCGCTCTGATCAACCTGAAACGTCGAAGAAGATTGAGACTGAAGCTGTACCAATTCCTGTTGAACGTGTCACTGACTACCCAACCAGTGCACCTTTCGAAGGAGATCTCGAGAATGTCGAACGAACTTCAGATATGCCATCAGAACCGATTCAATCCCATGTTTCTGTCTACCATCCTGGACAGAGCACCGATGTCGATGTCGTAGCTCACGAGGAAGATCCTGAGAAGAAGAAGCTCGACCTCAAGGATAAGGCAAAGAAGCTCGGAGACAAAATCGGAGGTCTATTCAAGACCAAGGACGAGCACGATGACTATCCCACTACTGAAGCATACTCTGGACCGCTGGAGGATACGAAGAAGTCCGATGAGCTTGATGGTCAACCCCTCACTTCATTCGTTTCTCCTTACCATCATGGTCGCTCTGATCAACCTGAAACGTCGAAGAAGATTGAGACTGAAGCTGTACCAATTCCTGTTGAACGTGTCACTGAATACCCAACCAGTGCACCTTTCGAAGGAGATCTCGAGAATGTCGAACGAACTTCAGATATGCCATCAGAACCGATTCAATCCCATGTTTCTGTCAACCATCCTGGACAGAGCACCGATGTCGATGTCGTAGCTCACGAGGAAGATCCTGAGAAGAAGAAGCTCGACCTCAAGGATAAGGCAAAGAAGCTCGGAGACAAAATCGGAGGTCTATTCAAGACCAAGGACGAGCACGATGACTATCCCACTACTGAAGCATACTCTGGACCGCTGGAGGATACGAAGAAGTCCGATGAGCTTGATGGTCAACCCCTCACTTCATTCGTTTCTCCTTACCATCATAGTCGCTCTGATCAACCTGAAACGTCGAAGAAGATTGAGACTGAAGCTGTACCAATTCCTGTTGAACGTGTCACTGACTACCCAACCAGTGCACCTTTCGAAGGAGATCTCGAGAATGTCGAACGAACTTCAGATATGCCATCAGAACCGATTGAATTCCATGCTACTGTATACCATCCTGGACAGAGCACCGATGTCGTAGCTCACGAGGAAGATCCTGAGAAGAAGAAGCTCGACCTCAAGGAAAAGGCAAAGAAGCTCGGAGACAAAATCGGAGGTCTATTCAAGACCAAGGACGAGCACGATGACTATCCCACTACTGAAGCATACTCTGGACCGCTGGAGGATACGAAGAAGTTCGATGAGCTTGATGGTCAACCCCTCACTTCATTCGTTTCTCCTTACCATCATGGTCGCTCTGATCAACCTGAAACGTCGAAGAAGATTGAGACTGAAGCTGTACCAATTCCTGTTGAACGTGTCACTGAATACCCAACCAGTGCACCTTTCGAAGGAGATCTCGAGAATGTCGAACGAACTTCAGATATGCCATCAGAACCGATTCAATCCCATGTTTCTGTCTACCATCCTGGACAGAGCACCGATGTCGATGTCGTAGCTCACGAGGAAGATCCTGAGAAGAAGAAGCTCGACCTCAAGGATAAGGCAAAGAAGCTCGGAGACAAAATCGGAGGTCTATTCAAGACCAAGGACGAGCACGATGACTATCCCACTACTGAAGCATACTCTGGACCGCTGGAGGATACGAAGAAGTCCGATGAGCTTGATGGTCAACCCCTCACTTCATTCGTTTCTCCTTACCATCATGGTCGCTCTGATCAACCTGAAACGTCGAAGAAGATTGAGACTGAAGCTGTACCAATTCCTGTTGAACGTGTCACTGACTACCCAACCAGTGCACCTTTCGAAGGAGATCTCGAGAATGTCGAACGAACTTCAGATATGCCATCAGAACCGATTGAATTCCATGCTACTGTATACCATCCTGGACAGAGCACCGATGTCGTAGCTCACGAGGAAGATCCTGAGAAGAAGAAGCTCGACCTCAAGGAAAAGGCAAAGAAGCTCGGAGACAAAATCGGAGGTCTATTCAAGACCAAGGACGAGCACGATGACTATCCCACTACTGAAGCATACTCTGGACCGCTGGAGGATACGAAGAAGTCCGATGAGCTTGATGGTCAACCCCTCACTTCATTCGTTTCTCCTTACCATCATGGTCGCTCTGATCAACCTGAAACGTCGAAGAAGATTGAGACTGAAGCTGTACCAATTCCTGTTGAACGTGTCACTGAATACCCAACCAGTGCACCTTTCGAAGGAGATCTCGAGAATGTCGAACGAACTTCAGATATGCCATCAGAACCGATTCAATCCCATGTTTCTGTCTACCATCCTGGACAGAGCACCGATGTCGATGTCGTAGCTCACGAGGAAGATCCTGAGAAGAAGAAGCTCGACCTCAAGGATAAGGCAAAGAAGCTCGGAGACAAAATCGGAGGTCTATTCAAGACCAAGGACGAGCACGATGACTATCCCACTACTGAAGCATACTCTGGACCGCTGGAGGATACGAAGAAGTCCGATGAGCTTGATGGTCAACCCCTCACTTCATTCGTTTCTCCTTACCATCATGGTCGCTCTGATCAACCTGAAACGTCGAAGAAGATTGAGACTGAAGCTGTACCAATTCCTGTTGAACGTGTCACTGACTACCCAACCAGTGCACCTTTCGAAGGAGATCTCGAGAATGTCGAACGAACTTCAGATATGCCATCAGAACCGATTGAATTCCATGCTACTGTATACCATCCTGGACAGAGCACCGATGTCGTAGCTCACGAGGAAGATCCTGAGAAGAAGAAGCTCGACCTCAAGGAAAAGGCAAAGAAGCTCGGAGACAAAATCGGAGGTCTATTCAAGACCAAGGACGAGCACGATGACTATCCCACTACTGAAGCATACTCTGGACCGCTGGAGGATACGAAGAAGTCCGATGAGCTTGATGGTCAACCCCTCACTTCATTCGTTTCTCCTTACCATCATGGTCGCTCTGATCAACCTGAAACGTCGAAGAAGATTGAGACTGAAGCTGTACCAATTCCTGTTGAACGTGTCACTGACTACCCAACCAGTGCACCTTTCGAAGGAGATCTCGAGAATGTCGAACGAACTTCAGATATGCCATCAGAACCGATTGAATTCCATGCTACTGTATACCATCCTGGACAGAGCACCGATGTCGTAGCTCACGAGGAAGATCCTGAGAAGAAGAAGCTCGACCTCAAGGATAAGGCAAAGAAGCTCGGAGACAAAATCGGAGGTCTATTCAAGACCAAGGACGAGCACGATGACTATCCCACTACTGAAGCATACTCTGGACCGCTGGAGGATACGAATAAGTCCGATGAGCTTGATGGTCAACCCCTCACTTCATTCGTTTCTCCTTACCATCATGGTCGCTCTGATCAACCTGAAACGTCGAAGAAGATTGAGACTGAAGCTGTACCAATTCCTGTTGAACGTGTCACTGACTACCCAACCAGTGCACCTTTCGAAGGAGATCTCGAGAATGTCGAACGAACTTCAGATATGCCATCAGAACCGATTGAATTCCATGCTACTGTATACCATCCTGGACAGAGCACCGATGTCGTAGCTCACGAGGAAGATCCTGAGAAGAAGAAGCTCGACCTCAAGGAAAAGGCAAAGAAGCTCGGAGACAAAATCGGAGGTCTATTCAAGACCAAGGACGAGCACGATGACTATCCCACTACTGAAGCATACTCTGGACCGCTGGAGGATACGAAGAAGTCCGATGAGCTTGATGGTCAACCCCTCACTTCATTCGTTTCTCCTTACCATCATGGTCGCTCTGATCAACCTGAAACGTCGAAGAAGATTGAGACTGAAGCTGTACCAATTCCTGTTGAACGTGTCACTGACTACCCAACCAGTGCACCTTTCGAAGGAGATCTCGAGAATGTCGAACGAACTTCAGATATGCCATCAGATCCGATTCAATCCCATGTTTCTGTCTACCATCCTCGACAGAGCACCGATGTCGATGTCGTAGCTCACGAGGAAGATCCTGAGAAGAAGAAGCTCGACCTCAAGGATAAGGCAAAGAAGCTCGGAGACAAAATCGGAGGTCTATTCAAGACCAAGGACGAGCACGATGACTATCCCACTACTGAAGCATACTCTGGACCGCTGGAGGATACGAAGAAGTCCGATGAGCTTGATGGTCAACCCCTCACTTCATTCGTTTCTCCTTACCATCATGGTCGCTCTGATCAACCTGAAACGTCGAAGAAGATTGAGACTGAAGCTGTACCAATTCCTGTTGAACGTGTCACTGACTACCCAACCAGTGCACCTTTCGAAGGAGATCTCGAGAATGTCGAACGAACTTCAGATATGCCATCAGAACCGATTCAATCCCATGTTTCTGTCTACCATCCTGGACAGAGCACCGATGTCGATGTCGTAGCTCACGAGGAAGATCCTGAGAAGAAGAAGCTCGACCTCAAGGATAAGGCAAAGAAGCTCGGAGACAAAATCGGAGGTCTATTCAAGACCAAGGACGAGCACGATGACTATCCCACTACTGAAGCATACTCTGGACCGCTGGAGGATACGAAGAAGTCCGATGAGCTTGATGGTCAACCCCTCACTTCATTCGTTTCTCCTTACCATCATGGTCGCTCTGATCAACCTGAAACGTCGAAGAAGATTGAGACTGAAGCTGTACCAATTCCTGTTGAACGTGTCACTGACTACCCAACCAGTGCACCTTTCGAAGGAGATCTCGAGAATGTCGAACGAACTTCAGATATGCCATCAGAACCGATTCAATCCCATGTTTCTGTCTACCATCCTGGACAGAGCACCGATGTCGATGTCGTAGCTCACGAGGAAGATCCTGAGAAGAAGAAGCTCGACCTCAAGGATAAGGCAAAGAAGCTCGGAGACAAAATCGGAGGTCTATTCAAGACCAAGGACGAGCACGATGACTATCCCACTACTGAAGCATACTCTGGACCGCTGGAGGATACGAAGAAGTCCGATGAGCTTGATGGTCAACCCCTCACTTCATTCGTTTCTCCTTACCATCATGGTCGCTCTGATCAACCTGAAACGTCGAAGAAGATTGAGACTGAAGCTGTACCAATTCCTGTTGAACGTGTCACTGACTACCCAACCAGTGCACCTTTCGAAGGAGATCTCGAGAATGTCGAACGAACTTCAGATATGCCATCAGAACCGATTGAATTCCATGCTACTGTATACCATCCTGGACAGAGCACCGATGTCGTAGCTCACGAGGAAGATCCTGAGAAGAAGAAGCTCGACCTCAATGATAAGGCAAAGAAGCTCGGAGACAAAATCGGAGGTCTATTCAAGACCAAGGACGAGCACGATGACTATCCCACTACTGAAGCATACTCTGGACCGGTGGAGGATACGAAGAAGTCCGATGAGCTTGATGGTCAACCCCTCACTTCATTCGTTTCTCCTTACTATCATGGTCGCTCTGATCAACCTGAAACGTCGAAGAAGATTGAGACTGAAGCTGTACCAATTCCTGTTGAACGTGTCACTGACTACCCAACCAGTGCACCTTTCGAAGGAGATCTCGAGAATGTCGAACGAACTTCAGATATGCCATCAGAACCGATTCAATCCCATGTTTCTGTCTACCATCCTGGACAGAGCACCGATGTCGTAGCTCACGAGGAAGATCCTGAGAAGAAGAAGCTCGACCTCAAGGATAAGGCAAAGAAGCTCGGAGACAAAATCGGAGGTCTATTCAAGACCAAGGACGAGCACGATGACTATCCCACTACTGAAGCATACTCTGGACCGCTGGAGGATACGACGAAGTCCGATGAGCTTGATGGTCAACCCCTCACTTCATTCGTTTCTCCTTACCATCATGGTCGCTCTGATCAACCTGAAACGTCGAAGAAGATTGAGACTGAAGCTGTACCAATTCCTGTTGAACGTGTCACTGACTACCCAACCAGTGCACCTTTCGAAGGAGATCTCGAGAATGTCGAACGAACTTCAGATATGCCATCAGAACCGATTCAATCCCATGTTTCTGTCTACCATCCTGGACAGAACACCGATGTCGATGTCGTAGCTCACGAGGAAGATCCTGAGAAGAAGAAGCTCGACCTCAAGGATAAGGCAAAGAAGCTCGGAGACAAAATCGGAGGTCTATTCAAGACCAAGGACGAGCACGATGACTATCCCACTACTGAAGCATACTCTGGACCGCTGGAGGATACGAAGAAGTCCGATGAGCTTGATGGTCAACCCCTCACTTCATTCGTTTCTCCTTACCATCATGGTCGCTCTGATCAACCTGAAACGTCGAAGAAGATTGAGACTGAAGCTGTACCAATTCCTGTTGAACGTGTCACTGACTACCCAACCAGTGCACCTTTCGAAGGAGATCTCGAGAATGTCGAACGAACTTCAGATATGCCATCAGAACCGATTCAATCCCATGTTTCTGTCTACCATCCTGGACAGAGCACCGATGTCGATGTCGTAGCTCACGAGGAAGATCCTGAGAAGAAGAAGCTCGACCTCAAGGATAAGGCAAAGAAGCTCGGAGACAAAATCGGAGGTCTATTCAAGACCAAGGACGAGCACGATGACTATCCCACTACTGAAGCATACTCTGGACCGCTGGAGGATACGAAGAAGTCCGATGAGCTTGATGGTCAACCCCTCACTTCATTCGTTTCTCCTTACCATCATGGTCGCTCTGATCAACCTGAAACGTCGAAGAAGATTGAGACTGAAGCTGTACCAATTCCTGTTGAACGTGTCACTGACTACCCAACCAGTGCACCTTTCGAAGGAGATCTCGAGAATGTCGAACGAACTTCAGATATGCCATCAGAACCGATTCAATCCCATGTTTCTGTCTACCATCCTGGACAGAGCACCGATGTCGATGTCGTAGCTCACGAGGAAGATCCTGAGAAGAAGAAGCTCGACCTCAAGGATAAGGAAAAGAAGCTCGGAGACAAAATCGGAGGTCTATTCAAGACCAAGGACGAGCACGATGACTATCCCACTACTGAAGCATACTCTGGACCGCTGGAGGATACGAAGAAGTCCGATGAGCTTGATGGTCAACCCCTCACTTCATTCGTTTCTCCTTACCATCATGGTCGCTCTGATCAACCTGAAACGTCGAAGAAGATTGAGACTGAAGCTGTACCAATTCCTGTTGAACGTGTCACTGACTACCCAACCAGTGCACCTTTCGAAGGAGATCTCGAGAATGTCGAACGAACTTCAGATATGCCATCAGAACCGATTCAATCCCATGTTTCTGTCTACCATCCTGGACAGAGCACCGATGTCGATGTCGTAGCTCACGAGGAAGATCCTGAGAAGAAGAAGCTCGACCTCAAGGATAAGGCAAAGAAGCTCGGAGACAAAATCGGAGGTCTATTCAAGACCAAGGACGAGCACGATGACTATCCCACTACTGAAGCATACTCTGGACCGCTGGAGGATACGAAGAAGTCCGATGAGCTTGATGGTCAACCCCTCACTTCATTCGTTTCTCCTTACCATCATGGTCGCTCTGATCAACCTGAAACGTCGAAGAAGATTGAGACTGAAGCTGTACCAATTCCTGTTGAACGTGTCACTGACTACCCAACCAGTGCACCTTTCGAAGGAGATCTCGAGAATGTCGAACGAACTTCAGATATGCCATCAGAACCGATTCAATCCCATGTTTCTGTCTACCATCCTGGACAGAGCACCGATGTCGATGTCGTAGCTCACGAGGAAGATCCTGAGAAGAAGAAGCTCGACCTCAAGGATAAGGCAAAGAAGCTCGGAGACAAAATCGGAGGTCTATTCAAGACCAAGGACGAGCACGATGACTATCCCACTACTGAAGCATACTCTGGACCGCTGGAGGATACGAAGAAGTCCGATGAGCTTGATGGTCAACCCCTCACTTCATTCGTTTCTCCTTACTATCATGGTCGCTCTGATCAACCTGAAACGTCGAAGAAGATTGAGACTGAAGCTGTACCAATTCCTGTTGAACGTGTCACTGACTACCCAACCAGTGCACCTTTCGAAGGAGATCTCGAGAATGTCGAACGAACTTCAGATATGCCATCAGAACCGATTGAATTCCATGCTACTGTATACCATCCTGGACAGAGCACCGATGTCGTAGCTCACGAGGAAGATCCTGAGAAGAAGAAGCTCGACCTCAAGGATAAGGCAAAGAAGCTCGGAGACAAAATCGGAGGTCTATTCAAGACCAAGGACGAGCACGATGACTATCCCACTACTGAAGCATACTCTGGACCGCTGGAGGATACGAATAAGTCCGATGAGCTTGATGGTCAACCCCTCACTTCATTCGTTTCTCCTTACCATCATGGTCGCTCTGATCAACCTGAAACGTCGAAGAAGATTGAGACTGAAGCTGTACCAATTCCCGTTGAACGTGTCACTGATTACCCAACCAGTGCACCTTTCGAAGGAGATCTCGAGAATGTCGAACGAACTTCAGATATGCCATCAGAACCGATTCAATCCCATGTTTCTGTCTACCATCCTGGACAGAGCACCGATGTCGATGTCGTAGCTCACGAGGAAGATCCTGAGAAGAAGAAGCTCGACCTCAAGGATAAGGCAAAGAAGCTCGGAGACAAAATCGGAGGTCTATTCAAGACCAAAGACGAGCACGATGACTATCCCACTACTGAAGCGTACTCTGGACCGCTGGAGGATACGAAGAAGTCCGATGAGCTTGATGGTCAACCCCTCACTTCATTCGTTTCTTCTTACCATCATGGTCGCTCTGATCAACCTGAAACGTCGAAGAAGATTGAGACTGAAGCTGTACCAATTCCCGTTGAACGTGTCACTGACTACCCAACCAGTGCACCTTTCGAAGGAGATCTCGAGAATGTCGAACGAACTTCAGATATGCCATCAGAACCGATTCAATCCCATGTTTCTGTCTACCATCCTGGACAGAGCACCGATGTCGATGTCGTAGCTCACGAGGAAGATCCTGAGAAGAAGAAGCTCGACCTCAAGGATAAGGCAAAGAAGCTCGGAGACAAAATCGGAGGTCTATTCAAGACCAAGGACGAGCACGATGACTATCCCGCTACTGAAGCATACTCTGGACCGCTGGAGGATACGAAGAAGTCCGATGAGCTTGATGGTCAACCCCTCACTTCATTCGTTTCTCCTTACCATCATGGTCGCTCTGATCAACCTGAAACGTCGAAGAAGATTGAGACTGAAGCTGTACCAATTCCTGTTGAACGTGTCACTGACTACCCAACCAGTGCACCTTTCGAAGGAGATCTCGAGAATGTCGAACGAACTTCAGATATGCCATCAGAACCGATTCAATCCCATGTTTCTGTCTACCATCCTGGACAGAGCACCGATGTCGATGTCGTAGCTCACGAGGAAGATCCTGAGAAGAAGAAGCTCGACCTCAAGGATAAGGCAAAGAAGCTCGGAGACAAAATCGGAGGTCTATTCAAGACCAAGGACGAGCACGATGACTATCCCACTACTGAAGCATACTCTGGACCGCTGGAGGATACGACGAAGTCCGATGAGCTTGATGGTCAACCCCTCACTTCATTCGTTTCTCCTTACCATCATGGTCGCTCTGATCAACCTGAAACGTCGAAGAAGATTGAGACTGAAGCTGTACCAATTCCTGTTGAACGTATCACTGACTACCCAACCAGTGCACCTTTCGAAGGAGATCTCGAGAATGTCGAACGAACTTCAGATATGCCATCAGAACCGATTCAATCCCATGTTTCTGTCTACCATCCTGGACAGAGCACCGATGTCGATGTCGTAGCTCACGAGGAAGATCCTGAGAAGAAGAAGCTCGACCTCAAGGATAAGGCAAAGAAGCTCGGAGACAAAATCGGAGGTCTATTCAAGACCAAGGACGAGCACGATGACTATCCCGCTACTGAAGCATACTCTGGACCGCTGGAGGATACGAAGAAGTCCGATGAGCTTGATGGTCAACCCCTCACTTCATTCGTTTCTCCTTACTATCATGGTCGCTCTGATCAACCTGAAACGTCGAAGAAGATTGAGACTGAAGCTGTACCAATTCCTGTTGAACGTGTCACTGACTACCCAAGCAGTGCACCTTTCGAAGGAGATCTCGAGAATGTCGAACGAACTTCAGATATGCCATCAGAACCGATTCAATCCCACGTTTCTGTCTACCATCCTGGACAGAGCACCGATGTCGATGTCGTAGCTCACGAGGAAGATCATGAGAAGAAGAAGCTCGACCTCAAGGATAAGGCAAAGAAGCTCGGAGACAAAATCGGAGGTCTATTCAAGACCAAGGACGAGCACGATGACTATCCCACTACTGAAGCATACTCTGGACCGCTGGAGGATACGAAAAAGACCGATGAGCTTGATGGTCAACCCCTCACTTCATTCGTTTCTCCTTACCATCATGGTCGCTCTGATCAACCTGAAACGTCGAAGAAGATTGAGACTGAAGCTGTACCAATTCCTGTTGAACGTGTCACTGACTACCCAACCAGTGCACCTTTCGAAGGAGATCTCGAGAATGTCGAACGAACTTCAGATATGCCATCAGAACCGATTGAATTCCATGCTACTGTATACCATCCTGGACAGAGCACCGATGTCGTAGCTCACGAGGAAGATCCTGAGAAGAAGAAGCTCGACCTCAAGGATAAGGCAAAGAAGCTCGGAGACAAAATCGGAGGTCTATTCAAGACCAAGGACGAGCACGATGACTATCCCACTACTGAAGCATACTCTGGACCGCTGGAGGATACGAAGAAGTCCGATGAGCTTGATGGTCAACCCCTCACTTCATTCGTTTCTCCTTACCATCATGGTCGCTCTGATCAACCTGAAACGTCGAAGAAGATTGAGACTGAAGCTGTACCAATTCCTGTTGAACGTGTCACTGACTACCCAACCAGTGCACCTTTCGAAGGAGATCTCGAGAATGTCGAACGAACTTCAGATATGCCATCAGAACCGATTGAATTCCATGCTACTGTATACCATCCTGGACAGAGCACCGATGTCGTAGCTCACGAGGAAGATCCTGAGAAGAAGAAGCTCGACCTCAAGGATAAGGCAAAGAAGCTCGGAGACAAAATCGGAGGTCTATTCAAGACCAAGGACGAGCACGATGACTATCCCACTACTGAAGCATACTCTGGACCGCTGGAGGATACGAAGAAGTCCGATGAGCTTGATGGTCAACCCCTCACTTCATTCGTTTCTCCTTACCATCATGGTCGCTCTGATCAACCTGAAACGTCGAAGAAGATTGAGACTGAAGCTGTACCAATTCCTGTTGAACGTGTCACTGACTACCCAACCAGTGCACCTTTCGCAGGAGATCTCGAGAATGTCGAACGAACTTCAGATATGCCATCAGAACCGATTCAATCCCATGTTTCTGTCTACCATCCTGGACAGAGCACCGATGTCGTAGCTCACGAGGAAGATCCTGAGAAGAAGACGCTCGACCTCAAGGATAAGGCAAAGAAGCTCGGAGACAAAATCGGAGGTCTATTCAAGACCAAGGACGAGTACGATGACTATCCCACTACTGAAGCATACTTTGGACCGCTGGAGGATACGAAGAAGTCCGATGAGCTCGATGGTCAACCCCTCACTTCATTCGTTTCTCCTTACCATCATGGTCGCTCTGATCAACCTGAAACGTCGAAGAAGATTGAGACTGAAGCTGTACCAATTCCTGTTGAACGTGTCACTGACTACCCAACCAGTGCACCTTTCGAAGGAGATCTCGAGAATGTCGAACGAACTTCAGATATGCCATCAGAACCGATTCAATCCCATGTTTCTGTCTACCATCCTGGACAGAGCACCGATGTCGATGTCGTAGCTCACGAGGAAGATCCTGAGAAGAAGAAGCTCGACCTCAAGGATAAGGCAAAGAAGCTCGGAGACAAAATCGGAGGTCTATTCAAGACCAAGGACGAGCACGATGACTATCCCACTACTGAAGCATACTCTGGACCGCTGGAGGATACGAATAAGTCCGATGAGCTTGATGGTCAACCCCTCACTTCATTCGTTTCTCCTTACCATCATGGTCGCTCTGATCAACCTGAAACGTCGAAGAAGATTGAGACTGAAGCTGTACCAATTCCTGTTGAACGTGTCACTGACTACCCAACCAGTGCACCTTTCGAAGGAGATCTCGAGAATGTCGATCGAACTTCAGATATGCCATCAGAACCGATTGAATTCCATGCTACTGTATACCATCCTGGACAGAGCACCGATGTCGTAGCTCACGAGGAAGATCCTGAGAAGAAGAAGCTCGACCTCAAGGATAAGGCAAAGAAGCTCGGAGACAAAATGGGAGGTCTATTCAAGACCAAGGACGAGCACGATGACTATCCCACTACTGAAGCATACTCTGGACCGCTGGAGGATACGAAGAAGTCCGATGAGCTTGATGGTCAACCCCTCACTTCATTCGTTTCTCCTTACCATCATGGTCGCTCTGATCAACCTGAAACGTCGAAGAAGATTGAGACTGAAGCTGTACCAATTCCTGTTGAACGTGTCACTGACTTCCCAACCAGTGCACCTTTCGAAGGAGATCTCCAGAATGTCGAACGAACTTCAGATATGCCATCAGAACCGATTCAATCTCACGTTTCTGTCTACCATCCTGGACAGAGCACCGATGTCGATGTCGTAGCTCACGAGGAAGATCCTGAGAAGAAGAAGCTCGACCTCAAGGATAAGGCAAAGAAGCTCGGAGAAAAAATCGGAGGTCTATTCAAGACCAAGGACGAGCACGATGACTATCCCACTACTGAAGCATTCCCTGGACCGCTGGAGGATACGAAGAAGTCCGATGAGCTTGATGGTCAACCCCTCACTTCATTCGTTTCTCCTTACCATCATGGTCGCTCTGATCTACCCGAGTCGGCAGAAAAGAAGGAGACTGAAGCTGTACCAGTGCCTGTTGAACGTATAACTGACTACCCAACGAGCGAACCATTCGAAGGAGATCTCGAGAATGTCGAACGAACTTCAGATATGCCATCAGAACCGATTCAATCCCATGTTTCTGTCTACCATCCTGGACAGAGCACCGATGTCGTAGCTCACGAGGAAGATCCTGAGAAGAAGAAGCTCGACCTCAAGGATAAGGCAAAGAAGCTCGGAGACAAAATCGGAGGTCTATTCAAGACCAAGGACGAACACGATGACTATCCCACTACTGAAGCATACTCTGGACCGCTGGAGGATACGAAGAAGTCCGATGAGCTTGATGGTCAACCCCTCACTTCATTCGTTTCTCCTTACCATCATGGTCGCTCTGATCAACCTGAAACGTCGAAGAAGATTGAGACTGAAGCTGTACCAATTCCTGTTGAACGTGTCACTGACTACCCAACCAGTGCACCTTTCGAAGGAGATCTCCAGAATGTCGAACGAACTTCAGATATGCCATCAGAACCGATTCAATCTCACGTTTCTGTCTACCATCCTGGACAGAGCACCGATGTCGATGTCGTAGCTCACGAGGAAGATCCTGAGAAGAAGAAACTCGACCTCAAGGATAAGGCAAAGAAGCTCGGAGACAAAATCGGAGGTCTATTCAAGACCAAGGACGAGCACGATGACTATCCCACTACTGAAGCATACTCTGGACCGCTGGAGGATACGAAGAAGTCCGATGAGCTTGATGGTCAACCCCTCACTTCATTCGTTTCTCCTTACCATCATGGTCGCTCTGATCAACCCGAAACGTCGAAGAAGATTGAGACTGAAGCTGTACCAATTCCTGTTGAACGTGTCACTGACTACCCAACCAGTGCACCTTTCGAAGGAGATCTTGAGAATGTCGAACGAACTTCAGATATGCCATCAGAACCGATTCAATCTCACGTTTCTGTCTACCATCCTGGACAGAGCACCGATGTCGATGTCGTAGCTCACGAGGAAGATCCTGAGAAGAAGAAGCTCGACCTCAAGGATAAGGCAAAGAAGCTCGGAGAAAAAATCGGAGTTCTATTCAAGACCAAGGACGAGCACGATGACTATCCCACTACTGAAGCATTCTCTGGACCGCTGGAGGATACGAAGAAGTCCGATGAGCTTGATGGTCAACCCCTCACTTCATTCGTTTCTCCTTACCATCATGGTCGCTCTGATCAACCTGAAACGTCGAAGAAGATTGAGACTGAAGCTGTACCAATTCCTGTTGAACGTGTCACTGACTACCCAACCAGTGCACCTTTCGAAGGAGATCTCGAGAATGTCGAACGAACTTCAGATATGCCATCAGAACCGATTGAATTCCATGCTACTGTATACCATCCTGGACAGAGCACCGATGTCGTAGCTCACGAGGAAGATCCTGAGAAGAAGAAGCTCGACCTCAAGGATAAGGCAAAGAAGCTCCGAGAAAAAATCGGAGGTCTATTCAAGACCGAGGACGAGCACGATGACTATCCCACTACTGAAGCATTCTCTGGACCGCTGGAGGATACGAAGAAGTCCGATGAGCTTGATGGTCAACCCCTCACTTCATTCGTTTCTCCTTACCATCATGGTCGCTCTGATCTACCCGAGTCGGCAGAAAAGAAGGAGACTGAAGCTGTACCAGTGCCTGTTGAACGTGTCACTGACTACCCAACGAGCGAACCATTCGAAGGAGATCTCGAGAATGTCGAACGAACTTCAGATATGCCATCAGAACCGATTCAATCCCATGTTTCTGTCTACCATCCTGGACAGAGCACCGATGTCGTAGCTCACGAGGAAGATCCTGAGAAGAAGAAGCTCGACCTCAAGGATAAGGCAAAGAAGCTAGGAGACAAAATCGGAGGTCTATTCAAGACCAAGGACGAGCACGATGACTATCCCACTACTGAAGCATACTCTGGACCGCTGAAGGATACGAAGAAGTCCGATGAGCTTGATGGTCAACCCCTCACTTCATTCGTTTCTCCTTACCATCATGGTCGCTCTGATCAACCTGAAACGTCGAAGAAGATTGAGACTGAAGCTGTACCAATTCCTGTTGAACGTGTCACTGACTACCCAACCAGTGCACCTTTCGAAGGAGATCTCGAGAATGTCGAACGAACTTCAGATATGCCATCAGAACCGATTCAATCTCACGTTTCTGTCTACCGTCCTGGACAGAGCACCGATGTCGATGTCGTAGCTCACGAGGAAGATCCTGAGAAGAAGAAGCTCGACCTCAAGGATAAGGCAAAGAAGCTCGGAGACAAAATCGGAGGTCTATTCAAGACCAAGGACGAGCACGATGACTATCCCACTACTGAAGCATACTCTGGACCGCTGGAGGATACGAAGAAGTCCGATGAGCTTGATGGTCAACCCCTCACTTCATTCGTTTCTCCTTACCATCATGGTCGCTCTGATCTACCCGAGTCGGCAGAAAAGAAGGAGACTGAAGCTGTACCAGTGCCTGTTGAACGTGTCACTGACTACCCAACGAGCGCACCATTCGAAGGAGATCTCGAAAGTGTGGAGAGAACTTCCGAAATGCCATCAGAACCGATTGAATCCCATGCTACTGTGTACCATCCTGGACAGAGCACCGATGTCGTAGCTCACGAGGAAGATCCTGAGAAGAAGAAGCTCGACCTCAAGGATAAGGCAAAGAAGCTCGGAGACAAAATCGGAGGTCTATTCAAGACCAAGGACGAGCACGATGACTATCCCACTACTGAAGCATACTCTGGACCGCTGGAGGATACGAAGAAGTCCGATGAGCTTGATGGTCAACCCCTCACTTCATTCGTTTCTCCTTACCATCATGGTCGCTCTGATCAACCTGAAACGTCGAAGAAGATTGAGACTGAAGCTGTACCAATTCCTGTTGAACGTGTCACTGACTACCCAACCAGTGCACCTTTCGAAGGAGATCTCGAGAATGTCGAACGAACTTCAGATATGCCATCAGAACCGATTCAATCTCACGTTTCTGTCTACCGTCCTGGACAGAGCACCGATGTCGATGTCGTAGCTCACGAGGAAGATCCTGAGAAGAAGAAGCTCGACCTCAAGGATAAGGCAAAGAAGCTCGGAGACAAAATCGGAGGTCTATTCAAGACCAAGGACGAGCACGATGACTATCCCACTACTGAAGCATACTCTGGACCGCTGGAGGATACGAAGAAGTCCGATGAGCTTGATGGTCAACCCCTCACTTCATTCGTTTCTCCTTACCATCATGGTCGCTCTGATCTACTCGAGTCGGCAGAAAAGAAGGAGACTGAAGCTGTACCAGTGCCTGTTGAACGTGTCACTGACTACCCAACGAGCGCACCATTCGAAGGAGATCTCGAAAGTGTGGAGAGAACTTCCGAAATGCCATCAGAACCGATTGAATCCCATGCTACTGTGTACCATCCTGGACAGAGCACCGATGTCGTAGCTCACGAGGAAGATCCTGAGAAGAAGAAGCTCGACCTCAAGGATAAGGCAAAGAAGCTCGGAGACAAAATCGGAGGTCTATTCAAGACCAAGGACGAGCACGATGACTATCCCACTACTGAAGCATACTCTGGACCGCTGGAGGATACGAAGAAGTCCGATGAGCTTGATGGTCAACCCCTCACTTCATTCGTTTCTCCTTACCATCATGGTCGCTCTGATCTACCCGAGTCGGCAGAAAAGAAGGAGACTGAAGCTGTACCAGACTGCGAAGGAGATCTGTGTGGAGACTGAAGCTGTACCAGTGCCTGTTGAACGTGTCACTGACTACCCAACGAGCGCACCATTCGAAGGAGATCTCGAAAGTGTGGAGAGAACTTCCGAAATGCCATCAGAACCGATTGAATCCCATGCTACTGTGTACCATCCTGGACAGAGCACCGATGTCGTAGCTCACGAGGAAGATCCTGAGAAGAAGAAGCTCGACCTCAAGGATAAGGCAAAGAAGCTCGGAGACAAAATCGGAGGTCTATTCAAGACCAAGGACGAGCACGATGACTATCCCACTACTGAAGCATACTCTGGACCGCTGGAGGATACGAAGAAGTCCGATGAGCTTGATGGTCAACCCCTCACTTCATTCGTTTCTCCTTACCATCATGGTCGCTCTGATCAACCTGAAACGTCGAAGAAGATTGAGACTGAAGCTGTACCAATTCCTGTTGAACGTGTCACTGACTACCCAACCAGTGCACCTTTCGAAGGAGATCTCGAGAATGTCGAACGAACTTCAGATATGCCATCAGAACCGATTCAATCTCACGTTTCTGTCTACCGTCCTGGACAGAGCACCGATGTCGATGTCGTAGCTCACGAGGAAGATCCTGAGAAGAAGAAGCTCGACCTCAAGGATAAGGCAAAGAAGCTCGGAGACAAAATCGGAGGTCTATTCAAGACCAAGGACGAGCACGATGACTATCCCACTACTGAAGCATACTCTGGACCGCTGGAGGATACGAAGAAGTCCGATGAGCTTGATGGTCAACCCCTCACTTCATTCGTTTCTCCTTACCATCATGGTCGCTCTGATCTACTCGAGTCGGCAGAAAAGAAGGAGACTGAAGCTGTACCAGTGCCTGTTGAACGTGTCACTGACTACCCAACGAGCGCACCATTCGAAGGAGATCTCGAAAGTGTGGAGAGAACTTCCGAAATGCCATCAGAACCGATTGAATCCCATGCTACTGTGTACCATCCTGGACAGAGCACCGATGTCGTAGCTCACGAGGAAGATCCTGAGAAGAAGAAGCTCGACCTCAAGGATAAGGCAAAGAAGCTCGGAGACAAAATCGGAGGTCTATTCAAGACCAAGGACGAGCACGATGACTATCCCACTACTGAAGCATACTCTGGACCGCTGGAGGATACGAAGAAGTCCGATGAGCTTGATGGTCAACCCCTCACTTCATTCGTTTCTCCTTACCATCATGGTCGCTCTGATCAACCTGAAACGTCGAAGAAGATTGAGACTGAAGCTGTACCAATTCCTGTTGAACGTGTCACTGACTACCCAACCAGTGCACCTTTCGAAGGAGATCTCGAGAATGTCGAACGAACTTCAGATATGCCATCAGAACCGATTCAATCTCACGTTTCTGTCTACCATCCTGGACAGAGCACCGATGTCGTAGCTCACGAAGAAGATCCTGAGAAGAAGAAGCTCGACCTCAAGGATAAGGCAAAGAAGCTCGGAGACAAAATCGGAGGTCTATTCAAGACCAAGGACGAGCACGATGACTATCCCACAACTGAAGCATACTCTGGACCGCTGGAGGATACGAAGAAGTCCGATGAGCTTGATGGTCAACCCCTCACTTCATTCGTTTCTCCTTACCATCATGGTCGCTCTGATCAACCTGAAACGTCGAAGAAGATTGAGACTGAAGCTGTACCAATTCCTGTTGAACGATTCACTGACTACCCAACCAGTGCACCTTTCGAAGGAGATCTCGAGAATGTCGAACGAACTTCGGATATGCCATCAGAACCGATTCAATCCCATGTTTCTGTCTACCATCCTGGACAGAGCACCGATGTCGTAGCTCACGAAGAAGATCCTGAGAAGAAGAAGCTCGACCTCAAGGATAAGGCAAAGAAGCTCGGAGACAAGATCGGAGGTCTATTCAAGAGCAAGGACGAGCACGATGGCTATCCCACTACCGATGCTTTCTCTGGTCCATTGGAAGATACCAAGAAGTCAGATGAGCTCGCGGATCAGCCACTTGCTTCCTTCGTTTCTACATACCATCATGGCCGCTCTGATCTACCCGAGTCGGCAGAAAAGAAGGAGACTGAAGCTGTACCAATTCCTGTTGAACGTGTCACTGACTACCCAACCAGTGCACCTTTCGAAGGAGATCTCGAGAATGTCGAACGAACTTCAGATATGCCATCAGAACCGATTCAATCTCACGTTTCTGTCTACCGTCCTGGACAGAGCACCGATGTCGATGTCGTAGCTCACGAGGAAGATCCTGAGAAGAAGAAGCTCGACCTCAAGGATAAGGCAAAGAAGCTCGGAGACAAAATCGGAGGTCTATTCAAGACCAAGGACGAGCACGATGACTATCCCACTACTGAAGCATACTCTGGACCGCTGGAGGATACGAAGAAGTCCGATGAGCTTGATGGTCAACCCCTCACTTCATTCGTTTCTCCTTACCATCATGGTCGCTCTGATCTACCCGAGTCGGCAGAAAAGAAGGAGACTGAAGCTGTACCAGTGCCTGTTGAACGTGTCACTGACTACCCAACGAGCGCACCATTCGAAGGAGATCTCGAAAGTGTGGAGAGAACTTCCGAAATGCCATCAGAACCGATTGAATCCCATGCTACTGTGTACCATCCTGGACAGAGCACCGATGTCGTAGCTCACGAGGAAGATCCTGAGAAGAAGAAGCTCGACCTCAAGGATAAGGCAAAGAAGCTCGGAGACAAAATCGGAGGTCTATTCAAGACCAAGGACGAGCACGATGACTATCCCACTACTGAAGCATACTCTGGACCGCTGGAGGATACGAAGAAGTCCGATGAGCTTGATGGTCAACCCCTCACTTCATTCGTTTCTCCTTACCATCATGGTCGCTCTGATCAACCTGAAACGTCGAAGAAGATTGAGACTGAAGCTGTACCAATTCCTGTTGAACGTGTCACTGACTACCCAACCAGTGCACCTTTCGAAGGAGATCTCGAGAATGTCGAACGAACTTCAGATATGCCATCAGAACCGATTCAATCTCACGTTTCTGTCTACCATCCTGGACAGAGCACCGATGTCGTAGCTCACGAAGAAGATCCTGAGAAGAAGAAGCTCGACCTCAAGGATAAGGCAAAGAAGCTCGGAGACAAAATCGGAGGTCTATTCAAGACCAAGGACGAGCACGATGACTATCCCACAACTGAAGCATACTCTGGACCGCTGGAGGATACGAAGAAGTCCGATGAGCTTGATGGTCAACCCCTCACTTCATTCGTTTCTCCTTACCATCATGGTCGCTCTGATCAACCTGAAACGTCGAAGAAGATTGAGACTGAAGCTGTACCAATTCCTGTTGAACGATTCACTGACTACCCAACCAGTGCACCTTTCGAAGGAGATCTCGAGAATGTCGAACGAACTTCGGATATGCCATCAGAACCGATTCAATCCCATGTTTCTGTCTACCATCCTGGACAGAGCACCGATGTCGTAGCTCACGAAGAAGATCCTGAGAAGAAGAAGCTCGACCTCAAGGATAAGGCAAAGAAGCTCGGAGACAAGATCGGAGGTCTATTCAAGAGCAAGGACGAGCACGATGGCTATCCCACTACCGATGCTTTCTCTGGTCCATTGGAAGATACCAAGAAGTCAGATGAGCTCGCTGATCAGCCACTTGCTTCCTTCGTTTCTACATACCATCATGGCCGCTCTGATCTACCCGAGTCGGCAGAAAAGAAGGAGACTGAAGCTGTACCAGTGCCTGTTGAACGTGTCACTGACTACCCAACGAGCGCACCATTCGAAGGAGATCTCGAAAGTGTGGAGAGAACTTCCGAAATGCCATCAGAACCGATTGAATCCCATGCTACTGTCTACCATCCTGGACAGAGCACCGATATCGATGTCGTAGCTCACGAGGAAGATCCTGAGAAGAAGAAGCTCGACCTCAAGGAGAAGGCAAAGAAGCT
The DNA here is from genome assembly GCA_943737045.1 of Parapristionchus giblindavisi. Taxonomy (NCBI): domain Eukaryota; kingdom Metazoa; phylum Nematoda; class Chromadorea; order Rhabditida; family Diplogasteridae; genus Parapristionchus; species Parapristionchus giblindavisi. The sequence goes on from CALSFV010000328.1 coordinate 48,616, forward strand.
CGGAGACAAGATCGGAGGTCTATTCAAGACCAAGGACGAGCACGATGACTATCCCACTACTGAAGCATACTCTGGACCGCTGGAGGATACGAAGAAGTCCGATGAGCTTGATGGTCAACCCCTCACTTCATTCGTTTCTCCTTACCATCATGGTCGCTCTGATCAACCTGAAACGTCGAAGAAGATTGAGACTGAAGCTGTACCAATTCCTGTTGAACGTCTCACTGACTACCCAACCAGTGCACCTTTCGAAGGAGATCTCGAGAATGTCGAACGAACTTCAGATATGCCATCAGAGCCGATTCAATCCCATGTTTCTGTCTACCATCCTGGACAGAGCACCGATGTCGTAGCTCACGAGGAAGATCCTGAGAAGAAGAAGCTCGACCTCAAGGATAAGGCAAAGAAGCTCGGAGACAAAATCGGAGGTCTATTCAAGACCAAGGACGAGCACGATGACTATCCCACTACTGAAGCATACTCTGGACCGCTGGAGGATACGAAGAAGTCCGATGAGCTTGATGGTCAACCCCTCACTTCATTCGTTTCACCTTACCATCATGGTCGCTCTGATCTACCCGAGTCGGCAGAAAAGAAGGAGACTGAAGCTGTACCAATTCCTGTTGAACGTGTCACTGACTACCCAACCAGTGCACCTTTCGAAGGAGAACTCGAGAATGTCGAACGAACTTCAGATATGCCATCAGAGCCGATTCAATCCCATGTTTCTGTCTACCATCCTGGACAGAGCACCGTTGTCGATGTCGTAGCTCACGAGGAAGATCCTGAGAAGAAGAAGCTCGACCTCAAGGATAAGGCAAAGAAGCTCGGAGACAAGATCGGAGGTCTATTCAAGAGCAAGGACGAGCACGATGGCTATCCCACTACCGATGCTTTCTCTGGTCCATTGGAAGATACCAAGAAGTCAGATGAGCTCGCTGATCAGCCACTTGCTTCCTTCGTTTCTACATACCATCATGGCCGCTCTGATCTACCCGAGTCGGCAGAAAAGAAGGAGACTGAAGCTGTACCAGTGCCTGTTGAACGTGTCACTGACTACCCAACGAGCGCACCATTCGAAAGAGATCTCGAAAGTGTGGAGAGAACTTCCGAAATGCCATCAGAACCGATTGAATCCCATACTACTGTCTACCATCCTGGACAGAGCACCGATATCGATGTCGTAGCTCACGAGGAAGATCCTGAGAAGAAGAAGCTCGACCTCAAGGAGAAGGCAAAGAAGCTCGGAGACAAGATCGGAGGTCTATTCAAGACCAAGGACGAGCACGATGACTATCCCACTACTGAAGCATACTCTGGACCGCTGGAGGATACGAAGAAGTCCGATGAGCTTGATGGTCAACCCCTCACTTCATTCGTTTCTCCTTACCATCATGGTCGCTCTGATCAACCTGAAACGTCGAAGAAGATTGAGACTGAAGCTGTACCAATTCCTGTTGAACGTCTCACTGACTACCCAACCAGTGCACCTTTCGAAGGAGATCTCGAGAATGTCGAACGAACTTCAGATATGCCATCAGAGCCGATTCAATCCCATGTTTCTGTCTACCATCCTGGACAGAGCACCGATGTCGTAGCTCACGAGGAAGATCCTGAGAAGAAGAAGCTCGACCTCAAGGATAAGGCAAAGAAGCTCGGAGACAAAATCGGAGGTCTATTCAAGACCAAGGACGAGCACGATGACTATCCCACTACTGAAGCATACTCTGGACCGCTGGAGGATACGAAGAAGTCCGATGAGCTTGATGGTCAACCCCTCACTTCATTCGTTTCACCTTACCATCATGGTCGCTCTGATCTACCCGAGTCGGCAGAAAAGAAGGAGACTGAAGCTGTACCAGTGCCTGTTGAACGTGTCACTGACTACCCAACGAGCGCACCATTCGAAGGAGATCTCGAAAGTGTGGAGAGAACTTCCGAAATGCCATCAGAACCGATTGAATCCCATGCTACTGTCTACCATCCTGGACAGAGCACCGATATCGATGTCGTAGCTCACGAGGAAGATCCTGAGAAGAAGAAGCTCGACCTCAAGGAGAAGGCAAAGAAGCTCGGAGACAAGATCGGAGGTCTATTCAAGACCAAGGACGAGCACGATGACTATCCCACTACTGAAGCATACTCTGGACCGCTGGAGGATACGAAGAAGTCCGATGAGCTTGATGGTCAACCCCTCACTTCATTCGTTTCTCCTTACCATCATGGTCGCTCTGATCAACCTGAAACGTCGAAGAAGATTGAGACTGAAGCTGTACCAATTCCTGTTGAACGTCTCACTGACTACCCAACCAGTGCACCTTTCGAAGGAGATCTCGAGAATGTCGAACGAACTTCAGATATGCCATCAGAGCCGATTCAATCCCATGTTTCTGTCTACCATCCTGGACAGAGCACCGATGTCGTAGCTCACGAGGAAGATCCTGAGAAGAAGAAGCTCGACCTCAAGGATAAGGCAAAGAAGCTCGGAGACAAAATCGGAGGTCTATTCAAGACCAAGGACGAGCACGATGACTATCCCACTACTGAAGCATACTCTGGACCGCTGGAGGATACGAAGAAGTCCGATGAGCTTGATGGTCAACCCCTCACTTCATTCGTTTCACCTTACCATCATGGTCGCTCTGATCTACCCGAGTCGGCAGAAAAGAAGGAGACTGAAGCTGTACCAATTCCTGTTGAACGTGTCACTGACTACCCAACCAGTGCACCTTTCGAAGGAGATCTCGAGAATGTCGAACGAACTTCAGATATGCCATCAGAGCCGATTCAATCCCATGTTTCTGTCTACCATCCTGGACAGAGCACCGTTGTCGATGTCGTAGATCACGAGGAAGATCCTGAGAAGAAGAAGCTCGACCTCAAGGATAAGGCAAAGAAGCTCGGAGACAAGATCGGAGGTCTATTCAAGAGCAAGGACGAGCACGATGGCTATCCCACTACCGATGCTTTCTCTGGTCCATTGGAAGATACCAAGAAGTCAGATGAGCTCGCTGATCAGCCACTTGCTTCCTTCGTTTCTACATACCATCATGGCCGCTCTGATCTACCCGAGTCGGCAGAAAAGAAGGAGACTGAAGCTGTACCAGTGCCTGTTGAACGTGTCACTGACTACCCAACGAGCGCACCATTCGAAAGAGATCTCGAAAGTGTGGAGAGAACTTCCGAAATGCCATCAGAACCGATTGAATCCCATACTACTGTCTACCATCCTGGACAGAGCACCGATATCGATGTCGTAGCTCACGAGGAAGATCCTGAGAAGAAGAAGCTCGACCTCAAGGAGAAGGCAAAGAAGCTCGGAGACAAGATCGGAGGTCTATTCAAGACCAAGGACGAGCACGATGACTATCCCACTACTGAAGCATACTCTGGACCGCTGGAGGATACGAAGAAGTCCGATGAGCTTGATGGTCAACCCCTCACTTCATTCGTTTCTCCTTACCATCATGGTCGCTCTGATCAACCTGAAACGTCGAAGAAGATTGAGACTGAAGCTGTACCAATTCCTGTTGAACGTCTCACTGACTACCCAACCAGTGCACCTTTCGAAGGAGATCTCGAGAATGTCGAACGAACTTCAGATATGCCATCAGAGCCGATTCAATCCCATGTTTCTGTCTACCATCCTGGACAGAGCACCGATGTCGTAGCTCACGAGGAAGATCCTGAGAAGAAGAAGCTCGACCTCAAGGATAAGGCAAAGAAGCTCGGAGACAAAATCGGAGGTCTATTCAAGACCAAGGACGAGCACGATGACTATCCCACTACTGAAGCATACTCTGGACCGCTGGAGGATACGAAGAAGTCCGATGAGCTTGATGGTCAACCCCTCACTTCATTCGTTTCACCTTACCATCATGGTCGCTCTGATCTACCCGAGTCGGCAGAAAAGAAGGAGACTGAAGCTGTACCAGTGCCTGTTGAACGTGTCACTGACTACCCAACGAGCGCACCATTCGAAGGAGATCTCGAAAGTGTGGAGAGAACTTCCGAAATGCCATCAGAACCGATTGAATCCCATGCTACTGTCTACCATCCTGGACAGAGCACCGATATCGATGTCGTAGCTCACGAGGAAGATCCTGAGAAGAAGAAGCTCGACCTCAAGGAGAAGGCAAAGAAGCTCGGAGACAAGATCGGAGGTCTATTCAAGACCAAGGACGAGCACGATGACTATCCCACTACTGAAGCATACTCTGGACCGCTGGAGGATACGAAGAAGTCCGATGAGCTTGATGGTCAACCCCTCACTTCATTCGTTTCTCCTTACCATCATGGTCGCTCTGATCAACCTGAAACGTCGAAGAAGATTGAGACTGAAGCTGTACCAATTCCTGTTGAACGTCTCACTGACTACCCAACCAGTGCACCTTTCGAAGGAGATCTCGAGAATGTCGAACGAACTTCAGATATGCCATCAGAGCCGATTCAATCCCATGTTTCTGTCTACCATCCTGGACAGAGCACCGATGTCGTAGCTCACGAGGAAGATCCTGAGAAGAAGAAGCTCGACCTCAAGGATAAGGCAAAGAAGCTCGGAGACAAAATCGGAGGTCTATTCAAGACCAAGGACGAGCACGATGACTATCCCACTACTGAAGCATACTCTGGACCGCTGGAGGATACGAAGAAGTCCGATGAGCTTGATGGTCAACCCCTCACTTCATTCGTTTCACCTTACCATCATGGTCGCTCTGATCTACCCGAGTCGGCAGAAAAGAAGGAGACTGAAGCTGTACCAATTCCTGTTGAACGTGTCACTGACTACCCAACCAGTGCACCTTTCGAAGGAGATCTCGAGAATGTCGAACGAACTTCAGATATGCCATCAGAGCCGATTCAATCCCATGTTTCTGTCTACCATCCTGGACAGAGCACCGTTGTCGATGTCGTAGCTCACGAGGAAGATCCTGAGAAGAAGAAGCTCGACCTCAAGGATAAGGCAAAGAAGCTCGGAGACAAAATCGGAGGTCTATTCAAGACCAAGGACGAGCACGATGACTATCCCACTACTGAAGCATACTCTGGACCGCTGGAGGATACGAAGAAGTCCGATGAGCTTGATGGTCAACCCCTCACTTCATTCGTTTCTCCTTACCATCATGGTCGCTCTGATCAACCTGAAACGTCGAAGAAGATTGAGACTGAAGCTGTACCAATTCCTGTAGAACGTGTCACTGACTACCCAACCAGTGCACCTTTCGAAGGAGATCTCGAGAATGTCGAACGAACTTCAGATATGCCATCAGAGCCGATTCAATCCCATGTTTCTGTCTACCATCCTGGACAGAGCACCGTTGTCGATGTCGTAGCTCACGAGGAAGATCCTGAGAAGAAGAAGCTCGACCTCAAGGATAAGGCAAAGAAGCTCGGAGACAAAATCGGGGGTCTATTCAAGACCAAGGACGAGCACGATGACTATCCCACTACTGAAGCATACTCTGGACCGCTGGAGGATACGAAGAAGTCCGATGAGCTTGATGGTCAACCCCTCACTTCATTCGTTTCTCCTTACCATCATGGTCGCTCTGATCAACCTGAAACGTCGAAGAAGATTGAGACTGAAGCTGTACCAATTCCTGTTGAACGTGTCACTGACTACCCAACCAGTGCACCTTTCGAAGGAGATCTCGAGAATGTCGAACGAACTTCAGATATGCCATCAGAGCCGATTCAATCCCATGTTTCTGTCTACCATCCTGGACAGAGCACCGTTGTCGATGTCGTAGCTCACGAGGAAGATCCTGAGAAGAAGAAGCTCGACCTCAAGGAGAAGGCAAAGAAGCTCGGAGACAAGATCGGAGGTCTATTCAAGAGCAAGGACGAGCACGATGGCTATCCCACTACCGATGCTTTCTCTGGTCCATTGGAAGATACCAAGAAGTCAGATGAGCTCGCTGATCAGCCACTTGCTTCCTTCGTTTCTACATACCATCATGGCCGCTCTGATCTACCCGAGTCGGCAGAAAAGAAGGAGACTGAAGCTGTACCAGTGCCTGTTGAACGTGTCACTGACTACCCAACGAGCGCACCATTCGAAGGAGATCTCGAAAGTGTGGAGAGAACTTCCGAAATGCCATCAGAACCGATTGAATCCCATGCTACTGTCTACCATCCTGGACAGAGCACCGATATCGATGTCGTAGCTCACGAGGAAGATCCTGAGAAGAAGAAGCTCGACCTCAAGGATAAGGCAAAGAAGCTCGGAGACAAAATCGGAGGTCTATTCAAGACCAAGGACGAGCACGATGACTATCCCACTACTGAAGCATACTCTGGACCGCTGGAGGATACGAAGAAGTCCGATGAGCTTGATGGTCAACCCCTCACTTCATTCGTTTCACCTTACCATCATGGTCGCTCTGATCTACCCGAGTCGGCAGAAAAGAAGGAGACTGAAGCTGTACCAATTCCTGTTGAACGTGTCACTGACTACCCAACCAGTGCACCTTTCGAAGGAGATCTCGAGAATGTCGAACGAACTTCAGATATGCCATCAGAGCCGATTCAATCCCATGTTTCTGTCTACCATCCTGGACAGAGCACCGTTGTCGATGTCGTAGCTCACGAGGAAGATCCTGAGAAGAAGAAGCTCGACCTCAAGGATAAGGCAAAGAAGCTCGGAGACAAAATCGGAGGTCTATTCAAGACCAAGGACGAGCACGATGACTATCCCACTACTGAAGCATACTCTGGACCGCTGGAGGATACGAAGAAGTCCGATGAGCTTGATGGTCAACCCCTCACTTCATTCGTTTCTCTTTACCATCATGGTCGCTCTGATCAACCTGAAACGTCGAAGAAGATTGAGACTGAAGCTGTACCAATTCCTGTTGAACGTGTCACTGACTACCCAACCAGTGCACCTTTCGAAGGAGATCTCGAGAATGTCGAACGAACTTCAGATATGCCATCAGAGCCGATTCAATCCCATGTTTCTGTCTACCATCCTGGACAGAGAACCGTTGTCGATGTCGTAGCTCACGAGGAAGATCCTGAGAAGAAGAAGCTCGACCTCAAGGATAAGGCAAAGAAGCTCGGAGACAAAATCGGAGGTCTATTCAAGACCAAGGACGAGCACGATGACTATCCCACTACTGAAGCATACTCTGGACCGCTGGAGGATACGAAGAAGTCCGATGAGCTTGATGGTCAACCCCTCACTTCATTCGTTTCTCCTTACCATCATGGTCGCTCTGATCAACCTGAAACATCGAAGAAGATTGAGACTGAAGCTGTACCAATTCCTGTTGAACGTGTCACTGACTACCCAACCAGTGCACCTTTCGAAGGAGATCTCGAGAATGTCGAACGAACTTCAGATATGCCATCAGAACCGATTCAATCCCATGTTTCTGTCTACCATCCTGGACAGAGCACCGATGTCGTAGCTCACGAGGAAGATCCTGAGAAGAAGAAGCTCGACCTCAAGGATAAGGCAAAGAAGCTCGGAGACAAAATCGGAGGTCTATTCAAGACCAAGGACGAGCACGATGACTATCCCACTACTGAAGCTTACTCTGGACCGCTGGAGGATACGAAGAAGTCCGATGAGCTTGATGGTCAACCCCTCACTTCATTCGTTTCTCCTTACCATCATGGTCGCTCTGATCTACCCGAGTCGGCAGAAAAGAAGGAGACTGAAGCTGTACCAGTGCCTGTTGAACGTGTCACTGACTACCCAACGAGCGCACCATTCGAAGGAGATCTCGAAAGTGTGGAGAGAACTTCCGAAATGCCATCAGAACCGATTGAATCCCATGCTACTGTCTACCATCCTGGACAGAGCACCGATATCGATGTCGTAGCTCACGAGGAAGATCCTGAGAAGAAGAAGCTCGACCTCAAGGAGAAGGCAAAGAAGCTCGGAGACAAGATCGGAGGTCTATTCAAGAGCAAGGACGAGCACGATGGCTATCCCACTACCGATGCTTTCTCTGGTCCATTGGAAGATACCAAGAAGTCAGATGAGCTCGCTGATCAGCCACTTGCTTCCTTCGTTTCTACATACCATCATGGCCGCTCTGATCTACCCGAGTCGGCAGAAAAGAAGGAGACTGAATCTGTACCAGTGCCTGTTGAACGTGTCACTGACTACCCAACGAGCGCACCATTCGAAGGAGATCTCGAAAGTGTGGAGAGAACTTCCGAAATGCCATCAGAACCGATTGAATCCCATGCTACTGTCTACCATCCTGGACAGAGCACCGATATCGATGTCGTAGCTCACGAGGAAGATCCTGAGAAGAAGAAGCTCGACCTCAAGGATAAGGCAAAGAAGCTCGGAGACAAAATCGGAGGTCTATTCAAGACCAAGGACGAGCACGATGACTATCCCACTACTGAAGCATACTCTGGACCGCTGGAGGATACGAAGAAGTCCGATGAGCTTGATGGTCAACCCCTCACTTCATTCGTTTCACCTTACCATCATGGTCGCTCTGATCTACCCGAGTCGGCAGAAAAGAAGGAGACTGAAGCTGTACCAATTCCTGTTGAACGTGTCACTGACTACCCAACCAGTGCACCTTTCGAAGGAGATCTCGAGAATGTCGAACGAACTTCAGATATGCCATCAGAGCCGATTCAATCCCATGTTTCTGTCTACCATCCTGGACAGAGCACCGTTGTCGATGTCGTAGCTCACGAGGAAGATCCTGAGAAGAAGAAGCTCGACCTCAAGGATAAGGCAAAGAAGCTCGGAGACAAAATCGGAGGTCTATTCAAGACCAAGGACGAGCACGATGACTATCCCACTACTGAAGCATACTCTGGACCGCTGGAGGATACGAAGAAGTCCGATGAGCTTGATGGTCAACCCCTCACTTCATTCGTTTCTCCTTACCATCATGGTCGCTCTGATCAACCTGAAACATCGAAGAAGATTGAGACTGAAGCTGTACCAATTCCTGTTGAACGTGTCACTGACTACCCAACCAGTGCACCTTTCGAAGGAGATCTCGAGAATGTCGAACGAACTTCAGATATGCCATCAGAACCGATTCAATCCCATGTTTCTGTCTACCATCCTGGACAGAGCACCGATGTCGTAGCTCACGAGGAAGATCCTGAGAAGAAGAAGCTCGACCTCAAGGATAAGGCAAAGAAGCTCGGAGACAAAATCGGAGGTCTATTCAAGAGCAAGGACGAGCATGATGGCTATCCCACTACCGATGCTTACTCTGGTCCATTGGAAGATACCAAGAAGTCAGATGAGCTCGCTGATCAGCCTCTTGCTTCCTTCGTTTCTACATACCATCATGGCCGCTCTGATCTACCCGAGTCGGCAGAAAAGAAGGAGACTGAGGCTGTACCAGTGCTTGTTGAACGTGTCACTGACTACCCAACGAGCGCACCATTCGAAGGAGATCTCGAAAGTGTGGAGAGAACTTCCGAAATGCCATCAGAACCGATTGAATCCCATGCTACTGTCTACCATCCTGGACAGAGCACCGATATCGATGTCGTAGCTCACGAGGAAGATCCTGAGAAGAAGAAGCTCGACCTCAAGGAGAAGGCAAAGAAGCTCGGAGACAAGATCGGAGGTCTATTCAAGAGCAAGGACGAGCACGATGGCTATCCCACTACCGATGCTTACTCTGGTCCATTGGAAGATACCAAAAAGTCAGATGAGCTCGCTGATCAGCCTCTTGCTTCCTTCGTTTCTACATACCATCACGGTCGCTCTGATCTACCTGAACCATCAGAAAAGAAGGAGACTGAAGCTGTACCAGTAACTGTTGAACGTGTCACTGACTACCCAACGACCGCACCATTCGAAGGAGAGCTCTCAAGTGTGGAACGAACTTCAGATCTGCCATCAGAACCGATCGAATCCCATGCTACTGTCTACCATCCTGGTCAGAGAGACGATTTCGATATCGTAGCTCACGAGGAAGATCCTGAGAAGAAGAAGCTCGACCTCAAGGACAAGGCCAAGAAGCTTGGAGACAAGATCGGAGGTCTATTCAAGACCAAGGACGAGCATCATGACTATCCCATCAGTGATGTTTACTCTGGACCACTGGCAGATACCAAGAAGGCCGACGAACTCGATGATCAGCCACTTTCTTCCTTCGTTACCACATACCATCACGGTCGCTCTGATCTACCTGAACCATCAGAAAAGAAGGAGACTGAAGCTGTACCAGTGCCTGTTGAACGTGTCACTGACTACCCAACGAGCGCACTATTGGAAGGAGATCTCGAAAGTGTGGAGAGAACTTCCGAAATGCCATCAGAACCGATTGAATCCCATGCTACTGTCTACCATCCTGGACAGAGCACCGATATCGATATCGTAGCTCACGAGGAAGATCCTGAGAAGAAGAAGCTCGACCTCAAGGAGAAGGCAAATAAGCTCGGAGACAAGATCGGAGGTCTATTCAAGAGCAAGGACGAGCACGATGGCTATCCCACTACCGATGCTTACTCTGGTCCATTGGAAGATACCAAGAAGTCAGATGAGCTCGCTGATCATCCTCTTGCTTCCTTCGTTTCTACATACCATCATGGCCGCTCTGATCTACCCGAGTCGGCAGAAAAGAAGGAGACTGAAGCTGTACCAGTGCCTGTTGAACGTGTCACTGACTACCCAACGAGCGCACCATTCGAAGGAGATCTCGAAAGTGTGGAGAGAACTTCCGAAATGCCATCAGAACCGATTGAATCCCATGCTACTGTCTACCATCCTGGACAGAGCACCGATATCGATGTCGTAGCTCACGAGGAAGATCCTGAGAAGAAGAAGCTCGACCTCAAGGAGAAGGCAAAGAAGCTCGGAGACAAGATCGGAGGTCTATTCAAGAGCAAGGACGAGCACGATGGCTATCCCACTACCGATGCTTACTCTGGTCCATTGGAAGATACCAAGAAGGCCGACGAACTCGATGATCAGCCACTTTCTTCCTTCGTTACCACATACCATCACGGTCGCTCTGATCTACCTGAACCATCAGAAAAGAAGGAGACTGAAGCTGTACCAGTAACTGTTGAACGTGTCACTGACTACCCAACGACCGCACCATTCGAAGGAGAGCTCTCAAGTGTGGAACGAACTTCAGATCTGCCATCAGAACCGATCGAATCCCATGCTACTGTCTACCATCCTGGTCAGAGAGACGATTTCGATATCGTAGCTCACGAGGAAGATCCTGAGAAGAAGAAGCTCGACCTCAAGGACAAGGCCAAGAAGCTTGGAGACAAGATCGGAGGTCTATTCAAGACCAAGGACGAGCATCATGACTATCCCATCAGTGATGTTTACTCTGGACCACTGGCAGATACCAAGAAGGCCGACGAACTCGATGATCAGCCACTTTCTTCCTTCGTTACCACATACCATCACGGTCGCTCTGATCTACCTGAACCATCAGAAAAGAAGGAGACTGAAGCTGTACCAGTGCCTGTTGAACGTGTCACTGACTACCCAACGAGCGCACTATTGGAAGGAGATCTCGAAAGTGTGGAGAGAACTTCCGAAATGCCATCAGAACCGATTGAATCCCATGCTACTGTCTACCATCCTGGACAGAGCACCGATATCGATGTCGTAGCTCACGAGGAAGATCCTGAGAAGAAGAAGCTCGACCTCAAGGAGAAGGCAAAGAAGCTCGGAGACAAGATCGGAGGTCTATTCAAGAGCAAGGACGAGCACGATGGCTATCCCACTACCGATGCTTACTCTGGTCCATTGGAAGATACCAAGAAGTCAGATGAGCTCGCTGATCATCCTCTTGCTTCCTTCGTTTCTACATACCATCATGGCCGCTCTGATCTACCCGAGTCGGCAGAAAAGAAGGAGACTGAAGCTGTACCAGTGCCTGTTGAACGTGTCACTGACTACCCAACGAGCGCACCATTCGAAGGAGATCTCGAAAGTGTGGAGAGAACTTCCGAAATGCCATCAGAACCGATTGAATCCCATGCTACTGTCTACCATCCTGGACAGAGCACCGATATCGATGTCGTAGCTCACGAGGAAGATCCTGAGAAGAAGAAGCTCGACCTCAAGGAGAAGGCAAAGAAGCTCGGAGACAAGATCGGAGGTCTATTCAAGAGCAAGGACGAGCACGATGGCTATCCCACTACCGATGCTTACTCTGGTCCATTGGAAGATACCAAGAAGGCCGACGAACTCGATGATCAGCCACTTTCTTCCTTCGTTACCACATACCATCACGGTCGCTCTGATCTACCTGAACCATCAGAAAAGAAGGAGACTGAAGCTGTACCAGTAACTGTTGAACGTGTCACTGACTACCCAACGACCGCACCATTCGAAGGAGAGCTCTCAAGTGTGGAACGAACTTCAGATCTGCCATCAGAACCGATCGAATCCCATGCTACTGTCTACCATCCTGGTCAGAGAGACGATTTCGATATCGTAGCTCACGAGGAAGATCCTGAGAAGAAGAAGCTCGACCTCAAGGACAAGGCCAAGAAGCTTGGAGACAAGATCGGAGGTCTATTCAAGACCAAGGACGAGCATCATGACTATCCCATCAGTGATGTTTACTCTGGACCACTGGCAGATACCAAGAAGGCCGACGAACTCGATGATCAGCCACTTTCTTCCTTCGTTACCACATACCATCACGGTCGCTCTGATCTACCTGAACCATCAGAAAAGAAGGAGACTGAAGCTGTACCAGTGCCTGTTGAACGTGTCACTGACTACCCAACGAGCGCACTATTCGAAGGAGATCTCGAAAGTGTGGAGAGAACTTCCGAAATGCCATCAGAACCGATTGAATCCCATGCTACTGTCTACCATCCTGGACAGAGCACCGATATCGATGTCGTAGCTCACGAGGAAGATCCTGAGAAGAAGAAGCTCGACCTCAAGGAGAAGGCAAAGAAGCTCGGAGACAAGATCGGAGGTCTATTCAAGAGCAAGGACGAGCACGATGGCTATCCCACTACCGATGCTTACTCTGGTCCATTGGAAGATACCAAGAAGTCAGATGAGCTCGCTGATCATCCTCTTGCTTCCTTCGTTTCTACATACCATCATGGCCGCTCTGATCTACCCGAGTCGGCAGAAAAGAAGGAGACTGAAGCTGTACCAGTAACTGTTGAACGTGTCACTGACTACCCAACGACCGCACCATTCGAAGGAGAGCTCTCAAGTGTGGAACGAACTTCAGATCTGCCATCAGAACCGATCGAATCCCATGCTACTGTCTACCATCCTGGTCAGAGAGACGATTTCGATATCGTAGCTCACGAGGAAGATCCTGAGAAGAAGAAGCTCGACCTCAAGGACAAGGCCAAGAAGCTTGGAGACAAGATCGGAGGTCTATTCAAGACCAAGGACGAGCATCATGACTATCCCATCAGTGATGTTTACTCTGGACCACTGGCAGATACCAAGAAGGCCGACGAACTCGATGATCAGCCACTTTCTTCCTTCGTTACCACATACCATCACGGTCGCTCTGATCTACCTGAACCATCAGAAAAGAAGGAGACTGAAGCTGTACCAGTGCCTGTTGAACGTGTCACTGACTACCCAACGAGCGCACTATTCGAAGGAGATCTCGAAAGTGTGGAGAGAACTTCCGAAATGCCATCAGAACCGATTGAATCCCATGCTACTGTCTACCATCCTGGACAGAGCACCGATATCGATGTCGTAGCTCACGAGGAAGATCCTGAGAAGAAGAAGCTCGACCTCAAGGAGAAGGCAAAGAAGCTCGGAGACAAGATCGGAGGTCTATTCAAGAGCAAGGACGAGCACGATGGCTATCCCACTACCGATGCTTACTCTGGTCCATTGGAAGATACCAAGAAGTCAGATGAGCTCGCTGATCATCCTCTTGCTTCCTTCGTTTCTACATACCATCATGGCCGCTCTGATCTACCCGAGTCGGCAGAAAAGAAGGAGACTGAAGCTGTACCAGTGCCTGTTGAACGTGTCACTGACTACCCAACGAGCGCACCATTCGAAGGAGATCTCGAAAGTGTGGAGAGAACTTCCGAAATGCCATCAGAACCGATTGAATCCCATGCTACTGTCTACCATCCTGGACAGAGCACCGATATCGATGTCGTAGCTCACGAGGAAGATCCTGAGAAGAAGAAGCTCGACCTCAAGGAGAAGGCAAAGAAGCTCGGAGACAAGATCGGAGGTCTATTCAAGAGCAAGGACGAGCACGATGGCTATCCCACTACCGATGCTTACTCTGGTCCATTGGAAGATACCAAGAAGTCAGATGAGCTCGATGATCAGCCACTTTCTTCCTTCGTTACCACATACCATCACGGTCGCTCTGATCTACCTGAACCATCAGAAAAGAAGGAGACTGAAGCTGTACCAGTAACTGTTGAACGTGTCACTGACTACCCAACGACCGCACCATTCGAAGGAGAGCTCTCAAGTGTGGAACGAACTTCAGATCTGCCATCAGAACCGATCGAATCCCATGCTACTGTCTACCATCCTGGTCAGAGAGACGATTTCGATATCGTAGCTCACGAGGAAGATCCTGAGAAGAAGAAGCTCGACCTCAAGGACAAGGCCAAGAAGCTTGGAGACAAGATCGGAGGTCTATTCAAGACCAAGGACGAGCATCATGACTACCCCATCAGTGATGTTTACTCTGGACCACTGGCAGATACCAAGAAGGCCGACGAACTCGATGATCAGCCACTTTCTTCCTTCGTTGCCACATACCATCACGGTCGCTCTGATCTACCTGAACCATCAGAAAAGAAGGAGACTGAAGCTGTACCAGTAACTGTTGAACGTGTCACTGACTACCCAACGACCGCACCATTCGAAGGAGATCTCGAAAGTGTGGAGAGAACTTCCGAAATGCCATCAGAACCGATTGAATCCCATGCTACTGTCTACCATCCTGGACAGAGCACCGATATCGATGTCGTAGCTCACGAGGAAGATCCTGAGAAGAAGAAGCTCGACCTCAAGGAGAAGGCAAAGAAGCTCGGAGACAAGATCGGAGGTCTATTCAAGAGCAAGGACGAGCACGATGGCTATCCCACTACCGATGCTTACTCTGGTCCATTGGAAGATACCAAGAAGGCCGACGAACTCGATGATCAGCCACTTTCTTCCTTCGTTACCACATACCATCACGGTCGCTCTGATCTACCTGAACCATCAGAAAAGAAGGAGACTGAAGCTGTACCAGTAACTGTTGAACGTGTCACTGACTACCCAACGACCGCACCATTCGAAGGAGAGCTCTCAAGTGTGGAACGAACTTCAGATCTGCCATCAGAACCGATCGAATCCCATGCTACTGTCTACCATCCTGGTCAGAGAGACGATTTCGATATCGTAGCTCACGAGGAAGATCCTGAGAAGAAGAAGCTCGACCTCAAGGACAAGGCCAAGAAGCTTGGAGACAAGATCGGAGGTCATTTCAAGACCAAGGACGAGCATCATGACTATCCCATCAGTGATGTTTACTCTGGACCACTGGCAGATACGAAGAAGGCCGACGAACTCGATGATCAGCCACTTTCTTCCTTCGTTACCACATACCATCACGGTCGCTCTGATCTACCTGAACCATCAGAAAAGAAGGAGACTGAAGCTGTACCAGTAACTGTTGAACGTGTCACTGACTACCCAACGACCGCACCATTCGAAGGAGATCTCTCAAGTGTGGAACGAACGTCAGATCTGCCATCAGAACCGATTGAATCCCATGCTACTGTCTACCATCCTGGACAGAGCACCGATATCGATGTCGTAGCTCACGAGGAAGATCCTAAGAAGAAGAAGCTCGACCTCAAGGAGAAGGCAAAGAAGCTCGGAGACAAGATCGGAGGTCTATTCAAGAGCAAGGACGAGCACGATGGCTATCCCACTACCGATGCTTACTCTGGTCCATTGGAAGATACCAAGAAGTCAGATGAGCTCGCTGATCAGCCTCTTGCTTCCTTCGTTTCTACATACCATCATGGCCGCTCTTATCTACCCGAGTCGGCAGAAAAGAAGGAGACTGAAGCTGTACCAGTGCCTGTTGAACGTATCACTGACTACCCAACGAGCGCACCATTCGAAGGAGATCTCGAAAGCGTGGATAGAACTTCCGAAATGCCATCAGAACCGATTGAATCCCATGCTACTGTCTACCATCCTGGACAGAGCACCGATATCGATGTCGTAGCTCACGAGGAAGATCCTGAGAAGAAGAAGCTCGACCTCAAGGAGAAGGCAAAGAAGCTCGGAGACAAGATCGGAGGTCTATTCAAGAGCAAGGACGAGCACGATGGCTATCCCACTACCGATGCTTACTCTGGTCCATTGGAAGATACCAAGAAGTCAGATGAGCTCGCTGATCAGCCTCTTGCTTCCGTCGTTTCTACATACCATCATGGCCGCTCTGATCTACCCGAGTCGGCAGAAAAGAAGGAGACTGAAGCTGTACCAGTGCCTGTTGAACGTATCACTGACTACCCAACGAGCGCACCATTCGAAGGAGATCTCGAAAGTGAGGATAGAACTTCCGAAATGCCATCAGAACCGATTGAATCCCATGCTACTGTCTACCATCCTGGACAGAGCACCGATATCGATGTCGTAGCTCACGAGGAAGATCCTGAGAAGAAGAAGCTCGACCTCAAGGAGAAGGCAAAGAAGCTCGGAGACAAGATCGGAGGTCTATTCAAGAGCAAGGACGAGCACGATGGCTATCCCACTACCGATGCTTACTCTGGTCCATTGGGAGATACCAAGAAGGCCGACGAACTCGATGATCAGCCACTTTCTTCCTTCGTTACCACATACCATCACGGTCGCTCTGATCTACCTGAACCATCAGAAAAGAAGGAGACTGAAGCTGTACCAGTAACTGTTGAACGTGTCACTGACTACCCAACGACCGCACCATTCGAAGGAGAGCTCTCAAGTGTGGAACGAACTTCAGATCTGCCATCAGAACCGATCGAATCCCATGCTACTGTTTACCATCCTGGTCAGAGAGACGATTTCGATATCGTAGCTCACGAGGAAGATCCTGAGAAGAAGAAGCTCGACCTCAAGGACAAGGCAAAGAAGCTTGGAGACAAGATCGGAGGTCTATTCAAGACCAAGGACGAGCATCATGACTATCCCATCAGTGATGTTTACTCTGGACCACTGGCAGATACCAAGAAGGTCGACGAACTCGATGATCAGCCACTTTCTTCCTTCGTTACCAAATACCATCACGGTCGCTCTGATCTACCTGAACCATCAGAAAAGAAGGAGACTGAAGCTGTACCAGTAACTGTTGAACGTGTCACTGACTACCCAACGACCGCACCAATCGAAGGAGATCTCTCAAGTGTGGAACGAACGTCAGATCTGCCATCAGAACCGATTGAATCCCATGCTACTGTCTACCATCCTGGACAGAGCACCGATATCGATGTCGTAGCTCACGAGGAAGATCCTAAGAAGAAGAAGCTCGACCTCAAGGAGAAGGCAAAGAAGCTCGGAGACAAGATCGGAGGTCTATTCAAGAGCAAGGACGAGCACGATGGCTATCCCACTACCGATGCTTACTCTGGTCCATTGGAAGATACCAAGAAGTCAGATGAGCTCGCTGATCAGCCTCTTGCTTCCTTCGTTTCTACATACCATCATGGCCGCTCTTATCTACCCGAGTCGGCAGAAAAGAAGGAGACTGAAGCTGTACCAGTGCCTGTTGAACGTATCACTGACTACCCAACGAGCGCACCATTCGAAGGAGATCTCGAAAGCGTGGATAGAACTTCCGAAATGCCATCAGAACCGATTGAATCCCATGCTACTGTCTACCATCCTGGACAGAGCACCGATATCGATGTCGTAGCTCACGAGGAAGATCCTGAGAAGAAGAAGCTCGACCTCAAGGAGAAGGCAAAGAAGCTCGGAGACAAGATCGGAGGTCTATTCAAGAGCAAGGACGAGCACGATGGCTATCCCACTACCGATGCTTACTCTGGTCCATTGGAAGATACCAAGAAGTCAGATGAGCTCGCTGATCAGCCTCTTGCTTCCGTCGTTTCTACATACCATCATGGCCGCTCTGATCTACCCGAGTCGGCAGAAAAGAAGGAGACTGAAGCTGTACCAGTGCCTGTTGAACGTATCACTGACTACCCAACGAGCGCACCATTCGAAGGAGATCTCGAAAGTGAGGATAGAACTTCCGAAATGCCATCAGAACCGATTGAATCCCATGCTACTGTCTACCATCCTGGACAGAGCACCGATATCGATGTCGTAGCTCACGAGGAAGATCCTGAGAAGAAGAAGCTCGACCTCAAGGAGAAGGCAAAGAAGCTCGGAGACAAGATCGGAGGTCTATTCAA
This sequence comes from Parapristionchus giblindavisi, assembly GCA_943737045.1. Lineage (NCBI taxonomy): Eukaryota > Metazoa > Nematoda > Chromadorea > Rhabditida > Diplogasteridae > Parapristionchus > Parapristionchus giblindavisi. The sequence continues at coordinate 66,949 of CALSFV010000328.1, forward strand.
GAGCAAGGACGAGCACGATGGCTATCCCACTACCGATGCTTACTCTGGTCCATTGGGAGATACCAAGAAGGCCGACGAACTCGATGATCAGCCACTTTCTTCCTTCGTTACCACATACCATCACGGTCGCTCTGATCTACCTGAACCATCAGAAAAGAAGGAGACTGAAGCTGTACCAGTAACTGTTGAACGTGTCACTGACTACCCAACGACCGCACCATTCGAAGGAGAGCTCTCAAGTGTGGAACGAACTTCAGATCTGCCATCAGAACCGATCGAATCCCATGCTACTGTTTACCATCCTGGTCAGAGAGACGATTTCGATATCGTAGCTCACGAGGAAGATCCTGAGAAGAAGAAGCTCGACCTCAAGGACAAGGCAAAGAAGCTTGGAGACAAGATCGGAGGTCTATTCAAGACCAAGGACGAGCATCATGACTATCCCATCAGTGATGTTTACTCTGGACCACTGGCAGATACCAAGAAGGTCGACGAACTCGATGATCAGCCACTTTCTTCCTTCGTTACCAAATACCATCACGGTCGCTCTGATCTACCTGAACCATCAGAAAAGAAGGAGACTGAAGCTGTACCAGTAACTGTTGAACGTGTCACTGACTACCCAACGACCGCACCATTCGAAGGAGAGCTCTCAAGTGTGGAACGAACGTCAGATCTGCCATCAGAACCGATCGAATCCCATGCTACTGTCTACCATCCTGGTCAGAGAGACGATTTCGATATCGTAACTCACGAGGAAGATCCTGAGAAGAAGAAGCTCGACCTCAAGGACAAGGCAAAGAAGCTTGGAGACAAGATCGGAGGTCTATTCAAGACCAAGGACGAGCATCATGACTATCCCATCAGTGATGTTTACTCTGGACCACTGGCAGATACCAAGAAGGCCGACGAACTCGATGATCAGCCACTTTCTTCCTTCGTTACCACATACCATCACGGTCGCTCTGATCTACCTGAACCATCAGAAAAGAAGGAGACTGAAGCTGTACCAGTAACTGTTGAACGTGTCACTGACTACCCAACGACCGCACCATTCGAAGGAGAGCTCTCAAGTGTGGAACGAACTTCAGATCTGCCATCAGAACCGATAGAATCCCATGCTACTGTCTACCATCCTGGTCAGAGAGACGATTTCGATATCGTAGCTCATGAGGAAGATCCTGAGAAGAAGAAGCTCGACCTCAAGGACAAGGCAAAGAAGCTTGGAGACAAGATCGGAGGTCTATTCAAGACCAAGGACGAGCATCATGACTATCCCATCAGTGATGTTTACTCTGGACCACTGGCAGATACCAAGAAGGCCGACGAACTCGATGATCAGCCACTTTCTTCCTTCGTTACCACATACCATCACGGTCGCTCTGATCTACCTGAACCATCAGAAAAGAAGGAGACTGAAGCTGTACCAGTAACTGTTGAACGTGTCACTGACTACCCAACGACCGCACCATTCGAAGGAGAGCTCTCAAGTGTGGAACGAACTTCAGATCTGCCATCAGAACCGATCGAATCCCATGCTACTGTCTACCATCCTGGTCAGAGAGACGATTTCGATATCGTAGCTCACGAGGAAGATCCTGAGAAGAAGAAGCTCGACCTCAAGGACAAGGCAAAGAAGCTTGGAGACAAGATCGGAGGTCTATTCAAGACCAAGGACGAGCATCATGACTATCCCATCAGTGATGTTTACTCTGGACCACTGGCAGATACCAAGAAGGCCGACGAACTCGATGATCAGCCACTTTCTTCCTTCGTTACCACATACCATCACGGTCGCTCTGATCTACCTGAACCGTCAGAAAAGAAGGAGACTGAAGCTGTACCAGTAACTGTTGAACGTGTCACTGACTACCCAACGACCGCACCATTCGAAGGAGAGCTCTCAAGTGTGGAACGAACTTCAGATCTGCCATCAGAACCGATAGAATCCCATGCTACTGTCTACCATCCTGGTCAGAGAGACGATTTCGATATCGTAGCTCATGAGGAAGATCCTGAGAAGAAGAAGCTCGACCTCAAGGACAAGGCAAAGAAGCTTGGAGACAAGATCGGAGGTCTATTCAAGACCAAGGACGAGCATCATGACTATCCCATCAGTGATGTTTACTCTGGACCACTGGCAGATACCAAGAAGGCCGACGAACTCGATGATCAGCCACTTTCTTCCTTCGTTACCACATACCATCACGGTCGCTCTGATCTACCTGAACCATCAGAAAAGAAGGAGACTGAAGCTGTACCAGTAACTGTTGAACGTGTCACTGACTACCCAACGACCGCACCATTCGAAGGAGAGCTCTCAAGTGTGGAACGAACTTCAGATCTGCCATCAGAACCGATCGAATCCCATGCTACTGTCTACCATCCTGGTCAGAGAGACGATTTCGATATCGTAGCTCACGAGGAAGATCCTGAGAAGAAGAAGCTCGACCTCAAGGACAAGGCAAAGAAGCTTGGAGACAAGATCGGAGGTCTATTCAAGACCAAGGACGAGCATCATGACTATCCCATCAGTGATGTTTACTCTGGACCACTGGCAGATACCAAGAAGGCCGACGAACTCGATGATCAGCCACTTTCTTCCTTCGTTACCACATACCATCACGGTCGCTCTGATCTACCTGAACCGTCAGAAAAGAAGGAGACTGAAGCTGTACCAGTAACTGTTGAACGTGTCACTGACTACCCAACGACCGCACCATTCGAAGGAGAGCTCTCAAGTGTGGAACGAACGTCAGATCTGCCATCAGAACCGATCGAATCCCATGCTACTGTCTACCATCCTGGTCAGAGAGACGATTTCGATATCGTAACTCACGAGGAAGATCCTGAGAAGAAGAAGCTCGACCTCAAGGACAAGGCAAAGAAGCTTGGAGACAAGATCGGAGGTCTATTCAAGACCAAGGACGAGCATCATGACTATCCCATCAGTGATGTTTACTCTGGACCACTGGCAGATACCAAGAAGGCCGACGAACTCGATGATCAGCCACTTTCTTCCTTCGTTACCACATACCATCACGGTCGCTCTGATCTACCTGAACCATCAGAAAAGAAGGAGACTGAAGCTGTACCAGTAACCGTTGAACGTTTCACTGACTACCCAACGACCGCACCATTCGAAGGAGAGCTCTCAAGTGTGGAACGAACTTCAGATCTGCCATCAGAACCGATAGAATCCCATGCTACTGTCTACCATCCTGGTCAGAGAGACGATTTCGATATCGTAGCTCATGAGGAAGATCCTGAGAAGAAGAAGCTCGACCTCAAGGACAAGGCAAAGAAGCTTGGAGACAAGATCGGAGGTCTATTCAAGACCAAGGACGAGCATCATGACTATCCCATCAGTGATGTTTACTCTGGACCACTGGCAGATACCAAGAAGGCCGACGAACTCGATGATCAGCCACTTTCTTCCTTCGTTACCACATACCATCACGGTCGCTCTGATCTACCTGAACCGTCAGAAAAGAAGGAGACTGAAGCTGTACCAGTAACTGTTGAACGTGTCACTGACTACCCAACGACCGCACCATTCGAAGGAGAGCTCTCAAGTGTGGAACGAACTTCAGATCTGCCATCAGAACCGATAGAATCCCATGCTACTGTCTACCATCCTGGTCAGAGAGACGATTTCGATATCGTAGCTCATGAGGAAGATCCTGAGAAGAAGAAGCTCGACCTCAAGGACAAGGCAAAGAAGCTTGGAGACAAGATCGGAGGTCTATTCAAGACCAAGGACGAGCATCATGACTATCCCATCAGTGATGTTTACTCTGGACCACTGGCAGATACCAAGAAGGCCGACGAACTCGATGATCAGCCACTTTCTTCCTTCGTTACCACATACCATCACGGTCGCTCTGATCTACCTGAACCATCAGAAAAGAAGGAGACTGAAGCTGTACCAGTAACTGTTGAACGTGTCACTGACTACCCAACGACCGCACCATTCGAAGGAGAGCTCTCAAGTGTGGAACGAACTTCAGATCTGCCATCAGAACCGATCGAATCCCATGCTACTGTCTACCATCCTGGTCAGAGAGACGATTTCGATATCGTAACTCACGAGGAAGATCCTGAGAAGAAGAAGCTCGACCTCAAGGACAAGGCAAAGAAGCTTGGAGACAAGATCGGAGGTCTATTCAAGACCAAGGACGAGCATCATGACTATCCCATCAGTGATGTTTACTCTGGACCACTGGCAGATACCAAGAAGGCCGACGAACTCGATGATCAGCCACTTTCTTCCTTCGTTACCACATACCATCACGGTCGCTCTGATCTACCTGAACCATCAGAAAAGAAGGAGACTGAAGCTGTACCAGTAACTGTTGAACGTGTCACTGACTACCCAACGACCGCACCATTCGAAGGAGAGCTCTCAAGTGTGGAACGAACTTCAGATCTGCCATCAGAACCGATAGAATCCCATGCTACTGTCTACCATCCTGGTCAGAGAGACGATTTCGATATCGTAGCTCATGAGGAAGATCCTGAGAAGAAGAAGCTCGACCTCAAGGACAAGGCAAAGAAGCTTGGAGACAAGATCGGAGGTCTATTCAAGACCAAGGACGAGCATCATGACTATCCCATCAGTGATGTTTACTCTGGACCACTGGCAGATACCAAGAAGGCCGACGAACTCGATGATCAGCCACTTTCTTCCTTCGTTACCACATACCATCACGGTCGCTCTGATCTACCTGAACCATCAGAAAAGAAGGAGACTGAAGCTGTACCAGTAACTGTTGAACGTGTCACTGACTACCCAACGACCGCACCATTCGAAGGAGAGCTCTCAAGTGTGGAACGAACTTCAGATCTGCCATCAGAACCGATCGAATCCCATGCTACTGTCTACCATCCTGGTCAGAGAGACGATTTCGATATCGTAGCTCACGAGGAAGATCCTGAGAAGAAGAAGCTCGACCTCAAGGACAAGGCAAAGAAGCTTGGAGACAAGATCGGAGGTCTATTCAAGACCAAGGACGAGCATCATGACTATCCCATCAGTGATGTTTACTCTGGACCACTGGCAGATACCAAGAAGGCCGACGAACTCGATGATCAGCCACTTTCTTCCTTCGTTACCACATACCATCACGGTCGCTCTGATCTACCTGAACCGTCAGAAAAGAAGGAGACTGAAGCTGTACCAGTAACTGTTGAACGTGTCACTGACTACCCAACGACCGCACCATTCGAAGGAGAGCTCTCAAGTGTGGAACGAACTTCAGATCTGCCATCAGAACCGATAGAATCCCATGCTACTGTCTACCATCCTGGTCAGAGAGACGATTTCGATATCGTAGCTCATGAGGAAGATCCTGAGAAGAAGAAGCTCGACCTCAAGGACAAGGCAAAGAAGCTTGGAGACAAGATCGGAGGTCTATTCAAGACCAAGGACGAGCATCATGACTATCCCATCAGTGATGTTTACTCTGGACCACTGGCAGATACCAAGAAGGCCGACGAACTCGATGATCAGCCACTTTCTTCCTTCGTTACCACATACCATCACGGTCGCTCTGATCTACCTGAACCATCAGAAAAGAAGGAGACTGAAGCTGTACCAGTAACTGTTGAACGTGTCACTGACTACCCAACGACCGCACCATTCGAAGGAGAGCTCTCAAGTGTGGAACGAACTTCAGATCTGCCATCAGAACCGATCGAATCCCATGCTACTGTCTACCATCCTGGTCAGAGAGACGATTTCGATATCGTAGCTCACGAGGAAGATCCTGAGAAGAAGAAGCTCGACCTCAAGGACAAGGCAAAGAAGCTTGGAGACAAGATCGGAGGTCTATTCAAGACCAAGGACGAGCATCATGACTATCCCATCAGTGATGTTTACTCTGGACCACTGGCAGATACCAAGAAGGCCGACGAACTCGATGATCAGCCACTTTCTTCCTTCGTTACCACATACCATCACGGTCGCTCTGATCTACCTGAACCGTCAGAAAAGAAGGAGACTGAAGCTGTACCAGTAACTGTTGAACGTGTCACTGACTACCCAACGACCGCACCATTCGAAGGAGAGCTCTCAAGTGTGGAACGAACGTCAGATCTGCCATCAGAACCGATCGAATCCCATGCTACTGTCTACCATCCTGGTCAGAGAGACGATTTCGATATCGTAACTCACGAGGAAGATCCTGAGAAGAAGAAGCTCGACCTCAAGGACAAGGCAAAGAAGCTTGGAGACAAGATCGGAGGTCTATTCAAGACCAAGGACGAGCATCATGACTATCCCATCAGTGATGTTTACTCTGGACCACTGGCAGATACCAAGAAGGCCGACGAACTCGATGATCAGCCACTTTCTTCCTTCGTTACCACATACCATCACGGTCGCTCTGATCTACCTGAACCATCAGAAAAGAAGGAGACTGAAGCTGTACCAGTAACCGTTGAACGTGTCACTGACTACCCAACGACCGCACCATTCGAAGGAGAGCTCTCAAGTGTGGAACGAACTTCAGATCTGCCATCAGAACCGATCGAATCCCATGCTACTGTCTACCATCCTGGTCAGAGAGACGATTTCGATATCGTAGCTCACGAGGAAGATCCTGAGAAGAAGAAGCTCGACCTCAAGGACAAGGCAAAGAAGCTTGGAGACAAGATCGGAGGTCTATTCAAGACCAAGGACGAGCATCATGACTATCCCATCAGTGATGTTTACTCTGGACCACTGGCAGATACCAAGAAGGCCGACGAACTCGATGATCAGCCACTTTCTTCCTTCGTTACCACATACCATCACGGTCGCTCTGATCTACCTGAACCATCAGAAAAGAAGGAGACTGAAGCTGTACCAGTAACTGTTGAACGTGTCACTGACTACCCAACGACCGCACCATTCGAAGGAGAGCTCTCAAGTGTGGAACGAACTTCAGATCTGCCATCAGAACCGATAGAATCCCATGCTACTGTCTACCATCCTGGTCAGAGAGACGATTTCGATATCGTAGCTCATGAGGAAGATCCTGAGAAGAAGAAGCTCGACCTCAAGGACAAGGCAAAGAAGCTTGGAGACAAGATCGGAGGTCTATTCAAGACCAAGGACGAGCATCATGACTATCCCATCAGTGATGTTTACTCTGGACCACTGGCAGATACCAAGAAGGCCGACGAACTCGATGATCAGCCACTTTCTTCCTTCGTTACCACATACCATCACGGTCGCTCTGATCTACCTGAACCATCAGAAAAGAAGGAGACTGAAGCTGTACCAGTAACTGTTGAACGTGTCACTGACTACCCAACGACCGCACCATTCGAAGGAGAGCTCTCAAGTGTGGAACGAACTTCAGATCTGCCATCAGAACCGATCGAATCCCATGCTACTGTCTACCATCCTGGTCAGAGAGACGATTTCGATATCGTAGCTCACGAGGAAGATCCTGAGAAGAAGAAGCTCGACCTCAAGGACAAGGCAAAGAAGCTTGGAGACAAGATCGGAGGTCTATTCAAGACCAAGGACGAGCATCATGACTATCCCATCAGTGATGTTTACTCTGGACCACTGGCAGATACCAAGAAGGCCGACGAACTCGATGATCAGCCACTTTCTTCCTTCGTTACCACATACCATCACGGTCGCTCTGATCTACCTGAACCGTCAGAAAAGAAGGAGACTGAAGCTGTACCAGTAACTGTTGAACGTGTCACTGACTACCCAACGACCGCACCATTCGAAGGAGAGCTCTCAAGTGTGGAACGAACGTCAGATCTGCCATCAGAACCGATCGAATCCCATGCTACTGTCTACCATCCTGGTCAGAGAGACGATTTCGATATCGTAACTCACGAGGAAGATCCTGAGAAGAAGAAGCTCGACCTCAAGGACAAGGCAAAGAAGCTTGGAGACAAGATCGGAGGTCTATTCAAGACCAAGGACGAGCATCATGACTATCCCATCAGTGATGTTTACTCTGGACCACTGGCAGATACCAAGAAGGCCGACGAACTCGATGATCAGCCACTTTCTTCCTTCGTTACCACATACCATCACGGTCGCTCTGATCTACCTGAACCATCAGAAAAGAAGGAGACTGAAGCTGTACCAGTAACCGTTGAACGTGTCACTGACTACCCAACGACCGCACCATTCGAAGGAGAGCTCTCAAGTGTGGAACGAACTTCAGATCTGCCATCAGAACCGATCGAATCCCATGCTACTGTCTACCATCCTGGTCAGAGAGACGATTTCGATATCGTAGCTCACGAGGAAGATCCTGAGAAGAAGAAGCTCGACCTCAAGGACAAGGCAAAGAAGCTTGGAGACAAGATCGGAGGTCTATTCAAGACCAAGGACGAGCATCATGACTATCCCATCAGTGATGTTTACTCTGGACCACTGGCAGATACCAAGAAGGCCGACGAACTCGATGATCAGCCACTTTCTTCCTTCGTTACCACATACCATCACGGTCGCTCTGATCTACCTGAACCATCAGAAAAGAAGGAGACTGAAGCTGTACCAGTAACTGTTGAACGTGTCACTGACTACCCAACGACCGCACCATTCGAAGGAGAGCTCTCAAGTGTGGAACGAACTTCAGATCTGCAATCAGAACCGATCGAATCCCATGCTACTGTCTACCATCCTGGTCAGAGAGACGATTTCGATATCGTAGCTCACGAGGAAGATCCTGAGAAGAAAAAGCTCGACCTCAAGGACAAGGCAAAGAAGCTTGGAGACAAGATCGGAGGTCTATTCAAGACCAAGGACGAGCATCATGACTATCCCATCAGTGATGTTTACTCTGGACCACTGGCAGATACCAAGAAGGCCGACGAACTCGATGATCAGCCACTTTCTTCCTTCGTTACCACATACCATCACGGTCGCTCTGATCTACCTGAACCGTCAGAAAAGAAGGAGACTGAAGCTGTACCAGTAACTGTTGAACGTGTCACTGACTACCCAACGACCGCACCATTCGAAGGAGAGCTCTCAAGTGTGGAACGAACGTCAGATCTGCCATCAGAACCGATCGAATCCCATGCTACTGTCTACCATCCTGGTCAGAGAGACGATTTCGATATCGTAACTCACGAGGATGATCCTGAGAAGAAGAAGCTCGACCTCAAGGACAAGGCAAAGAAGCTTGGAGACAAGATCGGAGGTCTATTCAAGACCAAGGACGAGCATCATGACTATCCCATCAGTGATGTTTACTCTGGACCACTGGCAGATACCAAGAAGGCCGACGAACTCGATGATCAGCCACTTTCTTCCTTCGTTACCACATACCATCACGGTCGCTCTGATCTACCTGAACCATCAGAAAAGAAGGAGACTGAAGCTGTACCAGTAACTGTTGAACGTGTCACTGACTACCCAACGACCGCACCATTCGAAGGAGAGCTCTCAAGTGTGGAACGAACTTCAGATCTGCCATCAGAACCGATCGAATCCAATGCTACTGTCTACCATCCTGGTCAGAGAGACGATTTCGATATCGTAGCTCACGAGGAAGATCCTGAGAAGAAGAAGCTCGACCTCAAGGACAAGGCAAAGAAGCTTGGAGACAAGATCGGAGGTCTATTCAAGACCAAGGACGAGCATCATGACTATCCCATCAGTGATGTTTACTCTGGACCACTGGCAGATACCAAGAAGGCCGACGAACTCGATGATCAGCCACTTTCTTCCTTCGTTACCACATACCATCACGGTCGCTCTGATCTACCTGAACCGTCAGAAAAGAAGGAGACTGAAGCTGTACCAGTAACTGTTGAACGTGTCACTGACTACCCAACGACCGCACCATTCGAAGGAGAGCTCTCAAGTGTGGAACGAACGTCAGATCTGCCATCAGAACCGATCGAATCCCATGCTACTGTCTACCATCCTGGTCAGAGAGACGATTTCGATATCGTAACTCACGAGGAAGATCCTGAGAAGAAGAAGCTCGACCTCAAGGACAAGGCAAAGAAGCTTGGAGACAAGATCGGAGGTCTATTCAAGACCAAGGACGAGCATCATGACTATCCCATCAGTGATGTTTACTCTGGACCACTGGCAGATACCAAGAAGGCCGACGAACTCGATGATCAGCCACTTTCTTCCTTCGTTACCACATACCATCACGGTCGCTCTGATCTACCTGAACCATCAGAAAAGAAGGAGACTGAAGCTGTACCAGTAACCGTTGAACGTGTCACTGACTACCCAACGACCGCACCATTCGAAGGAGAGCTCTCAAGTGTGGAACGAACTTTAGATCTGCCATCAGAACCGATCGAATCCCATGCTACTGTCTACCATCCTGGTCAGAGAGACGATTTCGATATCGTAGCTCACGAGGAAGATCCTGAGAAGAAGAAGCTCGACCTCAAGGACAAGGCAAAGAAGCTTGGAGACAAGATCGGAGGTCTATTCAAGACCAAGGACGAGCATCATGACTATCCCATCAGTGATGTTTACTCTGGACCACTGGCAGATACCAAGAAGGCCGACGAACTCGATGATCAGCCACTTTCTTCCTTCGTTACCACATACCATCACGGTCGCTCTGATCTACCTGAACCATCAGAAAAGAAGGAGACTGAAGCTGTACCAGTAACTGTTGAACGTGTCACTGACTACCCAACGACCGCACCATTCGAAGGAGAGCTCTCAAGTGTGGAACGAACTTCAGATCTGCCATCAGAACCGATCGAATCCCATGCTACTGTCTACCATCCTGGTCAGAGAGACGATTTCGATATCGTAGCTCACGAGGAAGATCCTGAGAAGAAAAAGCTCGACCTCAAGGACAAGGCAAAGAAGCTTGGAGACAAGATCGGAGGTCTATTCAAGACCAAGGACGAGCATCATGACTATCCCATCAGTGATGTTTACTCTGGACCACTGGCAGATACCAAGAAGGCCGACGAACTCGATGATCAGCCACTTTCTTCCTTCGTTACCACATACCATCACGGTCGCTCTGATCTACCTGAACCGTCAGAAAAGAAGGAGACTGAAGCTGTACCAGTAACTGTTGAACGTCTCACTGACTACCCAACGACCGCACCATTCGATGGAGAGCTCTCAAGTGTGGAACGAACTTCAGATCTGCCATCAGAACCGATCGAATCCCATGCTACTGTCTACCATCCTGGTCAGAGAGACGATTTCGATATCGTAGCTCACGAGGAAGATCCTGAGAAGAAGAAGCTCCACCTCAAGGACAAGGCAAAGAAGCTTGGAGACAAGATCGGAGGTCTATTCAAGACCAAGGACGAGCATCATGACTATCCCATCAGTGATGTTTACTCTGGACCACTGGCAGATACCAAGAAGGCCGACGAACTCGATGATCAGCCACTTTCTTCCTTCGTTACCACATACCATCACGGTCGCTCTGATCTACCTGAACCATCAGAAAAGAAGGAGACTGAAGCTGTACCAGTAACCGTTGAACGTGTCACTGACTACCCAACGACCGCACCATTCGAAGGAGAGCTCTCAAGTGTGGAACGAACTTCAGATCTGCCATCAGAACCGATCGAATCCCATGCTACTGTCTACCATCCTGGTCAGAGAGGCGATTTCGATATCGTAGCTCACGAGGAAGATCCTGAGAAGAAAAAGCTCGACCTCAAGGACAAGGCAAAGAAGCTTGGAGACAAGATCGGAGGTCTATTCAAGACCAAGGACGAGCATCATGACTATCCCATCAGTGATGTTTACTCTGGACCACTGGCAGATACCAAGAAGGCCGACGAACTCGATGATCAGCCACTTTCTTCCTTCGTTACCACATACCATCACGGTCGCTCTGATCTACCTGAACTATCAGAAAAGAAGGAGACTGAAGCTGTACCAGTAACTGTTGAACGTGTCACTGACTACCCAACGACCGCACCATTCGAAGGAGAGCTCTCAAGTGTGGAACGAACTTCAGATCTGCCATCAGAACCGATCGAATCCCATGCTACTGTCTACCATCCTGGTCAGAGAGACGATTTCGATATCGTAGCTCACGAGGAAGATCCTGAGAAGAAGAAGCTCGACCTCAAGGACAAGGCAAAGAAGCTTGGAGACAAGATCGGAGGTCTATTCAAGACCAAGGACGAGCATCATGACTATCCCATCAGTGATGTTTACTCTGGACCACTGGCAGATACCAAGAAGGCCGACGAACTCGATGATCAGCCACTTTCTTCCTTCGTTACCACATACCATCACGGTCGCTCTGATCTACCTGAACCATCAGAAAAGAAGGAGACTGAAGCTGTACCAGTAACCGTTGAACGTGTCACTGACTACCCAACGACCGCACCATTCGAAGGAGAGCTCTCAAGTGTGGAACGAACTTTAGATCTGCCATCAGAACCGATCGAATCCCATGCTACTGTCTACCATCCTGGTCAGAGAGACGATTTCGATATCGTAGCTCACGAGGAAGATCCTGAGAAGAAGAAGCTCGACCTCAAGGACAAGGCAAAGAAGCTTGGAGACAAGATCGGAGGTCTATTCAAGACCAAGGACGAGCATCATGACTATCCCATCAGTGATGTTTACTCTGGACCACTGGCAGATACCAAGAAGGCCGACGAACTCGATGATCAGCCACTTTCTTCCTTCGTTACCACATACCATCACGGTCGCTCTGATCTACCTGAACCATCAGAAAAGAAGGAGACTGAAGCTGTACCAGTAACTGTTGAACGTGTCACTGACTACCCAACGACCGCACCATTCGAAGGAGAGCTCTCAAGTGTGGAACGAACTTCAGATCTGCCATCAGAACCGATCGAATCCCATGCTACTGTCTACCATCCTGGTCAGAGAGACGATTTCGATATCGTAGCTCACGAGGAAGATCCTGAGAAGAAAAAGCTCGACCTCAAGGACAAGGCAAAGAAGCTTGGAGACAAGATCGGAGGTCTATTCAAGACCAAGGACGAGCATCATGACTATCCCATCAGTGATGTTTACTCTGGACCACTGGCAGATACCAAGAAGGCCGACGAACTCGATGATCAGCCACTTTCTTCCTTCGTTACCACATACCATCACGGTCGCTCTGATCTACCTGAACCGTCAGAAAAGAAGGAGACTGAAGCTGTACCAGTAACTGTTGAACGTGTCACTGACTACCCAACGACCGCACCATTCGATGGAGAGCTCTCAAGTGTGGAACGAACTTCAGATCTGCCATCAGAACCGATCGAATCCCATGCTACTGTCTACCATCCTGGTCAGAGAGACGATTTCGATATCGTAGCTCACGAGGAAGATCCTGAGAAGAAGAAGCTCGACCTCAAGGACAAGGCAAAGAAGCTTGGAGACAAGATCGGAGGACTATTCAAGACCAAGGACGAGCATCATGACTATCCCATCAGTGATGTTTACTCTGGACCACTGGCAGATACCAAGAAGGCCGACGAACTCGATGATCAGCCACTTTCTTCCTTCGTTACCACATACCATCACGGTCGCTCTGATCTACCTGAACCATCAGAAAAGAAGGAGACTGAAGCTGTACCAGTAACCGTTGAACGTGTCACTGACTACCCAACGACCGCACCATTCGAAGGAGAGCTCTCAAGTGTGGAACGAACTTCAGATCTGCCATCAGAACCGATCGAATCCCATGCTACTGTCTACCATCCTGGTCAGAGAGGCGATTTCGATATCGTAGCTCACGAGGAAGATCCTGAGAAGAAAAAGCTCGACCTCAAGGACAAGGCAAAGAAGCTTGGAGACAAGATCGGAGGTCTATTCAAGACCAAGGACGAGCATCATGACTATCCCATCAGTGATGTTTACTCTGGACCACTGGCAGATACCAAGAAGGCCGACGAACTCGATGATCAGCCACTTTCTTCCTTCGTTACCACATACCATCACGGTCGCTCTGATCTACCTGAACCATCAGAAAAGAAGGAGACTGAAGCTGTACCAGTAACCGTTGAACGTGTCACTGACTACCCAACGACCGCACCATTCGAAGGAGAGCTCTCAAGTGTGGAACGAACTTCAGATCTGCCATCAGAACCGATCGAATCCCATGCTACTGTCTACCATCCTGGTCAGAGAGACGATTTCGGTATCGTAGCTCACGAGGAAGATCCTGAGAAGAAAAAGCTCGACCTCAAGGACAAGGCAAAGAAGCTTGGAGACAAGATCGGAGGTCTATTCAAGACCAAGGACGAGCATCATGACTATCCCATCAGTGATGTTTACTCTGGACCACTGGCAGATACCAAGAAGGCCGACGAACTCGATGATCAGCCACTTTCTTCCTTCGTTACCACATACCATCACGGTCGCTCTGATCTACCTGAACCATCAGAAAAGAAGGAGACAGAAGCTGTACCAGTAACTGTTGAACGTGTCACTGACTACCCAACGACCGCACCATTCGAAGGAGAGCTCTCAAGTGTGGAACGAACTTCAGATCTGCCATCAGAACCGATCGAATCCCATGCTACTGTCTACCATCCTGGTCAGAGAGACGATTTCGATATCGTGGCTCACGAGGAAGATCCTGAGAAGAAGAAGCTCGACCTCAAGGACAAGGCAAAGAAGCTTGGAGACAAGATCGGAGGTCTATTCAAGACCAAGGACGAGCATCATGACTATCCCATCAGTGATGTTTACTCTGGACCACTGGCAGATACCAAGAAGGCCGACGAACTCGATGATCAGCCACTTTCTTCCTTCGTTACCACATACCATCACGGTCGCTCTGATCTACCTGAACCATCAGAAAAGAAGGAGACTGAAGCTGTACCAGTAACTGTTGAACGTGTCACTGACTACCCAACGACCGCACCATTCGAAGGAGAGCTCTCAAGTGTGGAACGAACTTCAGATCTGCCATCAGAACCGATCGAATCCCATGCTACTGTCTACCATCCTGGTCAGAGAGACGATTTCGATATCGTAGCTCACGAGGAAGATCCTGAGAAGAAAAAGCTCGACCTCAAGGACAAGGCAAAGAAGCTTGGAGACAAGATCGGAAGTCTATTCAAGACCAAGGACGAGCATCATGACTATCCCATCAGTGATGTTTACTCTGGACCACTGGCAGATACCAAGAAGGCCGAAGAACTCGATGATCAGCCACTTTCTTCCTTCGTTACCACATACCATCACGGTCGCTCTGATCTACCTGAACCATCAGAAAAGAAGGAGACTGAAGCTGTACCAGTAACTATTGAACGTGTCACTGACTACCCAACGACCGCACCATTCGAAGGAGAGCTCTCAAGTGTGGAACGAACTTCAGATCTGCCATCAGAACCGATCGAATCCCATGCTACTGTCTACCATCCTGGTCAGAGAGACGATTTCGATATCGTGGCTCACGAGGAAGATCCTGAGAAGAAGAAGCTCGACCTCAAGGACAAGGCAAAGAAGCTTGGAGACAAGATCGGAGGTCTATTCAAGACAAAGGACGAGCATCATGACTATCCCATCAGTGATGTTTACTCTCGACCACTGGCAGATACCAAGAAGGCCGACGAACTCGATGATCAGCCACTTTCTTCCTTCGTTACCACATACCATCACGGTCGCTCTGATCTACCTGAACCATCAGAAAAGAAGGAGACTGAAGCTGTACCAGTAACTGTTGAACGTGTCACTGACTACCCAACGACCGCACCATTCGAAGGAGAGCTCTCAAGTGTGGAACGAACTTCAGATCTGCCATCAGAACCGATCGAATCCCATGCTACTGTCTACCATCCTGGTCAGAGAGACGATTTCGATATCGTAGCTCACGAGGAAGATCCTGAGAAGAAAAAGCTCGACCTCAAGGACAAGGCAAAGAAGCTTGGAGACAAGATCGGAGGTCTATTCAAGACCAAGGACGAGCATCATGACTATCCCATCAGTGATGTTTACTCTGGACCACTGGCAGATACCAAGAAGGCCGACGAACTCGATGATCAGCCACTTTCTTCCTTCGTTACCACATACCATCACGGTCGCTCTGATCTACCTGAACCATCAGAAAAGAAGGAGACAGAAGCTGTACCAGTAACTGTTGAACGTGTCACTGACTACCCAACGACCGCACCATTCGAAGGAGAGCTCTCAAGTGTGGAACGAACTTCAGATCTGCCATCAGAACCGATCGAATCCCATGCTACTGTCTACCATCCTGGTCAGAGAGACGATTTCGATATCGTGGCTCACGAGGAAGATCCTGAGAAGAAGAAGCTCGACCTCAAGGACAAGGCAAAGAAGCTTGGAGACAAGATCGGAGGTCTATTCAAGACCAAGGACGAGCATCATGACTATCCCATCAGTGATGTTTACTCTGGACCACTGGCAGATACCAAGAAGGCCGACGAACTCGATGATCAGCCACTTTCTTCCTTCGTTACCACATACCATCACGGTCGCTCTGATCTACCTGAACCATCAGAAAAGAAGGAGACTGAAGCTGTACCAGTAACTGTTGAACGTGTCACTGACTACCCAACGACCGCACCATTCGAAGGAGAGCTCTCAAGTGTGGAACGAACTTCAGATCTGCCATCAGAACCGATCGAATCCCATGCTACTGTCTACCATCCTGGTCAGAGAGACGATTTCGATATCGTAGCTCACGAGGAAGATCCTGAGAAGAAAAAGCTCGACCTCAAGGACAAGGCAAAGAAGCTTGGAGACAAGATCGGAAGTCTATTCAAGACCAAGGACGAGCATCATGACTATCCCATCAGTGATGTTTACTCTGGACCACTGGCAGATACCAAGAAGGCCGAAGAACTCGATGATCAGCCACTTTCTTCCTTCGTTACCACATACCATCACGGTCGCTCTGATCTACCTGAACCATCAGAAAAGAAGGAGACTGAAGCTGTACCAGTAACTGTTGAACGTGTCACTGACTACCCAACGACCGCACCATTCGAAGGAGAGCTCTCAAGTGTGGAACGAACTTCAGATCTGCCATCAGAACCGATCGAATCCCATGCTACTGTCTACCATCCTGGTCAGAGAGACGATTTCGATATCGTAGCTCACGAGGAAGATCCTGAGAAGAAAAAGCTCGACCTCAAGGACAAGGCAAAGAAGCTTGGAGACAAGATCGGAAGTCTATTCAAGACCAAGGACGAGCATCATGACTATCCCATCAGTGATGTTTACTCTGGACCACTGGCAGATACCAAGAAGGCCGAAGAACTCGATGATCAGCCACTTTCTTCCTTCGTTACCACATACCATCACGGTCGCTCTGATCTACCTGAACCATCAGAAAAGAAGGAGACTGAAGCTGTACCAGTAACTATTGAACGTGTCACTGACTACCCAACGACCGCACCATTCGAAGGAGAGCTCTCAAGTGTGGAACGAACTTCAGATCTGCCATCAGAACCGATCGAATCCCATGCTACTGTCTACCATCCTGGTCAGAGAGACGATTTCGATATCGTGGCTCACGAGGAAGATCCTGAGAAGAAGAAGCTCGACCTCAAGGACAAGGCAAAGAAGCTTGGAGACAAGATCGGAGGTCTATTCAAGACAAAGGACGAGCATCATGACTATCCCATCAGTGATGTTTACTCTCGACCACTGGCAGATACCAAGAAGGCCGACGAACTCGATGATCAGCCACTTTCTTCCTTCGTTACCACATACCATCACGGTCGCTCTGATCTACCTGAACCATCAGAAAAGAAGGAGACTGAAGCTGTACCAGTAACTGTTGAACGTGTCACTGACTACCCAACGACCGCACCATTCGAAGGAGAGCTCTCAAGTGTGGAACGAACTTCAGATCTGCCATCAGAACCGATCGAATCCCATGCTACTGTCTACCATCCTGGTCAGAGAGACGATTTCGATATCGTAGCTCACGAGGAAGATCCTGAGAAGAAAAAGCTCGACCTCAAGGACAAGGCAAAGAAGCTTGGAGACAAGATCGGAGGTCTATTCAAGACCAAGGACGAGCATCATGACTATCCCATCAGTGATGTTTACTCTGGACCACTGGCAGATACCAAGAAGGCCGACGAACTCGATGATCAGCCACTTTCTTCCTTCGTTACCACATACCATCACGGTCGCTCTGATCTACCTGAACCATCAGAAAAGAAGGAGACAGAAGCTGTACCAGTAACTGTTGAACGTGTCACTGACTACCCAACGACCGCACCATTCGAAGGAGAGCTCTCAAGTGTGGAACGAACTTCAGATCTGCCATCAGAACCGATCGAATCCCATGCTACTGTCTACCATCCTGGTCAGAGAGACGATTTCGATATCGTGGCTCACGAGGAAGATCCTGAGAAGAAGAAGCTCGACCTCAAGGACAAGGCAAAGAAGCTTGGAGACAAGATCGGAGGTCTATTCAAGACCAAGGACGAGCATCATGACTATCCCATCAGTGATGTTTACTCTGGACCACTGGCAGATACCAAGAAGGCCGACGAACTCGATGATCAGCCACTTTCTTCCTTCGTTACCACATACCATCACGGTCGCTCTGATCTACCTGAACCATCAGAAAAGAAGGAGACTGAAGCTGTACCAGTAACTGTTGAACGTGTCACTGACTACCCAACGACCGCACCATTCGAAGGAGAGCTCTCAAGTGTGGAACGAACTTCAGATCTGCCATCAGAACCGATCGAATCCCATGCTACTGTCTACCATCCTGGTCAGAGAGACGATTTCGATATCGTAGCTCACGAGGAAGATCCTGAGAAGAAAAAGCTCGACCTCAAGGACAAGGCAAAGAAGCTTGGAGACAAGATCGGAAGTCTATTCAAGACCAAGGACGAGCATCATGACTATCCCATCAGTGATGTTTACTCTGGACCACTGGCAGATACCAAGAAGGCCGAAGAACTCGATGATCAGCCACTTTCTTCCTTCGTTACCACATACCATCACGGTCGCTCTGATCTACCTGAACCATCAGAAAAGAAGGAGACTGAAGCTGTACCAGTAACTATTGAACGTGTCACTGACTACCCAACGACCGCACCATTCGAAGGAGAGCTCTCAAGTGTGGAACGAACTTCAGATCTGCCATCAGAACCGATCGAATCCCATGCTACTGTCTACCATCCTGGTCAGAGAGACGATTTCGATATCGTGGCTCACGAGGAAGATCCTGAGAAGAAGAAGCTCGACCTCAAGGACAAGGCAAAGAAGCTTGGAGACAAGATCGGAGGTCTATTCAAGACAAAGGACGAGCATCATGACTATCCCATCAGTGATGTTTACTCTCGACCACTGGCAGATACCAAGAAGGCCGACGAACTCGATGATCAGCCACTTTCTTCCTTCGTTACCACATACCATCACGGTCGCTCTGATCTACCTGAACCATCAGAAAAGAAGGAGACTGAAGCTGTACCAGTAACTGTTGAACGTGTCACTGACTACCCAACGACCGCACCATTCGAAGGAGAGCTCTCAAGTGTGGAACGAACTTCAGATCTGCCATCAGAACCGATCGAATCCCATGCTACTGTCTACCATCCTGGTCAGAGAGACGATTTCGATATCGTAGCTCACGAGGAAGATCCTGAGAAGAAAAAGCTCGACCTCAAGGACAAGGCAAAGAAGCTTGGAGACAAGATCGGAGGTCTATTCAAGACCAAGGACGAGCATCATGACTATCCCATCAGTGATGTTTACTCTGGACCACTGGCAGATACCAAGAAGGCCGGCGAACTCGATGATCAGCCACTTTCTTCCTTCGTTACCACATACCATCACGGTCGCTCTGATCTACCTGAACCATCAGAAAAGAAGGAGACTGAAGCTGTACCAGTAACCGTTGACCGTGTCACTGACTACCCAACGACCGCACCATTCGAAGGAGAGCTCTCAAGTGTGGAACGAACTTCAGATCTGCCATCAGAACCGATCGAATCCCATGCTACTGTCTACCATCCTGGTCAGAGAGACGATTTCGATATCGTAGCTCACGAGGAAGATCCTGAGAAGAAGAAGTTCGACCTCAAGGACAAGGCAAAGAAGCTTGGAGACAAGATCGGAGGTCTATTCAAGACCAAGGACGAGCATCATGACTATCCCATCAGTGATGTTTACTCTGGACCACTGGCAGATACCAAGAAGGCCGACGAACTCGATGATCAGCCACTTTCTTCCTTCGTTACCACATACCATCACGGTCGCTCTGATCTACCTGAACCATCAGAAAAGAAGGAGACTGAAGCTGTACCAGTAACTGTTGAACGTGTCACTGACTACCCAATGACCGCACCATTCGAAGGAGAGCTCTCAAGTGTGGAACGAACTTTAGATCTGCCATCAGAACCGATCGAATCCCATGCTACTGTCTACCATCCTGGTCAGAGAGACGATTTCGATATCGTAGCTCACGAGGAAGATCCTGAGAAGAAGAAGCTCGACCTCAAGGACAAGGCAAAGAAGCTTGGAGACAAGATCGGAGGTCTATTCAAGACCAAGGACGAGCATCATGACTATCCCATCAGTGATGTTTACTCTGGACCACTGGCAGATACCAAGAAGGCCGACGAACTCGATGATCAGCCACTTTCTTCCTTCGTTACCACATACCATCACGGTCGCTCTGATCTACCTGAACCATCAGAAAAGAAGGAGACTGAAGCTGTACCAGTAACTGTTGAACGTGTCACTGACTACCCAACGACCGCACCATTCGAAGGAGAGCTCTCAAGTGTGGAACGAACTTCAGATCTGCCATCAGAACCGATCGAATCCCATGCTACTGTCTACCATCCTGGTCAGAGAGACGATTTCGATATCGTAGCTCACGAGGAAGATCCTGAGAAGAAGAAGCTCGACCTCAAGGACAAGGCAAAGAAGCTTGGAGACAAGATCGGAGGTCTATTCAAGACCAAGGACGAGCATCATGACTATCCCATCAGTGATGTTTACTCTGGACCACTGGCAGATACCAAGAAGGCCGACGAACTCGATGATCAGCCACTTTCTTCCTTCGTTACCACATACCATCACGGTCGCTCTGATCTACCTGAACCATCAGAAAAGAAGGAGACTGAAGCTGTACCAGTAACTGTTGAACGTGTCACTGACTACCCAACGACCGCACCATTCGAAGGAGAGCTCTCAAGTGTGGAACGAACTTCAGATCTGCCATCAGAACCGATCGAATCCCATGCTACTGTCTACCATCCTGGTCAGAGAGACGATTTCGATATCGTGGCTCACGAGGAAGATCCTGAGAAGAAGAAGCTCGACCTCAAGGACAAGGCAAAGAAGCTTGGAGACAAGATCGGAGGTCTATTCAAGACCAAGGACGAGCATCATGACTATCCCATCAGTGATGTTTACTCTGGACCACTGGCAGATACCAAGAAGGCCGGCGAACTCGATGATCAGCCACTTTCTTCCTTCGTTACCACATACCATCACGGTCGCTCTGATCTACCTGAACCATCAGAAAAGAAGGAGACTGAAGCTGTACCAGTAACCGTTGAACGTGTCACTGACTACCCAACGACCGCACCATTCGAAGGAGAGCTCTCAAGTGTGGAACGAACTTCAGATCTGCCATCAGAACCGATCGAATCCCATGCTACTGTCTACCATCCTGGTCAGAGAGACGATTTCGATATCGTAGCTCACGAGGAAGATCCTGAGAAGAAGAAGCTCGACCTCAAGGACAAGGCAAAGAAGCTTGGAGACAAGATCGGAGGTCTATTCAAGACCAAGGACGAGCATCATGACTATCCCATCAGTGATGTTTACTCTGGACCACTGGCAGATACCAAGAAGGCCGACGAACTCGATGATCAGCCACTTTCTTCCTTCGTTACCACATACCATCACGGTCGCTCTGATCTACCTGAACCATCAGAAAAGAAGGAGACTGAAGCTGTACCAGTAACTGTTGAACGTGTCACTGACTACCCAATGACCGCACCATTCGAAGGAGAGCTCTCAAGTGTGGAACGAACTTCAGATCTGCCATCAGAACCGATCGAATCCCATGCTACTGTCTACCATCCTGGTCAGAGAGACGATTTCGATATCGTAGCTCACGAGGAAGATCCTGAGAAGAAGAAGCTCGACCTCAAGGACAAGGCAAAGAAGCTTGGAGACAAGATCGGAGGTCTATTCAAGACCAAGGACGAGCATCATGACTATCCCATCAGTGATGTTTACTCTGGACCACTGGCAGATACCAAGAAGGCCGACGAACTCGATGATCAGCCACTTTCTTCCTTCGTTACCACATACCATCACGGTCGCTCTGATCTACCTGAACCATCAGAAAAGAAGGAGACTGAAGCTGTACCAGTAACTGTTGAACGTGTCACTGACTACCCAACGACCGCACCATTCGAAGGAGAGCTCTCAAGTGTGGAACGAACTTCAGATCTGCCATCAGAACCGATCGAATCCCATGCTACTGTCTACCATCCTGGTCAGAGAGACGATTTCGATATCGTAGCTCACGAGGAAGATCCTGAGAAGAAGAAGCTCGACCTCAAGGACAAGGCAAAGAAGCTTGGAGACAAGATCGGAGGTCTATTCAAGACCAAGGACGAGCATCATGACTATCCCATCAGTGATGTTTACTCTGGACCACTGGCAGATACCAAGAAGGCCGACGAACTCGATGATCAGCCACTTTCTTCCTTCGTTACCACATACCATCAGGGTCGCTCTGATCTACCTGAACCATCAGAAAAGAAGGAGACTGAAGCTGTACCAGTAACTGTTGAACGTGTCACTGACTACCCAACGACCGCACCATTCGAAGGAGAGCTCTCAAGTGTGGAACGAACTTCAGATCTGCCATCAGAACCGATCGAATCCCATGCTACTGTCTACCATCCTGGTCAGAGAGACGATTTCGATATCGTAGCTCACGAGGAAGATCCTGAGAAGAAAAAGCTCGACCTCAAGGACAAGGCAAAGAAGCTTGGAGACAAGATCGGAGGTCTATTCAAGACCAAGGACGAGCATCATGACTATCCCATCAGTGATGTTTACTCTGGACCACTGGCAGATACCAAGAAGGCCGACGAACTCGATGATCAGCCACTTTCTTCCTTCGTTACCACATACCATCACGGTCGCTCTGATCTACCTGAACCATCAGAAAAGAAGGAGACTGAAGCTGTACCAGTAACTATTGAACGTGTCACTGACTACCCAACGACCGCACCATTCGAAGGAGAGCTCTCAAGTGTGGAACGAACTTCAGATCTGCCATCAGAACCGATCGAATCCCATGCTACTGTCTACCATCCTGATCAGAGAGACGATTTCGATAACGTGGCTCACGAGGAAGATCCTGAGAAGAAGAAGCTCGACCTCAAGGACAAGGCAAAGAAGCTTGGAGACAAGATCGGAGGTCTATTCAAGACCAAGGACGAGCATCATGACTATCCCATCAGTGATGTTTACTCTGGACCACTGGCAGATACCAAGAAGGCCGACGAACTCGATGATCAGCCACTTTCTTCCTTCGTTACCACATACCATCACGGTCGCTCTGATCTACCTGAACCATCAGAAAAGAAGGAGACTGAAGCTGTACCAGTAACTGTTGAACGTGTCACTGACTACCCAACGACCGCACCATTCGAAGGAGAGCTCTCAAGTGTGGAACGAACTTCAGATCTGCCATCAGAACCGATCGAATCCCATGCTACTGTCTACCATCCTGGTCAGAGAGACGATTTCGATATCGTAGCTCACGAGGAAGATCCTGAGAAGAAGAAGCTCGGCTTTAAGAGTAGGACATTGGATCTCTACTCGACTAGCGAAGAAGTGTATAGGAAAAAGGTTCCGTCGAAGCAACATCCGGAGTTGGATGAACCTATGTTCGATGGATCTAAGATGAGCTACACAGATGAAACGCCGCTTGCTGCTGAAGTTCTAGTACAGCAGTCAAGCGAAGATTTACCCGCGCAACAGAAGGATGACCATATTACAGCACCGGAATGGCAACAAGAATCCACCCGATGGTTCGATCCTCGCGAGCGATATGGTCTCGTCAAACCGGCAGATCAGACCGACTCGGTATCATGGACCGAAATTCGAACCGAGCGTCGTCCAGAACAGGACATTCGAGAAACCGAGCGACCGTATTACGATATCCGAACCGAGAAGGCAGAGTACGAGATTCCAACCGAGGAGCCTGGCCATGCGTTGAGAGCCGAACGACCGTATTACGATATCGGAACCGAGAAACCGGAGTATGAGATTCGTACCGAGGGTCCTGATTACGACCGACAGGAACTCGTCCTGGATGCGGATCGACTGAAGACCGCCACGTACGAGTCACGCATCGAATATCCCGTGTCTCGGTACGAAGAAGTCACAACGGAAACGAGACCTCGAAAGCCATTCGAAGAGGATGACTTCCGATTCGTCAGGGAGACCACGAGCGCAGAGAGGTAGCTTCATAGAATTTCAATCAATATATTTGTGATTAGTTGAAATACAAAGTTAAAACATGATGTATAAGTTTTGTACTAAATCATTTATTATACATTTTGCAGAACAAATTTCTGTTATCGACTCTTCTAGAAAAATAATCCTTAACCATAATCGTTTCAGGTCTCGACTAGACGATGATGAGATCCTCTCGCCCGAGCGACTTGTCCGTCCATCGCCGGGAGAGAGGCCCGGCTTCTCCGTGTCCATCTCCGCTCGTCATCCACCCCCGAGAACACCGTCGCCAGAGATCGTCACCGTGTCCGGCAGACGCCATATTTCGCCTGAATACAACCGATTCGAGAGGGAACGACAGACGCTTTCGGATAGAAGGTACATCCTGTAGATTAGGTCCTCTGGACTGAATTGGCCTTGAATTATCTATTGGATTATCTGTAAAATTGTTAATTATTGGCCTAGCTGTGATCTCCCGCATGGCTAAGTGTGCCTTGAATATCACGATGTACCTTTTCTTGGCGAATCCTGAAAAACCTGTTGCACACGACGATATTCCTTTAGTGTCTATAATAAAATTATCCTTTGAACTCAGTGCAGAAGAGTAAGTCAGGTGGCATATTGTAGTGTTATATTGTTCTATTAAGTCATTATATTCGCTTTTTTTATAAAATAAATAAATAATTGTTTATTTCCAGCACCCGTCCGATCTGGTACGAAGATGAGGCTCGTTTGAGCCGCAGAGAGAGCGATCAGAGAGCACGCCTTGCGGTCAGTGACGCTGACACCCTGGCTGCGGCCCGTCGTCGACTCTCGCCTCATAGTTGGACCACGATTCGAGAACGAACTGAGGTAATTAGAGTCAAAGTAATGAAGGAATTGTTTTTGAAGTAGGTTGTGTTAGAAGAGATACTATGTAAAGACTTAATATAAATAGGTCGCAAATTACTCTCGGCATGGAGTGATATTGAAAGATTGTAAGATTGGGCAGGATTGGGATTTGTTATTTGAAAACAGTCGTACCAGTCTTACCTGTCAATAAATAAATAAAAATTTATATTCAATAATATTCCAGGTCTCCTACGTTCGTCGTGTTCACACCTCATCCACATCCACTCGTCGATCCCCTCGAGACGACTTCTACTCCCTATCCCCCACCCGTGAATTCCACGCCGTATCTCCCCGGTACGCCCCGCCCACATTCCCCGTCGATACCTCATCATCATCCCGTCGTCGTCCCCAATCCGAAAGTGCCCGCGCCACACCCGCCACTGCCCGTCAGCCCTGCGATAGACCGACTAATTGTGGAGTGCGCCGGGATGGTCCCTCGTGGACGTCCCTGGGCATCCACCATCCCGTCTATCCTCCGAGAGAACAACTGTACCTGGAGCGACAGACGTCGCAGCAGGGAGCTAGCAATGGATACAATGGTAAGCATATTTGGTAGATTTTTGCCCACAGTGGAATGGTCAAAATTATAAATACAAATGAGGAGACCGTTTTGTATTACTTTATTTCATATTTGTTGTTAATTATTGAAAACTCACCAGATCATAAAATCTTTACTGTTTCATAATTGGTTTCATATGTTGCTATTAATAAATTAGTAATACATTATTCAGGCATCGATCGTCCCACAAACGGAGTTAGTCCGCGAACGGGAACGATGAGTGCCCACGTATCGCCCCGCCAATCCCAGACCACTACCCCCACCAGAGTCAATCCACCCTCGTACTACACGTACATGGAACAGAAGGTATTATTTAGATTAATCAAGGCATTTTACATTAGCGACAGATTGCTGTTGAAAAAAAAACTAAATTTTGACAGAATATAATGACTCTGGGCATATTCAAATTCATTTATCATATCAGACTTAAGACAGATAAGTAGGGAGGCGAGTAATGATAATAGGCATATATGAAAATTAATAATAATATATTGACGTCGTGATAATTTTACAAGGATAAATGGTGCCAATAAGTATACGCTTACAGGTTTACCGTGTTCCTCGACCCGTGTACGAAGCCTCGCCGGTTGACGCCAGAAGACGTCGCATGGAAGAGAACGGCGCTTTCGAGCCTGTTCGAGAAGTATCCGCCACGGATCGAACCGAAGTCTACACCAGGTAACATCGCTGATGAATAATAGGCATCGTAGTCAAAACCAGGACCGGCTTAAAGCACAGTGTTCTGGTTCAAGCCATTTTGTTTCCATAGCCAGACAAGCGAAAGACGATTGCATTTGAGAGAGTTTCTATGTTGAGCGGTCGTTTTCGCTTTCAAAGTCTATAGAACATTGTGAAAGGGACACCGCAAGCTAATTTTAATCTCCACATGGGCAATACTCTCTCGTAGACAAAGAAAGCGAGAGAGTGTGTCCAGAGCGGAGAGTTTCAAATTAGCTTGGGGTGTCCCTTTAAAGCTAGCCCCGAATGCCTATGATTACTATAGCTAGAACATATTTAAAACAGTTTCAAAATGTTAATTTATCAACAAATACATGAGTTTGTAGCGTTGTCGAAACGTGGAAAGAGCCCACCGTCGTGTGAGTATCGATTTTGGGCTCTGAATGATTCTTTTCAGATTGCATTTTGTAGAGGAGCATGAATAGTTGACATAGAACGATAGATAGCTTTCCGAATTACACTGCATCTATTATAACTTAATGTTGTGACATTGCTTGAGTAAAATTGATGCCAAAGGAGCGAAACGTGTCAACGATCTCTTCATGTCACTTTTGATCTTTGATCTTTATGATATTGCTATACCCTCGAAAGATCGTTCGCTAGCGTTACTCTCCTTTTGATGATACGAAATTGATCTTTGATCTTTGATCTTTAAGATATCCCCATTCGCCCGAGTACATATCGCCCTCACGCCGGGCAGAGAATCCCATCTTCACCACAAGAACACCCCCGATGCCGCTACAGCACGTACGAGGATACGTTGAGAGAGATTCGCAAGGAGTCGAGTATCTCGTGAGTTTATTTGGACATATGATAAAAAAATGAATAATTAATAATAAAAATAGTAATAATTAATAATAAAAATTTCGTATGTAAAAGATACACCATAAATATGTCTATAATACACCAGAAATTGTGATCGACATTTTGTTTCCCATGTAATGTTTCCCATGCATTATACAAAAGCGTTGTAAGTTGAACAAAACTATTAAAGGCACGACCCTAGTAATTGTATTCTCCGCATTGGTAATAGTCTCGTAAACAGGGGAAAGCGAGTGAATGTGGCCAGACAGGTGAATTTCAAATTAGCTCGGGTCCTAGAGATATCAAAATGACATTGACGCCAAACGATAATAATGATCACTACAGGTACATCGACCATCAAACCTCAATGAATTGCCGCCCATATCTGATCGTATCCAGACATTGCCCGATATCGAGGTTCGCATTATTTTAAAAAAATGTTAATCTGCGAATTTTCAAAACAAAGCAATACCTTGAAATGATATTATTACAAACGAATCAGATTCGCAGCATATATATATGACTAGTCATGAGTGTTATTGGCTCAGCCTTTTTGTAATAGTTAATGTCTTTTCTCCCAGTTTTTTTGTAACAAGCAAAACAATAAATTGTTTTTTTTTTTAATTATTTTATTTTTAAATAATTGGTAGTTTTGTGATTTATTACTGACACTGCACTACTCTACCGAGAAAACGTTTTAATATGTAGTTTTTTTATACGACTACGTCAATTAAATTAGTAATGTATTTAGATGTACTATAATTGGGTTAACTTGCACGTTAGGAATAGATTATGAGAGTGATATATTAGTTAATAATGTGCTTTATGGTGTTTCGGCCGCTACGTCTAATTAACTTTATTCCGAAACACAAACTTTATTCCGCCCTGTGCATTCTTATTGTTAACTTGAAACATATCAATTTATTCATGTCAAGTATAATACTAGATGAGGGGATTTGAAATAATACTAGGATACAATGATAGGGATATCACAGTGTTCTGGTTCAAGCCATTTTGTTTCCATAGCCAGACAAGCGAAAGACGATTGCATTTGAGAGAGTTTCTATGTTGAGCGGTCGTTTTCGCTTTCAAAGTCTATAGAACATTGTGATATAGTACTGGGATTGATTTAATGTTATTAGAAACCTAGACGATTAGAGTAAGTAATTTAATTAAATTTATCATACACTGAATAAATTTGACAACAAGTGATAGATGAATAGTCTAAATTATGTTGAGGCGAGGGGGTCGGAGAGAGTAATTGATTAAAGGGAGCATAGCCTCACTCAATGGTATCTTCGACGCTCTCTCGTTCTTAGAGAAAAATAGTGCGCAATGAAGAGACCATTGAGTGAGGTAACGCTCCCTTTAATTGCGACCATAATCACAGTTATCCCTTCAGGACGGAGCTCAACTCTGCCGTACCGCCACCGTGCCGCCGTACGACGAATCAGAGATGCGCGCACGCCGTCGCACCATCCGCCGTCAGCGACAGCGCATGCGCAACTACTGCAACATGCTCTAAGCTCCGCCCACTTTGACACCACCGCCCCAAATCCATCCATTCAACATCCCCAAAACCCCTTGTCCGCCTTACAACAACCCCTGTCCCCGCCCCAATTCGTTTTCGAACGACCCCCATTAAGAGATTCAACGGCCCCATTCCCTTTGCCCCTACCCTCGTCCCGAACAAATATTTAATGCTATCTTTGTTTCTAGTCAAACTAGCCCCCGCGTGGTTTCCCACCAGCTCTTGGTCTTATAGCCCAATCATCATCTGGTTACCGGTTCCGGCTCGCGCTATTCCCCGTCCTTTCTGCACTTCGTCCATCCACTACTTCTACTTCGAGACCTCCACTGTGTTGCCGCCCTCTGGTCGTCTCCGGCTTGCCACTGACCACTTTCTGGTCTTGGCTGGCCACTATTCCCGTCATTCCTTATACTGTTCAAGACACGACAGTACGCCCCCATGGAGTTGACGAATGGACCGAAGTTGGACGCCGTTTGAAGTTTGAAGAGCAGAGTTGGATCGACCGGAGAAGATGCCGCCCTTTTCCTTCTCGTCCCTACTCTCTCCACTAGTTTCAGACTTGAGTAGCCCTGCCGGCTTGTCTGTGACTGTGATTGGCCTTAGTTCTCAAGAGCTCAAGTTAACCGCGCCCGTGATCACTCCCCCGACCCCTCCCCCGACCCCTTGTGCCCCAGTCATTTCACTTTCCGAATCTCTTTCTGAGTCACATCCTAATAATCATTGGCTTGTTCGAATCATCTTTCTTGACCCCTTTCACTATCTTCATTTCGATTGCCACGCTCATGTATACTTTGTATGTGCATAGCGCACCCTTTTCAGTTACCGATAATATTCACCATACATACATGTACAGTACTACCGTTTCTGCTATTTCTATGTACATGCCCACTATTATTATATATTTGCCTAATCACACTCGGGTACGCACTACTATAAGTGTATTCTATCATAATATAACGGCCCCCGATGCTTCCCCAAATTGCATTTTCTTGTTCCGAAAGATTCGTTATTTCGTCATTTTCGACTATTAATAGTAGATTAAGCTCCGTGTCGACGTTATAGTCGCGGCTGGAGCTATATAGATTGTATAAGCTTATATCATTGCGAGATTTTCCGCGCTAGTTCTTTCACACGGTCTCGCGCTAATTGTTCATTTCATTTCGTTCTCCTTCAATTGTTTTCGGCATTATTGCTAGATCGTATAGCTGTTTTATATTTTTACTTTCTTGGAGAGCGATTAAAGATTATTATTATTATTATTAAAATTTAATGGTCTTAGTGAAGCACAAAGTGGAGAATTGAATTATAATGATAACTACAGAAGACAGTTGGAGCTGACTTCCTTAGCGAGCCCAAGAGCAAGAATTGTAACACCATGCACAACAGAGCTCTCGATCAACAAATTCACGGTAATTGTGTAATAAATGAATGAATTAATGAATGAAATAAAGATAAATATAAAAGAAGAAAAATATGTTTATTGGGAGTTTATACATTTTGTACATACACGAGAAACAAATAACACTGATGAAGGAACAATTTTAAATGATAGAAATTATATACAGAAATACTCAAAATGTACAGTTCGATAGCCATTTTAAAAGTGTACTTAGCCAAATTTGTAGCATATTTACATTACACCCGTTCTAGTATTCATACAGGTCGAAGTCTCTTTACAAGCACACCACGAGCTAATTTGACTCTCCTTCCGCCAATACTCTCTCGTAGACAAAAAAAACGAGAGAACATTGTCAGAGGTGAAAGATTCAAACTATCTCGGGGTGCGCCTTTAACGATTCAAAGGCTCCTTTTCGTGGAGATTGTATTGACCGTCTTCGGCTGGCCACTGTAATCAGTCTTCGGACGAAGGATATTGTCCGGGCAAGCGCACACTCTGGAAATATTTATGACATTAATCAGATCATACTATTTATTCATTAAAAAAGGACTCTCGACTTTTTACTTACCGACTCTCCTATCTCTTACACTTTCGTTACTTTTAAATATCATGTTTAAAAAATGTAAAGTTATGCCGTTATTCTAGAAGCCCTGCGGAGAGCATTGTTAGGCTAATGCTAATTTTACGCAAATTTCCATTGAATATGACTGCAATCATTCCCCAATGGTTGTAATCATATTCAAAAAATTGAAGGAATAAATGTCTGTGTAATATATCGTATATTGTACGACTACTCTTTTTTATTCTACATCTCCGATATTGCACTAGTTTTTGCTGTAGTTGGAAGACTCACTTGAACTTCTCTGGAGGCGTCTTGCCGCGCTTCTTCTTTGTGCCCACGACTCGCGTTGACGACGTAGAAGAGATCGAAGTAGAAGACTGAATTGACAGCTCTGGTATTTCGAAACTTAAAGTCTTGTAGCGAAACCGCTACTTAAATCATAATTAATTAGCAAACATTCATAAATAAAGTCAGAATGCGATAGTAAGTAGTCTGCAGCTGACGGCAAATATACAGTAAGACAGTAAGATTCAAATTCATAAGCGTAGAGCGTCTCAGACAGAATACTACAGTAAGACTCACTCTCACAATTTCACTTCTGGCCTATGAATTATCATTAATTCTACGTCAGCGGCCACGTTCACGCCGGTTTTTCCTTTACTTTATATTACCTATTATTCCATATTTCCCTGCTCTATTCATATCACACATATTCTTGTCGGTACTCAGATTATTGCTGTTCGTTTGATCTCATAATTAACCAGAAAACACATACGAAATCAGATCATCATATCTCACAAGGGAACTATCTCAGCTTGCTTTTTTTAAACTGGATGAAATTTTGCATAGACATAGCTGAACATATTCTAAGATCAAGTGTGAAGTCTACAAATTCTGGCAGGCAACGGCCGAGCCAGAAAATTGGTCCAAAGTTTTGACCAATATTCAATTAAGTTTCACACGCTCTGTGTCAAAATGATTTTCCGATTCATGGTCTGTTCCTTGAAAGGAACAAACAAGTGGAGCGGTGGTGTAGTGGCGGAGTGTCTTCGTTACCTTGGCAACAGTAGTGGGTTCGATGCCACTATGCTGCAAAATTTTTTTGCATTTTTTAAAGAGATGGATAAATGTTCATTTTTTTCAATATTATTTATTTATATATTTATACCATCAAATATTATGAGTAGGGGTGATATGTATAAAGGCAGAAGAGGGATAAATGGATTTCCGTCGCATAAGGCGCTTTCGGTTTTGGCACGGTAGCAGTTTTCATGGTAAGGGTTTCAGGTACGAGTTCAAATACAATTTAAATATTAAACTATTCGCTGTATTGATCTTGTCAACTGTGCGAGACCAGATGTTATTTAAAAAAACGTAGTTTTATTTAGACGTTTAGGGGACTATTTCTCCATCATCATTGAAAGTAAACTAACTACAATGAAAAATATGAATAATATGAAAGAATACAAGTGGACTAGAGAGGGAAAGAACGCAACCGTAGAATTAGATGCAATGAAAGAATGAAAGGAATAAGAATGAGATAAACATGGACGCTTTGGTTGGAGTGATGTTTGGGACGGCAGGTCAGATAGAGGGAGAGACAGAGAGAGAGAGAGAGAGAGAGAGAGAGAGAGAGAGAGAGGGGAGAGAGAGAGAGGAAGAGAACAATCGTGCTGAACTGTCTATAGGACTCTTACAATTATCCTTACTCAACTTCTTTGATCACAGTCACACTCTCTTCCTCTCTCTCTCTCCCTCTATCTGACCTGCCGTCCCAAACCTCACTCCAACCAAAGCGTCCATGTTTATCTCATTCTTATTCCTTTCATTCTTTCATTGCATCTAATTCTACGGTTGTGTTCTTTCCCTCTCTAGTCCAATTGTCTTCTTTCATATTATTCATTTTTTTCATTGTAGTTAGTTTACTTTCAATGATGATGGAGAAATAGTCCCCTAAACGTCTAAATAAAACTACGTTTTTTAAAATAATATCTGGTCTCGCACAGTTGACAAGATCAATACAGCGAATAGTTTAATATTTAAATTGTATTTGAATTCGTACCTGAAACCCTTACCATGAAAACTGCTACCGTGCCAAAACCGAAAGCTCCTTATGCGACGGAAATCCATTTATCCCTCTTCTGCCTTTATACATATCACCCCTACTCATAATATTTGATGGTATAAATATATAAATAAATAATATTGAAAAAATGAACATTTATCCATCTCTTTAAAAAATGCAAAAAAATTTTGCAGCATAGTGGCATCGAACCCACTACTGTTGCCAAGGTAACGAAGACACTTCGCCACTACACCACCGCTCCACTTGTTTGTTCCTTTCAAGGAACAGACCATGAATCGGAAAATCATTTTGACACAGAGCGTGTGAAACTTAACTGAACATGGGTCAAAACTTTGGACCAATTTTCTGGCTCGGCCGTTGCCTGCCAGAATTTGTAGACTTCACACTTGATCTTAGAATATGTTCAGCTATGTCTATGCAAAATTTCATCCAGTTTAAAAAAAGCAAGCTGAGATAGTTCCCTTGTCAGAACGTTACCTTGAATCATACGACGTCTTCCTGTTTCCCTTCGTCGTCTTCCCCATTTGCCCACTTCATTCTCTAGTTATTCTGTTGTTTTAACGCTTATTTCTCGCTCACTTAACTTCGTTATATTGTTTAATTACCCAAGTTTGAGGTCGTACGGCGGACCCCCAGACTTGCCCCAACTACCCCGATCAACCCAAGCAGAACACATACCCAGAGGAAGAAGGTTACGACCCAGAACTCTGAGGTTTAATTGTTTCATACTATCAGATTGATCTCATATAAGTGAATTCCCCATTGTAGTATATTCAGAGTAAACATAATTAATAAATATTCTTTTGTTAATTCAATTTCTCGTTCATTCACAATACAGGGAATCACAGAAGGATACATATCTATAGTATTTCTCCGTTTTTTTTATCGTGAACCTAGACAAGTAGTCATAGTATCCCACGGGATCGACTATAAGTCTACTTAAAATACGTCATTGACTTGATCTACATTAAGTCTACTTAAAGGTGGAGACTCGCGAATGTTCATGCAAATCTCTTGTATCTCGCTTATGCAAGTGTCAATTGATATGCAAGAAGATAGAGTCAATCCCTTAGCGTAATGGTATGACTTCTGACTAGATAGCGCATAGTCGCGGGTTCGAATCCTGTTGCCCAACTTTGCTATTTTCAAAATGCGCGCCTTTGCCTGCGATAGCAAGCATGATTCATTCATGATTCTAGCGATCAATAAGCTGGATTAGCATAAAGTAAATAGTGCACTGTGCGTGGAATAACTTTTGCTAACTTTCTGTCTACACAGTTTGTTCACGAAAATATTCGCGGGAGTCCACCTTTAAAGTGAATGATGTCATATTTTCACTTTAAGTAGACTTGCGTCTCACTTTATGTAGGCTTACGTTTCACTTGAAGTAGACTTGTAAGTGAAAGTGTAAGCACACTTCAAGTTTTGAAATACCAGAGAGTGGCTATATCGATCAATATGTTTAGTTTAAAGACACAGCCTGAGCTAATTGTACTCGCCGCATAGCAAGGCAAACTCGTAAACAATGAAAGCGAGAGAGCATTGTCAGAGCGGAGAGTTCAGGTGCACTTGGTAACAGTCTCTTTCTATGCAATATTTCAGCGAGAGGGCATGGATTGGTGACGAGAGCGGTAACCTATCAATCAAAATGTGGCGAGATAAACCGACTCACAATGCCACTGGCATCTCCGGAATCAGACTGTGTTCTTCTCGGTTTGGCTGGTTTCATCATTGCTTCATTTTTGTGGACGCTGCGGCTCCTCCTCAGCTCCATATTGACCACCGAGAGGTACTTGGCCGGGTTCGCTGGAGGATTCACTGAATGCACTACTGATCTTTATTGTTGGCATCCCTTGTAATCTCTAATCTCTCTAATCTCTCTAATCTCTAATCAAATCTCTAATCAATCAATCAATCAATCTCTAATCATCTCTTTAATCAAAGAGGAAACTCAAAATCGGCGAGTTTGCAACCTTTGGAAAACATGGAAACGTAAACTACCTTATTAGCGTATTTAAATTTTCAGTTTCCGTTTTCGAGTTTATTGGTGCTTTTAAAGGTTGGTAAACTGTCCAATTTCGAGTTTCCACTCTTTTTTTAAAGCCATAAAACATCAAACAGTCTTAACAAGCCTAGCAACGTAAAGCTTTCAGATGAATGGACAATTCTTGTGATTAAGAAGATTCCCCCCCCCCCCCCCTGTTTTTAAAATCATACGAGATCAGTAATTTAAAATATCAACATAGCGATGAAACAGTGGCGAGGGATGATAAAATAAATAAATTTATTATATGTTGATAAATTGCAAATTTAAAAAAAAAATTAATTTTTAATTTTTTAGATATTTTTAAAGTTAAAACTCACAAGGTTTACCCACGCGAACGGGATCAGTGCGAACAGGCAGCACTACCTGAATTATTGACCTATGAAAAAAAGGCACATCCCAAGCTAATTTTGCTCTCCGCATTGTCAATACGTATAGAGTACTCTCTCGCAGACAAAGTAAGCGAGAGACAAAGTAAGCGAGAGAGTGTGACCAGAGCGGAGAGCTTCAAATTAGCTTGGCTTTGGTATGCCTTTAAAACAACACTTGCCCCAATTCAGGGGAAACTATCTCTCAAATTTTGATAACAGTGATAACGGAGCCGAAAGTTTGTTGAAAGATCTTTTTAGATTCGCATAAACACGAGCCGGTTTCCTCTCCTAATCGTACACCTGAGTTAATTTGACAATCCGCTCTGGCCACGCTCTCTCGAAAGAAGGTGAGAGAGTGTGGCCAGGGCGCAGAGTTTTAAATTAGCTCGGGTGTGAATTTAACAAAGTCGGGTAACTTTGTGATTACGCGAAATGTTTAGAGGTAACAGGGACACTTACCAATTTCGGAAGAGATTTGCTCTGGGTGAGCGTTGGGAGGTGCTTTGCCTCATTCATTTCAGGGGTCATCGGCTTGACAGTGGGAGCAGACCATGCTGAAACCCGAACTGATCGTTTTTATGTATTTACTACATTTAGGCACTTCGATTTTAGGCCCTCCATTCATCCAGTATTATACTTAATATGAATAAATAGACTGACTACACTTATGTTTCAAGGTAGCAATAAGAATGCACAGGGAGGGATAACGTTAGTAATCCACAAATGACGATAGCGAAAATACATATTATAAAGTTTTTTTGGTAGAACAGTGATGTGACAGAAAGAATTCACGAAATATTCTATTGTTTAAAAATAAATAAAAAAATAAAAAAATTAAAGATAATTTATCATTTTGCGTGTTGCCAAAAAAACAGTGAGAAAGACAGGCTGAAACACCATAACATCACTGAAACAATGCTAGATTTCAATTTTTATATCGAATCGGTATATTATATATTTATCACATGCTCACGCATGAACGAGACTATTGAAATAATTGTGAAATAATAAGTAAAGCTATGAATACATTTATTGACTGCACTTACAGTACCGTGCAAAAGTATATCCAATTTTGCTTTTTTCGTCATAACTTTTTTCAAACTCAACCGATCATGTACAAACTTATGAACGACCTCACAAGACGTCCGTGATATCTAATCGTCTGATTACTTGCATCTCGAAGGAGAACCCGAGGCTCAATGCAAGGGACATAAATCAGAAACTGGCGGAATTTCAACAAATTGGGGTGCCTAAAGCTTCTAAACTTGGCTGAAAAGATGTTTGAGGTGTCCATGTACATTGTGCAAAGTCGTTTTCGTGTGTCGGGACTATTCGGACGTCGGCATGTCTAGAAACCTCTGATCCACGAAGCGATTCGCAAAGCAAGAACGTCTTGTGAGGTCGTTCATAAGTTTTCTTCATTGTTTGAGCATCGCTTGGAGTTGTGTTGCCCTTGTAAATAGTCGAAACAGACATCCGAAACTGGTGTGAGAGGGTGACTGCGGACAGTCCCATCTGACGTCCACGACGAATTGATTCTAACTCGTATATCGCTAGATTCTTGCTCCCAAGAGGCCTTTTCATTGTTTTGAAACGATTTAACACACATTGGTAACGAAAAGTATGAGAAAATTATGACGAAATCGAAGAAAACGAAGATCTCAATTTTGTGACTTTTGATAAATTCGAAATAAATTTCACCGTAAAAGTTCACCCGCGTTAGTTGGTCGTGTAAAACACGTGAAAACACACTCAAAATAATCCCTGAAAAGCTGGACATGATCGGTTGAGTTTGAAAAAGGTTATGACGAAAAAAGCAAAAGTGGATATACTTTTGCACGGTACTGTATGTTTCAAGGTAGCAATGAAAATCAAAAAAAACTAACGCTTTCGTTGTTCTAAAATGTTGGTTCCTCCGGTTGTTCTCTTGTTCCTTCTCGGAAGCATACCAGGGATCGGTCCTTTATCTGTAAATGTTAATATTCTATTTATTTTTTTCCAAAAAAAATATCGTTAAAGGGGCCGAAGCCGTTGCCTTCAATGGTCTTCGCTCAATCGTTAGAGAACAGAGAAATAGTGTGCACAATGAAGAGGCCATTGAGAGAAGAATCAATCCCTTTAATCAATCACCTGGGCTCAATTCGGTTGGAAGGTAGGGTTGTGGGTCCGGGATATTGATCGGCCGAGTGCCTGAAAATTTATTAATTTTCAAAAAGATCTTTTTTTTTAATTTCAAAATCTTAAATTTTTAAAATACCAATATATAATATTTAATTTCTGACACACCTTCAGTATGACGTGTCTCAGCGATTTCGATGTCGGGCTGTAAAAAAATCGTAAAATTGAAAATACTTTCACTTCCTCCAGTACCTTGGATACCACATTTTTGCTCTCTTTCTTCTTCTTTGTCGCCTTTTCAGTAGACGTGTTCTTAGTATTCCCATCGCTCCAACTATCCGCCGAATGAGTTCTTCTATCCTCTTCTAGATGTCGTAGCTCTGAATATGAATTATTGCTTTCAAAATCGTATTAAGTATATGCTGTTTACATGTAATTCTTTTTGCTAGTACGGCAGAAGAAAATTAAGAGAGAGTGTCGGCAAAGAGAAATTTCAATAGGTGTCGAATATTTCGTTCCGGTATGATTAATCCTCTGTGCTTAGCAAGTAGACAATATGCATTGAATTTTGAGTATTTCAAACATTAGCTGAACCAATGACTCCAATCATACCTAGTGACTCTTTTCTGCTTTGTGATATGCCTGGATGATCAATATTTCTTGAACGATCAATATGACCTGTCGGAATGTCATCTGAAATTGTCAATAAATCAAACAGAAAAGAAATTCTAAACATTTTGAATAATAGGCAATCAATATGGCATGACTTGGCACATGACATAAGAGAATAAAGAATATATTGAATGTATGAGATATCGTTCGATCTAATTATAGTAACAGCTTGATACATTAGCCACGTTCAGCCCGAATATTATTCACGTTTCTTTAGCAATAGTGTAAGGATAGCAAAAACTCACGGTAGTCTGCGTTTTTGAAAACTTCGAACTGACTGCCCCAACTACTCAGTGGAGAAACTGCAATGCGTCATGTGTTTATTTTTTTTTTATTCGTCTGATCTCGATCTCGTCCATCACCTTTTGTTTTACCATAGTAAAAGAATTTAATACATTTTTTTTGTATTTCAATAAAGGTACAAATGCTAGGGTTCGTTCACATGAGCTCTCACAGCTATTACAGATTCTGAACTAATGTGATAAACTATTTAAAAAAAATAATGCGTGCTCCACTACCTATCAAATATTTTATCAGAAATTATACTTTACTTTTGCACCGCATAAAGTATATTATTATTATATTTATAATAAAATGACTAACGAGCCCTGTCTTCTCTGGAATTATTGTTGCCCATACACACATTCGCAAAGTGGATGAACTATCGAACGACTGCAAAAATGTTATGTTTAAAAAAAAGATTTTTAGTTTTTTTTGGATTGTAAACATTGCAAGTTTAATGCGTGTCATTACATCGATTTGACGAATGACTCGAAGTACAATGTGCATTGCAAACTAAAGCCACCCCCGAGTTAATTTTACTCTCCGCTGTGACCACCCTCTCCTGTAAACAAAGAAAGCGAGAGAGCGTTGCCAGAGCGGAATGTTTCAAATGGCTAGTACACAACAATACTAAAATGAGTGTAGAATAAAGTAAATATGTAAATAAATAAACAAATAACTATAAATAAATAAGTAAATAAGTGAAGAAAACGTGGCAATGCAGAGTCAAGTCACGAGAGTAGGAGAATGATGACACTCTATCGGGGATTTCTAACGAGAAAGAGGTATATCACCCAGGGTTTCCGAAATACTCCTCTGTGGAAGAGGAAGAATACGGAGAGGAAAGACACGAAATGACATAGCGATGACAATGGAAGAGGAAACTACACTGATGCTAAGGCAGAAACTGGATGAGATAGAGCACACATCTACATCAATTAGAGTTAAACCGAAACCCAAGCTATTTTGAAACCCCCGCTCTGGCCACACTCTCTCGCTTTCTTTGTTTGCGAAAGAGTGTTGAGTAAAAATATCTTGTGGTGTGCCTTTAAAGGTGGACTCCCGCGAATATTTTCGTGAACAAACTGTAAAGACAGAAAGGTAGCAAAAGTTATTCTACATACAGTACACCATTTATTTAACTCTAATTCTGCTTATTGATTGCTAGAAACATGAATGAATCATGCTCGCAATCGCAGGCAAAGGCGCGCTTTTTGAAAATAGGAAAGTTCAGCAATAGGATTCGAACCCATGGCCATGCGCTTTCTAGACAGAAGTGTTACCACTGCGCTAAGGGATTGACGAGCCGTGACTCACTCTTCTTGCATATCACTATACACTTGCATAGGGGAGATACAAGATATTTGAATGAGCATTCGCGGGTCTCCACCTTTAAACCGAAACCCAAGCTATTTTGAAACCCCCGCTCTGGCCACACTCTCTCGCTTTCTTTATCGACGAGAGAGTATTGCCAATGTGGAGAGTACAATTAGCTTGGGATCTTCTCTCGATGGTCTCTTCGACGCGCATTTCAGCATATTCTATGAAGAGGGGGCCGATCCTGGTATCCGTAGGACCTTTCCGACTCTGAGATGGTTGATCTCCACCATGGTATCGTTCATCGAAAAAGCATTGGATCATGAATCCTCAGATGATAGCCTAAGTTGTGCACATTATGATGATGTATGCATGTATGTATCGATCGTATGATGATGATGTTATCGATCGATGGAGTATCAAGGATCGAGTATCAAGTGATTTGTGAGTAAAGAGATTTGAGCAAAGATTTGTGAGTGAGTGTTTGTGAAGTATCAATTGATTTGTGAGTGATTTGTCATTTTTTCTCAATACGATAAAAATAATACGATCAATATAAAATCAATACGAGAAAAATTCAGAGATGAGAGAGAGGGCAGAGATCAGAGATCATGATGAGTGGAATTTTCTCATCTCGTTGAGGTCCTGTTCGAAATGATCATCAAAGTCACTGACGGAGCAAGCCTGAAACCGTAGTTTGAACAATCATATTTGGTCTTTGATCTAGGGTTGCCGGTTCGAATTCGAATTCGAATTATTCGCACCCCTTTCCCATCTCTCACCCTCTCTCCCTTTTCCCTTCAAAGAATTCGACACAAGTGCCAGACGGAACGAATAGTTCGGGACAGACCGAATTATTCGCACTCTCTCACTCTCTCGATTCCTAACTCGTCCCTGCCTCCTCTCCCTCCGCCTCGCCCCCCCCCCAGACACGAGGGAGAGGAGGTAGGGACGAGATAGGAATCGAGAGAGTGAGAGAGTGCGAATAATTCGGTCTGTCCCGAACTATTCGTTCCGTCTGGCAGGTGTGTCGAATTCTTCGAAGGGAAGGGGAGAGAGGGCGCGTCTCAAACGAATTGCCGAGAGATAAGGGAAGCGACTGACAAAGGGCACGAATTATTCGCCCTCGTTCCTGCAACCCTACTTTGATCTACTTACCGCTTGCTTCGCTCGATTTATAACATTTTGCATAGCTTGAAGTGGTGTGACGCCGCCTCCTCCCCACCCTGCACAAACAATAATCGATCAATAAATCAGTCAATCAATAAATTAATGCTCTCCAATCGAGCAATAGATGCCTATCAATCCATAAATTCTCACGACAATTTTTCAGGCAATGGAATTAAGGCAAAGATCTTAAGGTTAAGTTTTTATGGAAATGGGCTTATGACTAAGCTCTTAAGGTAAAGGTCTTATGGCAAAGATCTGAAAGTTTTCAAGTCCTAAAATTCGTATTCTCTTTGAGATATAGCACGCTGTAAACTAAAAATTTTGCACCAGGTGCATGGCAATTTTCTGTCCACTTTTTTTCACTTTTTCTTCTTCTTGTTCTCGTTTACCGGTCTGTTTATGCCACTTTCATTGCCACAAAGTGGCATAAACAGACCGGTAAACGAGAACAAGATGCAGAAAAAGTGAAAAAAAAGTGGACAGAAAATTGCCATGCACCTGGTGAAAAATTTAATTTTTAGTTTACAGCGTGCTATATCTTTGAAGAGCGACTATCCTCGACGACTGCCGAACAGTGAATGAACTGGATGAGAAGTGAGTGAGAGAATGAATCTATAAATTGCACTCAATTCAAATCGAAATATTAAATAATGATAGGCATTCATGCACATTTAATAACTCTTGCATACCCTCGTATGCTAAAATTCTATTATGACTTCGCATCATTTAATAATCAATAAAAATGAATATTCGTCACGATCTTTGGAAAAGGAATAAAAGTTATCGTCACATTCGAAGTCCAATGTCAGACGTGTTGGATGGACCGACATGGATGTGAAATTAGGTTGCATATTGAAATAAATTTACCCAACATACCCAAGATATTTATCAAGAAAAGTATTTTGTATTGTGACCATTTGAAGTGATCACAGTATTCTGGTCCAAGCCATTTTTCTTCCAAAGCAAGACAAAGGAGAGACCATTGTATTCGAGAGAGTTTGTATGTTGAGCGGTCGTTCTTGCTTTGAAAGTCATGAGAACGCTGTGTGATAGTCAAAATCAAACGGACTCTGTGTGTTTCTTATTATTACGTTCGCTTTTTTTACAAGCTAACTAATTTGCTGATCATCCCTGTCCTTGGTTTGAGTAAGGAAAGTACATGTCAGATGATGGAAATAAAGAATTAAAATCCCTAAATAAAATTCATAAAAGATGGACCGCATCCGTCATTTAGGGACATTCGTGGTGCGTGTGGGTGCGCGCAAGAGGCGCTATTTCTCATGCTTCGAATCCAGATTTATGACCCTTCTATTTATTTTGTTGTTGTTTTAATCGTTTAATTTCGCGTTTAATGTTGTTGATTTCAGTGAGAGTCATTGCTCATAGCTGAGCCGGGAACCATGTCGGAGGTCGGTAAACTCTTTTTACTTATTAAAATATTAATTTGAAGTTAAGTATTGTGAGACTGCATAAACAATGTATGCTAGTGTTAATTCTCGTTATTTCTAGGCTAGTCCTTCAATAATTCCTCGCCTTGGAAGTGGGAAGAGGAAGACTGCTTTTCGATTCAGTCCCGAACGACCTCCTCCTAAAAGAGTAAGTGGCTTGTCCCAATTTAGTCTTATTTTTTTACATAATTTCCGTCATAATTGATGTTAAAATCTAGCCCGTTTGTCAGATAGTTGCTCGATCTAAACGGTTTAGACTAAACCATGTTATATTTTAAACCGCTAACTATTTCACTGTTCTCTTTTGATAAGTTTCATTTATTCGATTTATGTCTTATATTTTCTGTGTTGCAGGTCTTCAATTTAATTCGTCCTCTACCGCAACAGTATGTTTCGGTAAGTGGTATGATTTGTACACGAGATTTATCATAGAACAGAAACCGCATAACGCGTTGCTTACAAATTGTATAACTATCTAAATTATGTAGGAAAAGGTATCCGGTATTTAACCACTTGTGTAGTCAGTGAATGCTGAATACAGATTAATGTGATAAACAACATATATTATCAAGTTAGACGCAAACTAACACTACATTCACCACTGGGTACAGAATCGGCAATAAGTATTGCATTTTCCCCCGAAATATCGGAAGTACCATATTTTTTCCTAGGAAAAATCTCCGCATCCTCCAGAAATTTGGAGCTTGTAGCTTGAAAACGAAGGAAGTTGTGATATTTGGGAAAAAATGCAATATTTTTTGTCAATACTGTAAGTTGTATGTAAAATATTCTTCTATTTCCTTCGCCATATCACCCAAATCCACATCACTCATTCTTGTCGGTTTTGAAGTTAGTGAGTGGTCGTCTATTCTTTTCTCCCTCCTTTCTCTTCCTCGGCAAGTTTCCCTGCCAAGCCGGAGTGGTCACCGTGGCAGTGTAGACCAAGAAGATGGCTACCTCTCTACTGGATACCGTCCACTGCCTCTAGCAGTAAAAGTAAGCTGATTTGCGTGGTTCAATCGGGTCACAGGAACATCAAGAGTCGCCCATCCCGCAAAACAATCATACTTCAATGCAACGCACGGACCACCAGCCGGGATGCCATTCACGTCAGAGCTCTCAATTATTCTCCACAACCCCGAACCCCTTCGGGGGGAGATACCCTATTGACCTCTTGATAAAACGTGTTTAAATCAATCAAATCACCCAAATGGTTCAGATGACCTGCAACTACTGTAAGACGACGATACGAGATCGGGCGGAACTCGCGGTTCATAAGAGGGTAAGTGTGAATTATATGGCGCTTGTTCCGCAAATGTGCACACAAGCCACGCCCCCTCTAAACCCCGCCCCTCCATCATTGCACAAATATACATATAACGCCGTGCGAACACTGTAATCATACATTTTCGGTATCCTGGCCGTTTATTTGTTTTACATAGTGGGTCATTTCTCGAAATAGGGTGGGTTGATTAACAAACTTCGTTATTTTCGCTTAAAAATCGTCATTTTTAACTTCCTTTTGCATCAAGTAGCCTAAAATAGGCCTTATATAGTACGACTTTAATACTACAGCGAATGAGCTGTAACAGCTCAGCTGTTACTATATGAGAAATGACTCTGAATATTCAATAAAAGATAAATAAAAACGGCAGATCATTCATCGTCCATAGTAATGGACAATTTTTCCATATTTATCGAATTTTCTCAGGATTGCGAACGTATCCACACCTATCCCTTGCTGATGCGCACTGTCTACTGTACGTTCTGTCTGCAGAAATGCTCAACTGCATATGGTCTATCCAAGCACATAAGCGTAAGTTGCCATTTTCTTCAGCCTACATATCTTGCTCCATACATTTTCGGGGCTTTAATTATGAGGCAAAATTATGATGGGAGCACGTTTATAAGATTACGCAGTGTGCTTCCGTATACCCATTTTGCTTCACAGCGTCCGCTAGGCCGATATTCGATGATAAATATATCAACGAGTGCCTGAAAATTGCTAAAAGTCTGCACTTTCACCTTTTCTCTCGTTTTAGACCGTACCTAATGCATCGTTACATGTGCCTGACGCGCCT
This sequence comes from Parapristionchus giblindavisi, assembly GCA_943737045.1. NCBI lineage: Eukaryota > Metazoa > Nematoda > Chromadorea > Rhabditida > Diplogasteridae > Parapristionchus > Parapristionchus giblindavisi. Next base: position 111,407 of record CALSFV010000328.1, read on the forward strand.
ACGCCGTCACGTAAAAAAAGTTACATTTGGCTTACGCGCGCGTCGGCGTCAATTTTGGAGTGCGTTAGGCGCGTCAGGCAAATGTAACGATGCATTAACGACTACAAGATTAATAAATTGAAAAGATTTGCATCAGGACTGTTTTAGTTTTTTCTTAAGTATTCACAAACATACATTTTTGGCACCCTCGCCGTTTATTTTTATAGTGTGTCGATTCTCGAAATGGGGTGGGTTGATTCAGAAAATGCGTTATTTTTCGCTTAAAAATCGTCATTTTTAGCTTGATTTCGCATCAAGTGGGCCAAAATGGGACTGTAGTGGTCCAATCCTCGCATTGCGAGAGTATGGCAATGTATGATTCACCAATTGTTCCAGAAGCACCATCAACGCTACCAGAGGTTCCTGGCGCTCGATTGGGCACAGAAAGGCAAGAATGATCGATCTAAGGTCAGATAATAATAATAATAATAATAATAATAATAATAATAATAATATATTTATCGCATCTTGGAGAAAGAGACACAAGAGATTTTTTAATAAACAATTAAAATGCATATTAAAACAAGAAGTTGCGACGATGTGGTGCAATTACTGGATTGCAAATTTTTATAGAATTACTAAACACTTGAGGAGAGATTGATGTGAACAATAGTTCGATTTAAATTATCCCATTTTCGGACGATGATGCTGAAACATTCTATTCAAATATTTTTTAACTCAAATAACAGTAACTGTACCATGACAATAAATCGTTATTCTAAATCATACATTTTCGATGCCCTCACCATTGTTTCTATGATTTTCGAGATAAGGTTGGTCAATTTAGAAAATTCGATATTTTTTGCATAAAAATCGTCTGAGATATTTATAGCGGGTCAATCCTCGCATTACGAGGGTATGGCAATGTATGACCTATAGTAAAATCAGTCACGATTTATGTTTATAAAATATAACACATAATACAGATCTCCTAATCCCTATATTTCAGGAGCTCCTCGCGTTTCCCTTTCGCTGTTCCGAGTGCAAGAATGGGTTCGAGAGTGCCGTACAATTGGCACTTCATTTCATCAAATCCGAGGAGGTGGGAGCTTGAACAAGACATTATGCATGTAATATAGCAACGAATAGAATGAAATGACATAATGATTAAATGAACTGTCGATGAACAGCTCATATATCGAAAAGTATGTTACAAAGTACCAAGCCTGAGCGGATTTTGAGTCAGAATTTCACAAACGCAAGGGTGGGAAACGTATATTTTCTGGCAAATGTTCCGGACCGTACACAAAAAATAATGAACACAACTCACTCACCCATATGACTCTGTGGAATATTTAACCTACGTAATCTGTTCCATAGGCCGAATAGCTAGATCGGTTTTCAAGTTCCGCTCATTTTTTTCAATTGTTGGCAAATTTGACTCAAAATACGGTCAGGTTTTTCGATTTTTTGACAAATTTGGCTCAAAATACTGCCAGGTTTTTCGATTTCTATGAAATTTTGGCTCTAATTCTAAATCCGCTCAGGCTTGGTACTTTGCAACATACTTTTCGACTCATACCTTGACTAATTCAATATACAATATAAAGACCATCGTTCCATCTTTGCAGACTGGCAGGGAGTGCCATCACGGAGTGCTCGATCTCTATCAACTGCCCGCGTTTACGCGACAATCGCGCAACGAGGACCGCGATATCGTCGGGATGTACGCGCTGCAAAAGCCCTTGGGTTGCCCGTATTGCGAGAATAATCGCTACACGGATGCCTATGCGCTGTCGACGCATATCAGAGTAGGCCATGTTTATGCATTATGAGCATACAGCACACCTCATGATTCACAAGCGATATGATATTAACCCATAACCTCGTTCTATCTAAAACGAAAGCGATTCTGGTTCTTACCAATCTCGATCTCCGGCATATTCCTAGATGGTTTTCAACTTGGTGTATGGATGCCAATGTTTACATTGCATATGCCGCTTGAAAATGACAAAAGTTTCTGAAAAAAATCAATAAATCAGACCGCATTTTGATCGAAAATTTTCCAAAAAATCGAAAAAACCTGGCCGCATTTTGAAAACCAAGAACCTATGGTTTCAAGGCTCAAAACTGACCGTATTTATATTCTGATGAGTTGCATCTTTTTTTTTGCAGTTGAAGCACGCTGATGTGGTCGCAAGGTTGTGCCTTAAGCTAGCGCCGATTGTGGCAAACCAACCTCTCAAGGTACTCATAATGATATTATAATTATTATTATTATTATTATTATTATATATATATATATATATATATATATATATATATATATATATATATATATATATATATATATATATATGAGACGAATCGCGAGAAAATCGACCGTTTCGGAGGGTCCGCGGACATAGAAATTTCGACCCCCTGAAAAATTCAGATTAAGTACTTTGAACGATGCTCTATCGAACTGCGCTTTCCGAATTTGCATATCTGTTCTCATTTTCGAGTAGTGGTAGGTCAAAGTTGGCAGGTACGGTATTTTTGGCTCGAGTGTGTGTCAGAAAAATGATCAGAACTCCGTTCAAAATAATGATAGAAATTTTTTCAAAAAAAGGATCGAAAGAGGAGATCTTGCGCAACATTTCCCAGTTGGTGACGTCATTTTTCGACCATGCTCCGGTGCTGGGCGGTCGGTTTTATGATAAAGTGACGTAACTTTCCTAATCGGAAAAAGTGCACTTTTCTTCTATGCGCGTTTTGTTGCACCCATATGTGTCTAAAAATGACCCAAGTTTCAGAGGATTTCCGAATTGGAAAAAAAAAAGGCGTTGATTTTAGTGACGCGACCTCGGACCTGTCAAAGGAAAGAACGGCTTATTCCTTTATCAAGAAACAGCAAAGGAGCTTAAATGACTCAAAAACATCCGAAAAAGCATTACGAGCTCAAAATACCCATATACGACAGTTATTTGAAACACAAAATCACCGAGTTCCGAAAAATTTGAAAAAACCCATATTTTGCTTTTCCACGTGGAAAAAACGTCTCAGTAATGTTAATTAATCTTTATAATATTTCTTATAATGTTTTTGAACATTTATGTTTTTGGAAGTGAAGGCCTACCTGCTCTTAGAGCCGAGATATCCGCCATCGAGATTACACGCGCGCGCCCCAACTCCGCGCGATGTGTTGCCATAAAATGAACGTTTTCCAGCTCAGAATGACTCAAAACAACTTGTTTCATCATTCTTATCACGAAAAAATACCTTGGAACAAGTTTTCTGTGTCTGTAAAAATCAGCAAAAGATTTGGATCGAACCGGGGTTCGAACCCGCTCGGTGTTTTTAGAGCGGTACCTCTTTAGCTCTTTACCTTTACCACCGAGCGGGTTCGAACCCCGGTTCGATCCAAATCTTTTGCTGATTTTTACAGACACAGAAAACTTGTTCCAAGGTATTTTTTCGTGATAAGAATGATGAAACAAGTTGTTTTGAGTCATTCTGAGCTGGAAAACGTTCATTTTATGGCAACACATCGCGCGGAGTTGGGGCGCGCGCGTGTAATCTCGATGGCGGATATCTCGGCTCTAAGAGCAGGTAGGCCTTCACTTCCAACAACATAAATGTTCAAAAACATTATAAGAAATATTATAAAGATTAATTAACATTACTGAGACGTTTTTTCCACGTGGAAAAGCAAAATATGGGTTTTTTCAAATTTTTCGGAACTCGGTGATTTTGTGTTTCAAATAACTGTCGTATATGGGTATTTTGAGCTCGTAATGCTTTTTCGGATGTTTTTGAGTCATTTAAGCTCCTTTGCTGTTTCTTGATAAAGGAATAAGCCGTTCTTTCCTTTGACAGGTCCGAGGTCGCGTCACTAAAATCAACGCCTTTTTTTTTTCCAATTCGGAAATCCTCTGAAACTTGGGTCATTTTTAGACACATATGGGTGCAACAAAACGCGCATAGAAGAAAAGTGCACTTTTTCCGATTAGGAAAGTTACGTCACTTTATCATAAAACCGACCGCCCAGCACCGGAGCATGGTCGAAAAATGACGCCATCAACTTGGAAATGTTGCCCAAGATCTCCTCTTTCGATCCTTTTTTTGAAAAAATTTCTATCATTATTTTGAACGGAGTTCTGATCATTTTTCTGACACACACTCGAGCCAAAAATACCGTACCTGCCAACTTTGACCTACCACTACTCGAAAATGAGAACAGATATGCAAATTCGGAAAGCGCAGTTCGATAGAGCATCGTTCAAAGTACTTAATCTGAATTTTTCAGGGGGTCGAAATTTCTATGTCCGGGGGGTGGTCGAACCTCTGGCGATTCGTCTCATATATATATATGGATATTCTATCAATTGATCGTTGAAACGCCAAGATGTTAACTGATGGTTCGATAACGATAAAATGGAGGTTTATATCTCTCTCTCTAATAAGCATTTGAACTGTGTCAGCGTCGTTACTATGAGCCGTTCATCTGCTCCACGTGTGAATCGAGCTTTCCCACGATGACCGATCTGGCCAATCACTGGGAGCGGCTCATTCTTGTAAGTTGTGTAATCGTTGCGTCATTTGGAGCCATTTCGACCTCGTGCCAATCATACGTCGAAAAGTATGTTACGTAGTACCAAGCCTGACCGCATTTTGAGCCAAATTTTCACTAAGATCGAAAAACTTGACCGCATTTTGACAAGGGAAGTATAGGAAATATCTTTTAGACTTTTGAACGAGACTATTTTTCCTCGAGAGGTATAGGCAATATATGGACGGAACCAAAAAATTAGCTGCAACCATGCACTTTCAGATTTTATATAATTAATTAAAGTTTGTGAAATTTTTTTCATTTTTTGAAGAAAAAGCGCTCCTGAGAACATGGCGGCGTGGTGTAGTGGTAGTGTGTACTCTTCTGTTAAAAATGAGCAAAAGTAAGATGTCAAAAGTTGTACTCGAACCACCCATAGTCTGATCTAGAAGAGTACACACTACCATTACACCACGCCGCCATGTTCTTAGTGCTCTTTCAAGAGCGCTTTGTTTCATAGGCTTCTTGTCACCTACACAGTGTGTTTTCTCTTCAAAAAATGAAGAATTTTTTCTCAAACTTTAATTAATTATGTAAAATGTGAAAGTGCATGATCGCAGCTAATTTTTTTGATTCCGTCCATATATTGCCTATACCTATCGAGGAAAAATAGTCTCGTTCAAAAGTCTAAAAGATATTTCTTATACTTCCCTTGTGAGACAAATTTGCCAAAAATCGAAAAACCTAACCGTACCTAGCTATTCGACCTATGAAGGCAATTATGCTAGTATATTTTATACGGAGAATAAACCATTTATTTCAGTCAGCCAGCTCTTGTAAGGGTGATTTGGTGCTGCTTGCTGGATCCAAGCTGCTCACGGCTTTCATCTCTCTTGTCATGCCTCGACCAGATGATGAGGAGGAAGAAGATGATATATTGAATGAATATGATGATACTAATAATGTGGCAAGATCGACAAGACAACACGACAATGGCGAAATCGTAGAAGGAAAGGACTGTAATCAATCACTGGATCGTGTGCCGGTTGGTTTGTGAAATAATATCCTATCCCCCTGTGAAATAATATATAATGAACATTCTACAGTTAACTTTTACATATCACCAGAAGTCGAAAAGTAGGTTACAAACTACGAAGCCTGATCGTATTTGTGCCTAAAATTCTCGAAAAATCCAAAAACTGACCGCATTTTTAAAATGTGTAACCTATATATTCGACCGATGCATATAACACTGTTCAGATCACCGAAATCAAGGAAGAACCGGAGGACCATGCGTATATGGCGATGTACGACCACGCAGCTGATGATGAGAAGCCCGATTCGAGTGCCGTGGACACGGCGAATATGGTGAGTCGAGTACGTATTCCATACGTGGGCACCACTGCCGCTAGCGGCAATACACCCCCGATTTTTGGCACCCTACCCCCCCCCCCTCCGATTTTCCAAAAAAATCACTCAAAATGACGTATTATTGCTCCATTTTTTTGCTTCCGACCCCCCGATTTTCATTTCCAGCGGCAATGCCCGCCCACGTATGACGTATTCTGTGGCCGTATTCAGGGATGGGCGAAAAAGATTTTTCGTATTCGTTTTTTTCTCGTTTTTTTCGACCCCCAAACGAAAAATTGTTCGATCGAAAAATTTTTCGTCTTTCTCGGAAATTTTTCGAGTTTTACACTAGATATTCTGGGAGTTCGAAACCAACGAAATATAGGGAAAACGGGATGTTCAACTACAGAAAAAGGCATTTTCGAAAGAAATTCAATACTTTTTTTTCATAGTGTATGTTTTCCACTCGAGAAATGATCGAGTTCTTACTGTATTTTCACTTTCTGAATCGCTGACGACTGTTTTCTATAAAATTTCAAGCCAAATTCACGAACATCTAGCAGTAAAAATTCATGTAAAAAATTCCCTCCCTGGAAGTATGGAAGTGTGGAGATTTTTCTCTACTGCGGAAACCATCCTGACCGATAATCGTAGTCGCCTCTCTCATTCCTCTTTCGAATCTCTGATTTTTCTCAATTATATTCCTTCATGAGTTTCGTTTGAGGTGAAGTTGTGTCGAATTTACGTTTCTTATTGTTTCTTCCATATTTTGCCTAAATAAGTTTTCTGGAAGCATCCAAAAAAGAATTACTTTCGAGCTCAACGATTTCAACATTATAAATTACTTTAACAGTAAAACTGGATTTTTTTCGTTTTTTTTCGAATTTTTCGAATTTTTTCGAGGTTTTGAAACGAAAATTTTTCGTTTTCGAATTTTTTTCGTCTGATCATGTTCGCCCATCCCTGGCCGTATTCATGAACAACGGAAAACCGTTTTCCGGGGAAATGTGACGTCATTAGCTTATCCCTCCAAAAATCCTCCGCCTACGGTAATGACGTCACATTTTCCCGGAAAACCATAGGTGGGCGCGTGAAAACGATTTTATTTTTAGCACAGCCTTGCCTCCCCATCGGTGCCTTGTGCATAGCCAAAATTGGAAAATTTCCATTCAAATCTGCATTAAAAAATTTTTGGATAGCCATGCGCATAGCCTTGCCACACGATTCCCTGGTTTGCGCATAGCCTTTCCCCCAGCGTGCCCACCTATGCGGAAAACGGTTTTCCGTTGTTCGTGCATAAGGCCACTGGACGAGATACGATATGTATTCATAGATCGAAAAGTAAATGTTACAAAGGACCAAGCATGACCGGATCTTTAGCCAAAATTTCACAAAAATCGAAAAACCTGGCCGAATTTTGAAAACCGATATCCTAGCTATTCGACGACCTATGAGGTCAATCCTCACAATGTGAGGGTATGGCAATGTATGTTATTGATCTCATCTCTGCAGAGGGAGGACTCGGCACCGAAGGAGGAGTCGGATCAACGATCTACCGCAGGCTCGTGCAAGGCACATCAGGAAGCTCCAACCGCAGAAGTGATGGAGGGGCAAGCTCCCGTGGAAAGCTCTGGGCGTCCAGATCTCGAAGCTCCAAAGCGTGAACATCCAGATCTCGAAGCTCCTAAGAGTGAACATGAAGCAGACTCTATTTGGAATATCATCGATGATGCGGCGAAGCAGATTCTCGATGACTCTGCCATCAGCAATGGAAGGAGGTGCAAGGACTGTGGTACGATCTGCGTGGATCCCACCGATTTGGAGCAGCATAGGAAGTCGATACATCCGACTTCGGTTTGTTTGTTTGCAGATATTGATTAATAATTGATCTTTCATCTCCAAATCTCAATCTAATGTGGTGTTGAAATCTCGGAAAAGTAGATGGAAAAGCGAGAAGTGGTGTTAATTTTTTTATTGTAAAAATTGTTGGAAAAGTAGTAATATAACTCTCGCGTAAACGGTTTTTGTAGTAGTCAATCTCGAAGCTATGCTACTTTTCCAACTACTTTTACAATCATAAAATTAACACTATTTTTCACTTATCCTTCTACTTTTCCACGATTTTAACACCACATTAGTCAAAGCTTCTGTGAGCAGCAACGTGATCTCATTACATTTTATCTGCTAACAATGAAGCATTTGAGAAAAAAGATAGTTTAATGAAGAAAAATAATAATGTGGAAACTGACACATTTCAGAGACCGGATGTATCGTATTGCAAGATCTGCTGCACCCAGACCTTCCTTGATCCGGATATGAAGGCCATTCATGAAGAGGTAATAATAATATCTTTATCGTTTCTTGGACAAGAGAAAATAACGCTATTCTATGTAATATGCATGTATTGATTAAAAAGTAAGAACGACGAAAATGCTGCAATACAGCTTTGATACTATTACGAAAAAGTGCGGGGTTGGGCGAATTCACAATAGATGAATCGATGTACATTTATTTGATACTAGGATAGCTTTTACCGCGTTTGACAATGAAAACAAAAAAAAAACTTTATCCCCTTACGGATCCAGTTCGGAACGTTGTTGGACGTTCAATCAAAATTTAACTGATCCGTTAAATCGTTAAATTACCAAAAAAATTGTGGAAATCGACTACTTTCGATATTTCTCCATTTTTAGCATTAAATATTAAAAGTAGTAACAGTACATTTCCCAAAACAAACTAAAATAATCAATGTAAACGAAAGTGAAGTGCTCTCGATGATCAATTCGAATATTGTACTTGCATAACGCTATAGTGAGAACAGAGTAATCGAAATATATATTTTAAAAGCATAAAACGTATTCAAATAGCATGTGGTTCTACCTTTTTTACTTTCAAATATTAAATATATTTTTAACTTATTTAACGGAAAATTTAACGGATGAATTCCGTTAAATCCGTGAAAAACCGCGATTTTTGGTCGGACGCAAAAAATGGAATATGTAAATATGCAAATTTCACTTTTCTGATCATCATTTTGAGTGATGTTTGGGGAAAATCGGGTGGGTCTGGTGCATACATTTTCGGTACCCTCACCGAGTTATGTTTTATATAGTGGGTCGATTTAGAAAAAATCGTAATTTTTTGCTTAAATTGCAATCTTTCATATAAGAAATGAGCCTTATATATTGGGTCGACCATGAAAATGAACAGTATATGGTGGGTCAATCCTCACACTGTGAGGGTATGAAAATGTATGGTCTGGTGCCAAAACGCGGGCGGGTCTTGTCTTGCCGCTAGCGGCATTGTCGCCCACGTATGAAAATGTATGCTTTTTTTCAGGAATGTGCCATTCGCGTTTCTGTGCAACGTCGAAGGAGAGAATTCAATCACGCCGCCAGCTGTCCGTATTGTCGAACCAAGTTCGCCAACTTATTCGTCGTGGCCATTCATCTGATGGTGTGAAAATTTATAAGTAACCATGAGTAGTAGGATTTTTTGTATAAATTAAGCGCTTTGGTGGGATAGTGGCGTAACGTCCAATGTAATGTCCATAAGTGTGCACGCTGGAGTGAAGGCTGTGCGTAAACCGTGTAAGGCAAGGCTATGCCGCATAGCTCTACGGAAATTTTTGTTGTTGCATGTTTGACTAGAAATTTTCTAATTTTTGCGAATCAAGGCTATGCGCAAGGCCCCCAGGGGAAGGCAAGGCTGTGCGCCAAAAAATACTCGTTTTCACTCGCTCACCTATGACTTTTATGACTGATGTTAACGTAAATTTATGCCTGATATAGCATATAATTGTGATCTCGTTGTAGAAGGAGCATACGTCTACGCTGAAGGAGATGCGCGCCAACTGGAGACTCTGTCAAGAGCTATTGGTAAGGAGAATTGATTTATTTATTTACCCATCAGTTAAAATCAAGAATAATGCATGAATGAAGCAATAAGGGAGTGAGGGTGTGCCGTCGCTTAAGCGATTTCGGTTTTGATTGACCATTGGGTCAATCAAAATTGCTGAACGGAAATCATACATGGACGCCGACATTGGGGTGCCCCCCTCCCCCCGGTAAAATTAGGGCTTTTCGAAACTTTTTGGAATGCCACCCCCCCCCCCCCCTTAAAAATATTAGGTGAAATTTTTGAAAAAGAAGTGAAAGTCCCCTGTAAAATGAACCATTTTTCGTTCGGATGTCCTCTGTAGAATTGAGCTCCAGGTACCCCGCCCATGTATAACGCAAATTAATATATATAGAGAGATTAGACCCATGTCGAGCTTGGTCAAACCTGATCTCTGCTTTCGTCAATAGCGTAACGAACTATAATAGATATAGAAGAATAGGTCGAAAAGTATGTTACAAAGTACCAAGCCTGACCTGATTGTCTGCCAAAATATCACAAAAATCGAAAAACCTAACCGGATTTTTAGCCAAAATTTCACCAAATTTGAAAAACCTTACCGGATTTTGAAAACCGATAACACCTAGCTATTCGACCTATGAATAGAAGGTAACATTGTTTTGCATAAAGTGAGCAACACCATTCATAGGTCGAATAGCTAGGTTATTGGTTTTCAAAATTCGTTCAGGTTTTTTTTTCGATTTTTGGCAAATTTGGCTCAAATTAAGGCCAGTGGCCGTATGCAAGAACGACGGAAAACCGTTTTCCGGGAAATTTGACGTCATTAGCGTAGGCGGAGGATTTTTGGAAAACGCCTCCGCCTACGCTAATGACGTCACATTTTCCCGGAAAACGGTTCTTGCATACGGCCACAGGTTTTCGATTTTTGGGTTATTTTGGCTCAAAATGCCGTCAGGCTTGGTACTTTGTCACATACTTTTCGACCTATGCAAACCATTACAGCCATTCCGATGCTCAGCGTGCTTCGTGGGATTCGAGGATCTCAATATGCTGGCGAATCACTGGAGATTGCGATATGAGGTGGGCAAAAAAATCAATAATTAAACCGTCTATTGATCGTATAAAATACACTTGTTTATTTGGGGTGCGAGAGTAGCCAGCCACACAGCCACAATGTGTTTCTATGTTTAGAGAGAGAGAGAGAGAGAGCACAAGTGAGATAGTAGGTAGATCAGAGAGTGCGATGCAGGAAGGGAGGGCTCTGTTTAGCAGCCAGTAGCAAGGCAATTACACAAGTGCATTTTATACGGATTATAACTATGATTTTGTTTTTTTGTTTTGTTTTTATTTTATTTTTTTTAAATATTTATTTCCAGCTCAAGGTTCCCTGCACCGGTTCTCCTTCCGTATTCCACTACAAGAAGACTCTAGAATTGGTAGGGCCGAAAATACATTTATTATATTACAAAAAGGTCATTAATGTTGCCTCTTTTTTTCAGTACGGCGGACAATTGTTCGAGGATCCGACGACGTTCGCATCGAAGATGGAGGTATGGATCATACATTTTCGGTGCCCTCACATACATTTTCGGTGCCCTCGCCGTTGATTTTTTATATAGTGGGTCAATTCTCGAAATAGGGTGGGTTGATTCACAAAATTCGTTATTTTCGCTTAAGAATCGTCATTTTAATTCTTATTTTCGCATAAAGTGGCCTAAAATGGGCCTTATATAGTGGGTCAATCCTCGCACTGCGAGGGTATGGCAATGTATGGTGCCCTCACCGAATTATTTTTATATAGTGGGTCGATTTAGAAAAATCGTTTATATTCATAGGTCGAAAAGTATGTTACAAAGTACCAAGCCTGACCGGATTTTGATACAAAATTTCACAAAAATCGAACAACCTGACCGGATTTTGAGCCAATATAGCCAAAATCAAAAAAACCTGACCGGATTTTGAAAACCGATAACTTAGCTATTCGACCTATGTTTATATTGTAATCTTTCACGTAAAAAATGAGCTTTATATAGTGGGTCGACCCTGAAAATTAGCCGTATATAGTGCGTCAATCCTGACACAGTTAGGGTATGAAAATGTATGGTATGGATGATCTATAATTATAATATTATCATCGAGACGCAAGACTCTGATAAGTTTGCGAGAAGAAATGCGTGGCCTATACCCAGCGAAAGAGTGCACATATTGAATTTTATCTGAGATCAAAGAATAATGCTACATTGATAAATACCATTTTTTTTGGTTCTGAGACATTGATTCAATAAAACAAATACAAAAACATTTGCTAAAATAATCTTTTCAGCCCAAGCTGCGCGGTGTATTGGACACGCTATTGCAAGGACTCCTTGATGCTAGAGGTATGCTAGAGCTAGATACTAGAGCTAGATACTAGAGCTAGAGCTACTGTAATGATGATAGCGAGATCGCCGAGATTTTCATTTTTTTGTCTGACTCTGGAAGTTTTGATGACATTTGGCTCAATTTATGTAAATCTTCCCCTCCAAACGAAAATTTTGATTTTCGTTTTCGTTTCGTTAACCCTATTGTACATCGTCTATTAATAATATGCATAATATTCATTTAATTGTTACCGTTGAGGCATAGGTCGAAAACTACCAAGTACCAAGCCTGCCCGGATTTTGATCCAAAATTTCTCAAAAATCGAAAAACCTGACCTGATTATGAGCCAAATTTGTCAAAAATCGAAAAACCTGACCGGATTTTGAAAACCGATAACCTAACTATTCGACCTATGGGTGAGGTCAATAATTGAGATCAATAATACGATCAATGCGTTTCAGCCCTGTGGGGAGAGAGGAAACAGATTTTTTGGCAACATGCCAATAATGCACATCAATGCCGGGGAGGCGGAGTCTCCCTGCTCCGCGCTCTTGCATGAGTCGCGTGTCGCGTCGCGTGTGTCTAACTGTCTGCACTCTCTCTCGCGCGCGCGTTGTCTCTCTTTTCTCTCGTCGCCTCGCTAGATTCCGCTCTCGAAACGCTGTGGTATTTATAATGATTGTTACTTTGAGGGCGAGAAGTATTTTGCAAAGTTTTTGAGCCAAATTTGCCAAAAACCGAAAACCTGACCGAATTTTGAAAACATATGATTGTTACCTTTGAGGACGCGTGCACAAGCAAGCAGACGCCGCTCTCATTCATCCGGTCGAGAAGTGCGTGTACTGCCAGGAGGTGTGGCCGTCGGCCCAGATGCCCCTGCACATGAAGCATGAACATCCTCGACAATACTTTGAGGTAACTTAATAATTTAATTTAATTTAATTAGTAATTTAATTAGTAATTTATCATACACTGAATAAATGTTGCAACAAGTGATAAATGAATAGTGTGAATAATGTACTAACTTACTTAACTTACTAACTTACTTAACGTAACTTAGTAACTTGAAGTAAGTTAGTTAATAATCTTTTTTAAAGTCTTTTCTACATGACCAAGTCGGAAAATACAACTTTGAAGTAACTTCGCTACCTCACTCAATGGTCTCTTCATTGCGCACACTATTTTTCTGTTCTCTAACAACGAGAGAGCATTGCGCGTCGAAGAGACCATTGAGTGAGGTTACGCTCCGTTTAACTTACTAACTTACTTAACGTAACTTAGTAACCTGAAGTAAGTCAGTTAGTAATCTTTTTTTAGTCTTTTCTACATGACCAAGTCTGAAAATACAACTTTGAAGTAGTTTATGTGGTGTTAAAGTCTCGGAAAAGTAGAAGGAAAGTGAAAAGTAGTGTTGCATAGCTTCGTAATTGACAAACGGTTACGATAAAAACCCTTTACGCGAGTGTTGGATTTCTATTTTTCCAGCTACTTTTAAAATCACAAATTTAACACTACTTTTTTACTTTTCCATCTACTTTTCCAACATTTTAACACCACAATAAAGGGATCGTCACATCTATGGCTTATTTTATATAATTCATTTAAAAGTCGAATTTTGAAAAGGAAGTATTATGGAATAGTTAGGGATATTGTCACTCATCAAAATGTGGTCTACATTTGTACGCTTTCAATTGCAACTATTTTAATACATAATTCCCTCCCTCTCTCCGACCCCCCTCGCCTAAACATAATTCTCACTATTTATGTATCACTTGTTGTCACATTTATTCAATGTATGATAAATTAAATTTAAAAATAAATTAATAATAGTTGTATATTCCAGAATGCAATGTTCAAGTGCAAGACGTGCAAGGCGTACGCGTTCTACTGCAGCAAGCTCTACTCCGACCATTATGAGGTTTATTTATTTATTTATTTATCATACATCGCGAAGATGTTTTTCGCTTAAAAATCGTCATTATTAGATTCATTTTCTTTTATCAAGTGCCCTAAAATCGACCTTATATAGTGGGCCAATCCTCGCACTACGGCAATGTACATATTTAATTGTCAGATATATACATATTTCACTCTTTCGTCTTTAGTCTTTAGTTTAGTTTTTAGTCTTTGGTCTTTGGTCTTTGGTCTTTAGTTTAGTCTTTAGTCTATTTCAGGCATCTTTATAGATAATTATGTACACATATTTCAGTCGTGTACTGCTCGCCGAACGGGAGAAGCTCAGCCCCAATTGGTAGACGTCGCCACTCGTAGCATTCCGTTGCCAGTCAAGCTCCCGCCAGGAGCTTCTCAAGCTCTTCCAATGATTCCTATCGAAACTGCCGATAAGGTTGGTAGTCGAGTTGGAATACTGAAACTGAATAAAGGACACAGGACATATGTGGGCGGGTGGGACGCGAAAAATATCATTTTTTGACTGAATTCTGGTTACATGGTTTTCATTTTCCATGCGAATTTTGGCTAAATCTGGTGGGTCCGGTGCCAAAACCGGGTGGGTTCTTGCCGCCAGCGGCAATGCCGCCAACGTATGTCTCAGAACCAAAAAATGGTATCACTGTTTAGAATTGACTGGCCCACAATTAATGTAACATTATTCCTTGGTTTCAGGTAAAATTCAATATGTGCACTCTTTCGTAGGGTTTAGGCCACGCCCCCTTCTCGCTAACTTATCATAGTTTTGCGGCTTACGTGGCCGACATTGCCACACTAGCGGCAAGAGCGACCCGATTTTGGCACCCCACCCACCCGATTTTCCCAAAAATCTCTAACAAAATGAAATAACCACCTATGTAAAGTATGCGACCTACCCGATTTTTGAGTCCGACCCACCCGGTTGTGCCTCTTGATATAATAATTATATTAAGGACACCGCATGTGCCCATTGTGATGTGACTCTCCCACAGACGTCATTGTTCCTTCACATGAAGAGATTTCACTGCATCGAGTATTATGCTGTAAGTTTCGCAATATTTATTTATTTATTTATTTGATACACCCGTGACAGGTGCGACAGCAAATACAATAACGAAATGTGGAATTAATTCGTACTTGAATATTTCCAGAATGCTCCCTATCACTGCTTTCGCTGCATGAGCGTCGGATTCTACAAGCACAGCGAATACGTCGTCCATTCTAAGGTGCGTTGAAAGCTGATATCTATAGGTCGAAAGTATGTTACAAACTGCCAAGCCTGACCAGATTTTGAGCCAAAATTTCACAAAAATCGATAAACCTGGTCGGATTTTGAGCCAAATTTGCCAAAAATCGAAAAAAAAAACCTAACCGGATTTTGAGCTAAATTTGCCAATTTTGAAAATCGGATTTTGAAAACCGATGACCTGGCTATTCGACCTATGCTGATATCCCAAAGATCAAAGATCAAAGATCACAACTTTTCAGATATGTAATGGTACGATTCCAACTGAGCTTGCCGATGATAATCCGTTCACTGTGACGATCGCAAACCTTCGTCTGGTCATTTCGAATATGCCTGAGAAACCGATGGGTGAGTTTATTTAGTTTTTTTTAAAATAAGTGTCTTCATTTATAATAAATATATTTCAAATATTAGCAAATACAATATTATTATTAACAATATTAGCAAATATTTCACAGCTTGATGTACACAGTGTGTACGCGGAGAGAAAACTTGCCCAAATATGGGCAACATATTTGCCACCTTGGCACACTTGTGCCCACATTCAGGCAAATGGTGGCCCTCAAACCAGTGATTTACCCAAATACAAGCTATCATTTGTCTGAATGCGGGCAAATCGTTCGCCAACAAGGCATACTCGGGCAAATTTAATCTCTGCGTAACTGGTTGTGTGTTTCAGCACGAATCAATCGTAAACTAGTAGTGTGTTTCAGCACCATTCAATCGTAAACTAGTAGTGTGTTTCAGCACCATTCAATCGTAAACTAGTAGTGTGTTTCAGCACCATTCAATCGTAAACTAGTAGTGTGTTTCAGCACTGTTCAATCGTAAACTAGTAGTGTGTTTCAGCACTATTCAATCGTAAACTAGTAGTGTGTTTCAGCACTGTTCAATCGTAATGCGCAAGAGCGACTCCGTATGCGACACGGAACACTGGCTACGTTCATGACGCCAATCGCATGTCCATTGTGCAGATCGCATTTCCACCCCAAGGATGTACGTCTCCTTGATCTCTTTTTAGTTAATTTAATTTAATTTATTTTTTATTTAATTTATTTTAATGTTATTTCAATGAAATCTATTGTAATAAAATAAGATTTGAGACTTACAAGCGCTTAATGGTGGGTAGTATGACATCATGCATTTTCGGCGTCCTCACCATTGTTTTTGGGGGCCGATTTTCGAAATATGGTGGGTCAATTTAGAAAATTATTTCGCTTAAAAATCGTCATTTTTAGCTTATTTTCGTAGCAAATGGCTGAAAATGAGCCATATATAGTGGGTGAATCCTCGCATTACGCGGGCATGACAATGTATGGTATGGCACTAAATTAAAATAGTAAGTAAGTAAGTAAGTAATTGATAGAAGTACAAGATTAAATTAGCATGCACTATGAATGTTGTAAAAAGTTTAGTTAAACTAAATTTTTTTTAATTAAAAATTAAAAAAATGTGACTCTTTGGTTTTTCAGTCTTACTGTGCAACGATGATCGAGATGTACAACCACCTGCAGAAGCGACATCAGAATAGGGAGCACACATCGTTTGTGTGCAAAGGATGCTCCGCGCACTTCGAGAATCCTCGTGATCTCAAGAGGCATCTACTGCTGCAATTGGTATAATAATAATAATAATAATAATAATAATAATAATAATAATAATAATAATAAATCAAATCAAATTCTAAAGCCAACATTTGCAGCACAACCCACTTTCTCGTTGACTCTTCCCTTGTAATTTCAGAGCCGCGGCTTCTCCATCTGCTTCGATACACCAATAATCCTTCCCAAGTCGCACGATCCATCCGAGAAGAGAGACGTGCGCCAAGTAAATTCCACTCATACCTTACACGTTGGTGGTCGAAAAGTACGTTACAAGCAACGAAGCCTGACCGGAATTTTGAGCCCAAAATTCCCGAAAAATCAAAAAAAAACCTGACCGCATTTAGGAGATTTTTTGATTACCTGACCGTATTTGAGCTTAAAATTCGCGAAAAAAAATCGAAAAACCTAACCGCATTTTGAAAATGTGTAACGTAGCTATTCGAACTATGCTTACATATCCTAAGTAATTCACTGATAAAATGTGTAGCAAGCATAGGTCGAATAGCTAGGTTATCGGGTTTTCAAAATTCGGTCAGGTTTGTCGATTTTTGGCAAATTTAGCTCAAAATCTGGTCAGGTTTTTTCGATTTTTGTGAAATTTTGGCTCAAAATCTGGTCATGATTGGTACTTTGTAGCATACTTTTCGAGCTATGGTAGCAAGTCGGTCAGTAAAAAGAATTTTTTTAATCTTATTGTTAATTTTTGAGCGAAACATTATTAGGCCGAACATAAATACAATGAAGCGAAATTAATGTCTAAAAATTATACGTAATCACTTTGCAATGTGTATATTAATATTTTTGAATGGCTAGAACCCGAAATCGCGTATGAGCGACGGAAATCCATCTCTCCTCTTCCCTCTGTTGTTAATGTGATTATGAACATATATATTTGATGGAATAAATAAGAATAACAGTAACAATGTTTTTAGCAGTCGTACGTGCCCAGTGAGCCCGGCCTAATCCGCTCAAGAGCTGTCGCCTCGCCGCCTATTGTTGTTGGTCCAAATGCCAAAAATGAGGGTATGTATGCACTTAAATTAACAATATAATAATAATAGATGTACAAGTATAGGTTTGCATGCACGTAAAATGTAAATTATTTAAAATAAAGATGTAGGCTGGTTATATTGTTGTGCCTTATGGTGTTTCGGGCTCATAATTTTAGTTCTAATTCGTGATCTTTCCCCACGTCAATTAGTCTACTTACAGTAGCGACGAAAAGTATTCGCCCAAAACTTTGCAATGTTATAACGTTTGACTCAGCTGAGCAATCGGGCTCATGTTTTGACAGGATACTATAGTGCTAGTGGGCATCATATCCTACTGACGTTGTTATGATTCGGCGTCGTATTATTGTGTAGCGATCCTGGAACACCTCAGTACTTACTCAGCGACAATTATTTCCTCAGCTAGATTTTTCTGAGACTTGTTGTTAACAGTGTATGAACAACATTTATTGAGGAGTAGAATCCGCTATGCGATCGATTCGAGCTAATTCATTTCTGTGTGAAATTCGAAATTTCCGACACCCCTGAAATTGGGCAAAAATGTCATAACTCAGTGTTCAGTGAAGCTGCAGGCTCCAAACTTGGCAGAGATAATATCCCTTGAGTGATACAAAACTTGGCCGAGTATCAGCCCGATCGGTTGAATTTTGAGAAATTTCGAAAATTCATTTTTCTCATTTTTCGAGGTACAAGAAGTACGTGGGCGGATTAATTTCGATTCAGTTCAACACCAAGATGTCTTCTATATATAGTAGATAACAGTTTACTAGTGTTTCACGAAATGCCGAGTTCTTTCAGAGAAGTTATGATTGAAGAAAGGAGGTGGAAAATAGTTAACATTTTTTTCACAATTTTTCCAATAGTCTGAGACTTTGTCCGATTAGGCTCATACTATGTCATGGCAATTATCATGAAGTCAGAAGATGATCCCGTATAATAGAATGGCTATTGATGCTCTTTTTGTCCCATAAAAATCATTTTAATTTTTTGGATTACATGAAAAAATCGGGGGGGGGTGACATTTCCGCAACGGCATTTCCGCAACCGACATTTCCGCAACCGACATTTCCGCAACCGACATTTCCGCAACGGGGAATAACTCGGCTCGTCGGAGTCCTAGAACCATGCGATGGGTATCATTGTGATCAGCATCGGTAACACTATCATGTCACATATTGATCTTTGATCTTTGCTAACTCCGCTACATTTTTGCAATGAGGCGTGATTTCGCTCAAAATCATTCAAGACGAGCGGGAAGGGTATCGTTCGACTCCTCATCACCTGTATATATCCAACCAATAATTGACCTTTGATCTTTTCCAACTCGGCCTCACATCGGCAACAAGAACCATCAGTCCGAAGTCGGTACCATATCCGGAAACCCAGTTCGGCGGGTCAGATTAAGTGCGGTGGGTCAGATTTCAGTATAAATTGTCCAAATGGTCACTATGTGCGGGGTATGATCATGAGTTGTTGAAAACTACCGTAATCTACCGTAACCCGGTTCGGTTGGTCATGTCAAGTGCGGTGGGTCAGATTTCACTAAAAATCGTCAGAATGGCCACTACGTGTGCTTTACAGTAATTGACAACAGTTCATAACTGTTTCGCACACATATTGGTCATTCCGACAACTTTTAGAGAGATCTGACCCATCGCACTTGATCTGACCCACCGAACCGGGTTACGGTAGTTTACAATAACTCATAATCATACCGCACACATGGTGACCATTTGGTCAATTTATACTGTAATCTGACCCATCGCACTTGACCTGACCCACCGAACCGGGTTACGGTAGATTACGATAGTTTACAATAACTCATAATCATACCGCGCACATAGTGACCATTTGGACAATTTATACTGTAATCTGACCCATCGCACTTGATCTGACCCACCGAACCGGGTTACGGTAGATTACGATAGTTTACAATAACTCATAATCATACCGCGCACATAGTGACCATTTGGACAATTTTTAGTGAAATCTGACCCATGGCACTTGATCTGACCCACCGAACCGAGTTACGGTAGATTACGGTAGTCCGCCATAGCTAATAATGATATTGCACACGTAGCGGCTATTCAGACAATTTTTAGTGAAATCTGACCCATGGCACTTGATCTGACCCACCGAACCGAGTTACGGTAGATTACGGTAGCTCACCACCGCGTGGAAGCGTGTGCGCGTGTCGCGAGGGTCTTGAAAGCAAGTTGAGAGACCTGGGTCTCTGAGGGGCTCTTTGGCGGTCGGCAAACCACATAAAGGGAGGCGATGCAAGGCTCCACCCTGCATTAACATTCGAGCGTTACATCCATTTTAGGACCTCGGTTTCACATGGTTCCGGATATGGTACCGACTTCGGACTGATGGTTCTTGTTGCCGATGTGAGGCCGAGTTGGAAAAGATCAAAGGTCAATTATTGGTTGGATATATACAGGTGATGAGGAGTCGAACGATACCCTTCCCGCTCGTCTTGAATGATTTTGAGCGAAATCACGCCTCATTGCAAAAATGTAGCGGAGTTAGCAAAGATCAAAGATCAATATGTGACATGATAGTGTTACCGATGCTGATCACAATGATACCCATCCCATGGTTCTAGGACCCCGACGATCCGAGTTATTCCCCGTTGCGGAAATGTCGGTTGCGGAAATGCCGTTGCGGAAATGTCGGTTGCGGAAATGTCGGTTGCGGAAATGTCACCCCCCCAAAAATCGTGCCATAATTATTTTCCACCTCCTTTCTTCAATCATAACTTCTCTGAAAGAACTCGGCATTTCGTGAAACACTAGTAAACTGCTATCTACTATATATAGAAGACATCTTGGTGTTGAACTGAATCGAAATTAATCCGCCCACGTACTTCTTGTACCTCGAAAAATGAGAAAAATGAATTTTCGAAATTTCTCAAAATTCAACCGATCGGGCTGATACTCGGCCAAGTTTTGTATCACTCAAGGGATATTATCTCTGCCAAGTTTGGAGCCTGCAGCTTCACTGAACACTGAGTTATGACATTTTTGCCCAATTTCAGGGGTGTCGGAAATTTCGAAATTCACACAGAAATGAATTAGCTCGAATCGATCGCATAGCGGATTCTACTCCTCAGTAAATGTTGTTCATACACTGTTAACAACAAGTCTCAGAAAAATCCAGATGAGGAAATAATTATCGCTGAGTAAGTACTGAGGGGTTCAAGGATCGCTACACAATAATTCGACGACGAATCATAATAACGTCAGTATGATATAATGCCCACAAGCACTATAGTATCCTGCCAAAGCATGAGCCCGATTGCTCATCTGAGTCAGAAGTTATAACATTGCCAAGTTTTGGGCGAATACTTTTCGTCGCTACTGTACATATGGATGGAGAAGTGGAGAAAGAGCAGCGATAGATAAGTGAAAGGATCTCTTGATACACAATATAGGCAGATTTTTTTGTAAATTGCACTATGCTATTTTAAGGCAAACTTTATTGACATTGCTGAATTTGCTATCTTATAAAAGGCATGTTTGAGAAGAGCGGGAAACGCCTACGACATAGAATTCATCATAATATTCTTAATAATAATAATAATAATAATAATAATCGTATTTTTCTAGTGTCTGAATTGGTTCGTAATTGGCGTGCGGAGTGTCGTTTGGATGTTATTAATGTTCCAGTAAGAGTTCCGCTCCCGCCGTCATCGAGAAGTAGTGCCCCACGTGGACCCTTCAACTTTGTTATGGTAAGCATACATTTTCGGTGCCCTCACCGAACTAGTTTTTATATAGTGGGTCGATTTAGAAAAATCGTTATTTTCCGCTTAAATTGTAATCTTTCACATGAAAAAATTAGCTTTATATAGTGGTTCGACCCTGCAAATGAGCCGTATACTTAGGTCGAAAAGTATATAACAAAGTACCAAGCCTGACCGGATTTTGAGCCAAAATTTCGCAAAAATCGAAATACCTGACCGGGTTTTGTGCCAAAATTTCACAGAAATCGAAAAACCTGACCGGATTTTGAGCCAAAATTTCACAGAAATCGAAAAACCTGACCGGATTTTGAAAACCGATAACCTAGCTATTCAACCTATGGTATAGGGTATATAATATAATTTTGTCGTCATCATTTGAAGGATCCTCCATCGCAGCGCGTGTTCTCATCGCTCAATCGTGCTCCGGCCAATCCTCGCGCCACCCACGCCCGACAACAGCAGGATGCACTTACCCGAGTAGATTTCATGTCGCCAATCTCGAACAACCCTCGACCTCGACCTCATTAGTCTATAATACCCTCAATATGATAGAAGTAAACGTCTTGAATGAAAGTTTCGACTACTATGGCTCATTTCTTTACCTTTTACCTTGTTACTGTTTCCTGAATATTGTTAATCAATTGTTATCGTTATCCATTTCATCATACGCAACAGTTACCGTAGGCATTCTGTTTTTCCCCAGTTTTCCCAGTATCCAATAGTTTGCCTTTTGGAATACACACTTAACTCTTTATGATACTCAACCCTTTGCTTCTTCATGTTCTCTATCCCACATAACTTAGCTTTAGTATTAGATACTATCAGTGTAGTATACTCATCAACTTTGTGTCAAATGCTGTGTACGAGTTTTCGTTTGTCAACCACACTACGGTAGTTCTGTACACTTTCATTCGTCTCATATCAATTTGATGTCATTTCAATGTCCTATTTTTGTCCGTTGAAATGATAAATTTTTGTGTTGTTGTTACTTGCTTATGATGGGTGTCCATCCCCGCGCAGTCAAATAGGCGGTGCTTGAATCACTATATAAAGGGTATATACTTCGTTAGACGCGCTCAGTATATGAGATCTATTCACTCCTACCACTAATGGGGACCTGTGGTCTAGTGGATAAGAGGGGCCAGCAGAACAACGAGGGTTGCTCGGCTTGAAAGGTTCGACTCCCAGCAAAGGTTCTGCAAAAGATTCTCTCTACTCAACCAATCGTTTTGCACTCTGACGTACATACCTTATTCCCCTCTCCCTACGCTTTTGTCCTTGACTTGGCAGAGGTCCAGTAAAGTGAGTAGTTATCGCGAACTGACTATTTTCGAGGAGGACCTTTTCTGAACTCAAATGGTTGCATATTTTAAAATAATTTATTGATAACTTATTCCTATTTTTATTAAATAATTTATTGTTCTTTGCATAATATTAATATTATTATTATTAATATTATTATTATTATTATTATTATTATTATTATTATTAATATTATTATTATTATTATTATTATTGTTATTATTATTATTACTAAGACATTCATTCAATATACTATTGACCAAATTTCTGAATGGAGCAAATTATGGAACATGACCCTTTCACCTACCAAATGTACTGTAATGCACTTTGGCCCTCTTAAGAATAGAACCACTTATTTTCTCGACGGTTATGCTTTATCCCCTTCTCCTATTGTTAAAGACTTAGGTATTCACATGACCCCAAATCTTAAGTTTAATGATCACATCTCCATTATTGCTAATAGAGCCAGACAAAGGGCAAATATTCTATTCAAGACAATATATTCTAATTCAAAAGAAATCTTTCTTAAAGCTTATTGTGTTTATGTTAGACCCATTCTTGAATCATCTACTGTTGTATTTAATCCCACCTCTAAGCACCTTACCAACTATCTTGAAGATGTCCAACGTAATTATACCAAAAGAATGTTAGCTAAATGTCGTTTACCTCCTTCACCTTATCATGATAGACTTTTGTCCCTTAATCTCTCTACTCTTGAATATAGGAGAGCTATTTATGACATTCAATTTATACATAATACTATGCATAAGATTAATTTGTTCGATTCATCTAATCTGTTTTCTGTTCTTCCCTCACAACACAACCGTCTATCTCATCCACTTCGTATTGTTCTCCCACATAGGATTTCTACTACCCATACGACATGTGCCTCTAGAAGTATAGATACTTGGAATACGCTCCCCTCCCAATTAGTTTTTTCTCCCCCCAAACCCTTCCGTGCAGGGTTATCAAATCTCCCCTCCAACCTCATCATTAAAGATTCTCGTATTCGTCCCTAAACCCCCATCCTTTAAAACTGCCACCGAGCCAAAACCGAAATCGCCTTATGCGACGGAAATCCATCTATCCCTCTTCTGATCCTATACATATCACCTTTTATTATTATATTTGATGGAATAAAGAAATAAATAAATAAATAAATAAATTATTATTATTATTACAAAAATCACTGAAAATATACAAGAATTTATAAAAAAACTTGCTCTTTCTGAGATGCATCACGTAATCATTAGGATGTTGAAGCTGTTGAACTGTATCCATCTTTTCGTATATGATCCTCATATTTGAATTATCATTCGCCTAGCAGTGATATCCCGCATTACTTCGTAGAATAACAGGATTTACGTTAAACATTTACCGGAGGATAAAGAAATTGTTATACTTATCTTCTGAATCCCTCATAAAGTTATTTTTATATGTGTTTTCTTATTCTTATCGTTTATTCCTTCAAGTAATATGAGATGGAAGATGATAGATGGGCACGACGCTGCTCGTATTGAATAAAATGTACTTTTGTCAAACGTTGTTCTCCAGGTCAAACACGTGTTCTTTGGCGTGATGAGTTCAAGAGGATCACTGCACAATGGTGGTCAATACTAGTGGAGGAACTGAAGAACGGCCCTCCCTTCATCTAGTATAATACTTGATATGAATAAATTGATTGATTGATTGATTGATATGTAACATTAAAAAGGATGACAAGGTGTCCGATAGATGTACGTCGCTAATAGTAAGGTAGCGATAATGGGGCTAGAGAGGAGTCTTCTGTAACTTCTCTTAGTTGTTTGTGTGCCTTGAATAACCAGATTTAACTTTTACCTTTATATATTCATCTTCTTACACCTTATGCTTATCACGTTTACCTCTATATGCCCTTATATTCTCCACTTTATCTTATTCCGGATCTTGAATTGAGGGAGAGAGAGAGGGATAGAGAGAGAGAGAGAAAGAGTGAGAGAGAGAGAGAGAGATAGAGGAAGAGGAAGAGCGAAATGGATAGAGATGCTTAAACACATTTGGGCATGGAGTTCGCTCACTTTTCTGGGAGGAGACCATGAGGAAGGGGAAGAGGGAGAGGTAGGGGGTGAAGGAGAGGGAGAGAAAAGGGACAGGGAGAGGGAGAGGTAGTGGGAGAGAGACGGATTCCCATCTGCAGTTATATCCCTGAGATAGAAGGGGGGTGGACGCCGGACGTAAATTAGGCCACGCCCCCTCTTCCACACTCCATTCTCTTCCCCTGCCGTGTATTCCACCAAATCAAGTACCCATGGCCTGGTGCCCTCCACCTTTGTTCATTTTAACGATCTCACTATCAGGTAAATTTTACTTTTAACCTTTCGGGACCATTACCACGCCAGTTGGTTGTACTGTTTCTTGCGGGACTCGGGATGGTATATCCCAAAATCTGGGAGCAGTATAGTATTTTTCGCTTATGGTAAATCGGGTTAGCACCGCCTTGGTGGGGATTTGCTTAAGCTCCCCCGGTTCCCGGGGGATCTTTCCCTCCTAGATGGTACAATAGCCGCAATCATGGCGATGTCTCTAAATACGCACACACTCTAGACTAGTCAGTTAGTTGTCGACAGCCGGCTTGAGTTGGTCGGCCTCGGTTTTGGTAGTCTTCGGTTTCGGTTTCGGTTTCGGGTTCTCGGCTATGGTAGCTGCGGTGGCTACGGTGCCTCCCGCGACCGCTGCGAATATTCTCGCTCTGCCTTCGTTGCTGTGCCATCTGCTGCACTGTAGGTTTTTTTTGTTTTGATCCCAGTTGAATAGAAAAGATCACTGGCCTAGCAGTACTCACCCGAAGGACGTCGTGTGCCTTGAATAACGGGTTGTACCTTTACCTTTTTACCTTTTACAAGTTGAATCTATACCAAAGTTAGTGAGATATTCCCATGCAAACCTATGGTGAACGCTAACCATACGACTTTCCCCATAAAACCGTAACGATATGCGATACGGAGTCTTTATGCGATTTTCTTGGGAGATCGTTATTTTGAAAGAAGCAGTCTTCCTCTTGTGCAAGTTGCCAATTCAAATAATAAACCAGTGAGCAGGGGATTACTTGAATATTCATGAACCCGATAGACGACCCATAGAACGGACCAGCCCAAGCAAAAACTAGACTCTCTCGTTTCGCGCGCGCTCTCGTAAGTTGACAACTACAATATATTGTTCTGACTACGGAGTTGAGCACAAAGCCCTATATAAAAGCTTCCGCGTTTGCAGTTATCATTAGTGGCGGAAACACCATGAAGCACATTTTTTGTTAATAGCTATGTTTTACAAGCTATATCAAAACAGTGCATGCACATCACCCACGTACATCATATTTAGTACTAACTTAATTTCCAACTGTTCGAGGAAATTAATTATCTGTAAATTAAACGAACACTCTCTTTTAATCAAATATGCACTTATTATTCAATCGTCGATTCAAATGTTTTCACATCTTTGGATGTATGATAAATCAAATAAATTTCGCATACCGTTTCTCAATTCCCTAGCAGCTAGTGAGCCTGATGAGACGTTTGAGGAAGGCCCTAAATGGAGATTTAGCATTGAACTCACTGCTCAAAACATGACGTCGCGTGTCTTTATTTAGTTCCAGACTCGCTTGTTTATCGTTTAGACCCACTACTTGCACTCATAGCAAGATAGGCTATGTTCACGAGCTATTCTCCACGTTCCGACCAGAGATATTTTAACAGATGCGAGATTCCTCATTTATTCATTTGTTTAATCATTTAAGTATTATTTTTATTCGATTATCCATCACCACTTTATCTTACCACTCTTTCTTTTTCCCTGACTCTGAGAATACAGAAATAGTGTTTGATATGACGAGACACCAGGCATATCCCTAAATATATCCTATAATATTTTTATATTTAGCAAGAATAACACTGGAATCTTAAGTGTGTGTGTAGGTGTACTAGCGCTAAAGGTGAAATCTCTCGATTAGAGGCGAAACTTCCTTTGCATCGAATTAGCGTCCCTAATGCCTCTCGGTCTTTTGCTCCGCTTCTTTCCTGGGGCTAATGAAAAGTCCGAGCGAAATTGGCATTGACATGACAAGGATTTTCTCCTCGTAATGGTGCGAAATCATGAAATTTTGATGAACTGAAACAATGTGGGGCTAAAATTCAGTATCAACTGTCTCACAATGTCCCTTCAACACAGGGAGTGTGGTCATTGAAAACATTTTAAAAAGCAAGACGCCAAAAATACGGTGTGGTATACTTTTACTGTCTGCGTACTCTCTCTTCCTTTTTCTCGAAACGCTGTGGGACTCTTCAAAACATTACAAGGGTTTTTGAAATGAAGAGATCGGAGACATGTACCTTAAATTGATGCTCCGCTCTGTTCACACTCTCTCGCTGTTTTGTCTGCGAGAGAATATTGCCAATGCTGAGCGTAAAATTAGCTCGGGGTATGCCTTCAAGCCTTGAATTATCAGTTTATCCTTACAGTATGCGTGGCGACGACCACTCCATCGCCAGTGATGAGTTCCGCCTCGATGAGTGATGTAGTGGCAGTGATCGGTCAGGACGTACACTTCAAGTGTACCGTGGATGAGTTGGGCAATCACATGGTGAGTTGCGTTGGTGATGTTCAGTGTGGAGTTAATTTGGTTTGTTGACTCTTTTTTCTCACAATCAGGTGTTAAAGGGAGAGTGACCTCTCTCAATGGTCTCTTCGACGCGCAATGCTCTCTCGTTGGTAGAGAACAGAGAAATAGTGTGCGCAATGAAGAGACCATTGAGAGAGGTTACGCTCCCTTTAAAAGTGAACGTTAAAAGTGAGAGCGTACCAGTGGCTAGCAGGAATGCTTGCATAACCTAGATTCAGAACTACTATATTTTGTATAATTTAGCAGTCGTAGCTTCACTCTGCTCTCAATCAAGACGTACATATATTTTCTAGTCGTTTATCTGGACAATCTTTTTTCTATTCACCAAAGATCTAAAAATAATATAAAGAAGTTGAGTACAGGCAATTGCTTTATGTCACTGTCCCTTGTCCGGGTGGCACGCCACAACCAAAACATGACCAGATTGATTGCGCATTCATCCCTTCTCGAGAGGTCGGCAAGAGTCCTTCAGAGCAGATGTTCATTCTAAACCAAAGAAAACATACGGACAAGATTATAGAGATGATATCATATCAGATTACAATTATATATATTATATTTATCGACATGCTCAGCATGAAACAATACAGGTTTTAAAAAGCAGAAACAATGGATAACTGAAAAAATTAAATGCAGACTCCTTATCCACTACACTACACAGGCCACAATATATGACTGGATTGGTTCAAATCGATTCTTATTTCTATCTATAACTGACTGATTTATCGTAATTTTTCGATGAACAGTGTTAAGAACAAAGCTATAGTACTATAATAATCATAAAATGTTTATGCGCTTTCGAGAAAACATGTACATAAGAGTATACAATGAAAAACGTAGGTTGAAAGCAGTCCAAGATGATTTGAATTGAAAACGTAAAAATTCATTATATTTCAGGTAGCTTTCATTCGACCGAGCACTCCTCCGCGTTTGTTGTCCTACGATGATAAGGTATACTACTATGATTTTTTGAGATTTTTCAAAGGTCCGAAATCCGCTCTGGTCACACTCTCTCGCATATAAGTAAAGCGAGAGAGTGTTGCCATAGCGTTGAGTGTCAAAATAGCTCGGTTGTGTCTTTAAAGAATGCTTTTTCTTGGTCTCTTTGACTCTATTTGTGTTGAAGTTATTCTGTTCTTAAGACGGGATCATTAGCCATTCATGTCCATTCTTTTCATAGCCAACCCACTCCACACCCACCACCCCTCCGCGTTAACCCCGCCGAGTTAACCCCTCCGCATTAGCGCATTCCTCCTCCGCTTCTGAACTTCATTGAGGAGCCCATTTTTTGCTTTGTTTTAATGAATGAAGGGGATATTATGAGCGCTTCTGTCAGGGAACGCGCCGCGTTAAACGCCGGGAGTTTGATTCAAATTAGAGATGTTTCCCACGAATTCAGATCCCCATGCTTTCAGAAAAGCGTTCTCTGGATCAAAACAAAATATTCAGTATCGGAAAGACTTTAGAAAACGCTCCGTCTAGATTTCGCAACCACCAATCTCATTTTACAACACAAAACAATATAGTTATCTTATCATCACTAATTGTGAGTGCAGAACAGTAAGTCGTGGCAGGGGTAAATTCCTCCCATTTTCTTATTCTCCCGTTTCCGTCTCCAAACTCATTTGGCGTTCTGTGTTCCAAAAGAGCGATAGACAGAGTCAGGTTTTTTTTATTTTTTTTTTTAATAGAATTAGAAAATAGAATAGGTAGAGACTATGAAGATCCCTTTTGTCTTCTTACTCCAGCAATCCTCCAGACTCCAATTAACTCTCCGAGGTCCTCCTTACCTAATACAATTCGCTACTCATAAGAGCCTCCTTCCCCCGTCCTCTCTCTCTCTCTCTCCCTCTCTCTCTCTCCCTCTCTCTCTCTCTCCCTCTCTCTCTCTCACACTCTCTCTCCCTCTTTCTCCCTCTCTCTCTCTCTCCCTCTTTCTCTCTCCCCCTCTCCTTCTGTTAAAGGAAATGAAGAGTCATGACCCTTGAGACTTGACTTTCTGATTACACTAATTGTTGAAGGGGCGAATGAGGAAGAGGCAGAAGGAGGGTGAGGGGAAGAGAGAGAGAAAGAGAGAGAGAGAGAGAGAGAGAGAGAGAGAGAAGGAGGGAGAGAGAGGGAGAGAGAGATTGAGAGAGAGAGAGAGACAGGAGGAGAGGGAGAGAGAGAGGAAGAGGGAGATTCCAGGATCTCACAAAGATCTTATATTAAGTCCTATAGGAGTCCTATAGAGGTCATATAGATGTAGCGGAACACCATGAATCACACAATCTATGATATTACTAGATAGCTTTTCCAAGTTGTAAATACTATTACACCCGCAGGACTTCGTGTGCCTGAGAATAACGGGTTGTACTTTTACCTTTTCCTTACTATTACTGTGCACAACATATATTTGTACATTCTAATAAAAATTAACTTAATAAGAAGAGATTGGCGCTACCTTGGCCCCATATCTTCCCTAAAGGACCTAATACAAAACATGACTATGTCCTATTCAAGGCACATAGACATGACAAGGTAAGGAGAAAATTGGATGTTATAATTGGGTTGAGAGTGTGGATATTTCGGGGTCCGTGCAACACTATAGTTGAGGCCTTTTCGGGGGGCTTTGAGACTGACTTTTGGACTAGCTTACGCATAAAATAGGAATCAAAATCAACAAAACAACGAATCACCGGACATGGATTGCGATAAAAGAGTATCGTCTTTCTTTAGTTTCGATGCGGGGAGGAATAGTGCAAAATTAAAGCTCAATTTAAAGGCAAAGACCTATCCAATTTTACTCGACACATTTGCAATACTCTAGCATTGTCTGGGAACAGAGGAGTGTACTTGGTTGGGGAGAAAATTGTCGCCCATCGAGCCGTCTCAATTTCAATGCACTCTAATATAGATACCGTGAACGGTTCATTGGACATTATAATATCTCCCTTATACTCTCTCAGAGTGCATAGTATCTATCTATCCATATCCACTCAATTGCTGCCAGCCAATATGGTTAGAAGAGCGAGAGGGGCAGGTCAAGGGGTGAGGGAAGGCGGGGAGGACGGGGATGAGGAGGGAAAGCGAAAAAACAGTTATATTTCTTAGAGCGGTTTAGATTTGATGAAGTTGGGGAGATTGAGGGTAGGTAGGAAAGGGATGGCGAATGGAAAAAAACAGTTATTGTACATAGAGACATTGAAATTTGATCATGTTGTAAGAAGATTTTTTTAAATAAAATTAAATAAAAATTAAATATTAAAAAAAGACAAATTTACAGATCTTCGCCCCACAACGACACAAGTATGAGCTGGCGACGAGGAGCGGTCCGATGGGCAATCAGTGGACGCTCACGATCAAGAATGCACAGGTACTGTAGGAATAATAGTGTGGATTTCTATGTGAGACGAGTGAAGTAATGAAGGATTAGTGAACTGTACCGTACAATATAGTGCAGAACTACCGCGCAATGCAAGGGTACAGTATGCTGTACAAGTAACTTGTTTTCAGTACTACTATTGTAAACGATCTATAATACTGGTTTCGGGGATTAAGGCTTAAAGGGAGGGTAACCTCACTCAATAGTCTCTTCGCTCTCTCGTTCTCTCTCGTTGTTATGCACTGTTACATTTGCCTTACGTGTCTACGCCGTAACCCCCTCCGCCGCCTGTCCGACGCGACGGAGGGGGTTACGGCGTAGACACGTAAGGCAAATGTAACAGTGTATTAGAGAACAGAGAAATAGTGTGCGCAATGAAGAGACCATTTAGTGAGGTAACGCTCCCTTTAATGAAATTGCAAACCATAAAAGGTCATCTATTTGCAGCCAGCCGATCGCGGCAACTACTCGTGCCAGGTCAGCTCGAATCCTCCGATAACCAAGACGGCATTCCTGGATCTACGAGGTTAATTAATGTACCTACCTTGACATACTATCCTGACTACTCACGATTCTTTGCCTTACGTGCCTTGGCCGTAACCCCCCCCCCCCCCCCCACGGGCCGCGTCTCAGTCGTTACGGCGGATGTTACGGCGTAGACACGCAAGGCAAATGTAACGATGCATAACGATCTTAGGAATGGCCTTTATAAAATGTTTAAGGATATGTGATACTGCTTGTTAATCTCTACCATTCCTCATCTCAGCCACCGCAACCTCTACATCTACCGAAGCCCTCCACCGCTACCTCTCTTGCATATCGCCCTGTCGCATAAATCACTCTCCTTAACCATAACTATCTATCCATTCGCAATCGTATTATTTTCGTCTTTAGAGTTCATTAGCATACCATTCACATTGGCCCAAACCGAATAACGTCAGAGACACAGTCTCTTCACTGCTCAAAGCTATCTCGTAGGCAGAGAACAGAGAAATAGCATGGGAAATGGAGAGACGGTAGAGAGAGGGATTAAGCCCTGACGGGAGAAATAAAGTGGGAAGGGATCAACTCCCCCGTTTCATCCTACCGTAGCTCCCTTTTATTCTAATGTGAGCGATCTCGTTAAGTGGCTTGATCTACTCTCTACTTCTCCTTCTCCCTCTCCCTCCCCTTCTCTACCTCTCCCTCTCCCTCTCCCTCTCCCTCTCCCTCTCTCTCCCTCCCCCTCTCCCTCCCTCTCCCTCTCTCTCTCCCTCCCCTCCCCTCCCCTCTCACCGTCTGGCATTGCTCAATCGTCCCTATCGTATAATATAAGGGCGGTCGTTTTAGGCTTTAGAAGGGATTCTTCCATTAGGCTATGGGAGAAGTCACAACAGTCTAACACCATACGGAGTGAGGGATGATTTATAATTAGAACATATAGAGAAGCGGAGAATGAATGGGGCAGTGATGAAGGGATCTGTACTAGGGCATCTTGGAGAAGTCAAGGAATGAATTTAGAAGCATATCCCGAGTATATTTAAAACTCTAAGCTCTGGCCGAACTTTTTCGTTTTCTTTGTCTACGCGAGAGTTTCAAAGTAGCTTGGGATTCCCCTTTAGAAGATCAGTGACAGAACCTCCACAAACATACTCACAACAGTTTTCTTGGATTTGAATAAATATTCACCACACTACATTTCGTCAGCGCAATGGTTCATGGACTCTGCTTTAAAAACAGGATATCTTTATAAGGCTAGCTTAGTCATTTATCAACCCTTCCATCCTCTATAGACAATGATTCTACATCCCACCCTCATCCAATAGTCTCCTGCTGCGTTCCGTTGATGAAGTGCCCATACATCGAAGACAAGGAAACGATTTAGTGTCTATTGTTTCATTCTCAAAGTACCTATTAACGATTGCTGCGGGGGTTGCGTATCCCTCTAGAATCTCTACATCTAGAATCTCTACCTCTCCCTTTAGGATCTCTCCCTCTAGAATCTCTACCTCTAGAATCTCTCCCTCTACCTCTAGGATCTCTCCCTCTAGAATCTCTACCTCTAGAATCTCTACCTCTAGAATCTCTACCTCTAGAATCTCTACCTCTCCCTCTAGAATCTCTACCTCTAGAATCTCTACCTCTAGAATCTCTACCTCTCCCTCTAGAATCTCTACCTCTAGAATCTCTACCTCTAGGATCTCTCCCTCTCCCTTTAGGATCTCTCCCTCTAGAATCTCTACCTCTAGGATCTCTCCCTCTCCCTTTAGGATCTCTCCCTCTAGAATCTCTACCTCTAGAATCTCTACCTCTAGAATCTCTACCTCTAGGATCTCTACCTCTCCCTCTAGAATCTCTACCTCTAGAATCTCTACCTCTAGGATCTCTCCCTCTCCCTTTAGGATCTCTCCCTCTAGAATCTCTACCTCTAGGATCTCTCCCTCTCCCTTTAGGATCTCTCCCTCTAGAATCTCTACCTCTAGAATCTCTACCTCTAGAATCTCTACCTCTAGGATCTCTACCTCTCCCTCTAGAATCTCTACCTCTAGAATCTCTACCTCTCCCTCTAGAATCTCTACCTCTCCCTCTAGAATCTCTACCTCTCCCTCTAGGATATCTACCCCTAAGATCTCTACCTCTCCCTCTAGGATCTCTCTCTACCTCTAGGATCTCTACCTCTCCCTCTAGAATCTCTACCTCTAGAATCTCTACCTCTAGAATCTCTCCCTCTCCCTCTAGGATCTCTCCCTCTCCCTCTAGGATCTCGCCCTCTCCCTCTAGGATCTCTCCCTCTCCCTCTAGGATCTCTACCTATACCTTTCGATCTCCATCCCTCCATTAGGCCGGCTGACCTCCGATAACCCCCGCTGAGCGTTACACAATCAGAGTAAACATTAGTAAAGTAGTAGTGGCTAGGAGTCAATGGGATAATGCCGGGACGGCATCGATGACAAATAGTTTGTCGGTAAAGGTAAAGGGGGAATTTTGACAGCTCGTTGCTGTGACGCCACGTCTGTCAGCAAACGTTTTGTTGGGCTAACAATGAGATGTCGCGAACGGATGGAAAGGTGGCTCTCCAAGAACACTATGAGCTCTATTGTTAGGGAGAAAAACAGATTACAAAGTATTCCTCTAATTGTAGGCACACTCCTAGCTATCTTGAAACTCCCAGAGCGCAGAGCAAAACTAGCTATGGTGCCGTTAAAGCTGATAATTCTCACGGAAATGCTCGTGCTCAATCTTGAAAAAAAAAACATTAATAAATATATTTCGAAATAAAAAAAACAAAAAAAAACACTTTCAGTCCCACCATCCGTGCTCGCCAACACAGAATCGGTTATAGAGGCGAGAGAGGGCGAGAATGTCACTCTGACTTGTAATGTGGGTTTAATAATAATGTTTATTTTATTCTTTTATGTATATTATTTTGCTATCTTTCTCATCGATTCTAAGCATCTTGCTTCATAGCTTTTGACACAATAAAGCCGATGCAGGGCACTTAGAGCTAGAGTTCTGGAAAACGATTGATCTTTGATCTTTGATCTTTGATCTTTGATTTAAGTAAAGTTGCTCATTCAGGTTGACGGTCATCCCAAACCTACCGTAATCTGGCGTCGACAGGATCGTCAGATCATCCGATACAATGGAGCGGAGAACTTTGGAGGTACGAAAGGAGTTAGACTGAGAATGACATGAAATGATTAGTCATGGGTTATGTTGGATGATTTTATAAGAAAACCGGTAATGGTCCTAGATCACAATGTTCTATAGACTGTGAAAGCCAAAACGACCGCTCAACATAGAAACTCTCTCAAATGCAATCGTCTTTCGCTTGTCTGGTTATGGAAACAAAATTTCTTGAACCAGAATACTGTGAGATACTTTTCGAGCGAGAGAGCATTATCCAGCGTGTATTTTTGGGGTATTTTTTTGCAAACTAACCTTTCTCTATGGTAGTTCAGTTAGACAACCTATTTATAAGAGAATTTGCCGTGCGTGTAAAGCACAGTATTCTGGTTCAAGCCATTTTGTTTCCATAGCGAGACAAGCGAAAGACGATTGCATTTGAGAGAGTTTCTATGTTGAGCGGTCGTTTTTGCTTTCACAGTCTATAGAACATTGTGGTGCGTGGACTATCAGTAGGATGTCGAATCATTCTTCAAATATGTTTCAATTTTAATATTTCTCTCACAAGATTTGCGCATTTCAATGTTTCTGGTATTGTCTATGCAAAACTTTTATTTAGCAAATTAAACTCTGGCTTGATTCAGCCAGAAATCCCGCTTTTATTCTGTAAATACTCATTTCATGTTCCACAAACTCGACCAAGCCACACGGTCAATCTTGACGTTGAAAGTTTTTACTAATTTTACTCTCCTTTTCGCAGCTAAGTCTCTTTCAGCTTAAGGTGGCGAAACGTGACGATTTATAGCTCATTTGAAAGCCCTTTCTCTGTAAAATAAGAATGTATGTTTAAAAAATCCGAAACGGCTCTGTACATGGATTTAAAAAAATCCAAAGTTTGAGCAATTTCTGCCTTGAAATTCCTGTGTAATGGCAGTTTAATTGCCGTACAATGATGGGCTACTTCTCCGCGCTCTCTCTCCGAGCTAGTGGTGGCGCAGTGGTAAAGATGTCGCTTACAATTTTTGCGCTGCGGGTTCGATCCCCACCTATGCTATGCTGCACAGCGTTCTCATGACTTTCAAAGCAAGAACGACCGCTCAACATACAAACTCTCTCGAATACAATGGTCTCTCCTTTGTCTTGCTTTGGAAGAAAAATGGCTTGGACCAGAATACTGTGGCTGTTTTGCACGATTTTTACACTTGTATTTTTATGATCTTTTTTTTTTTAAATTTCCCAATTTGCTAACTGATATCCATGCATCCAATCTGTCTGAAAGTTTGTTAGTGTTGATTGAAAGATTCAACTATTTCAGAAATCTCGATGAAACAAAGAACAAAACTCAAATATTTGAACAACAAACGAGTAAGTCCATCAATAATTCTATAATCTGATCTACTCTTCTTTCTTTCTTTCCCCTGTAGTCATTGCGAGGACTTTTTTGTTTCATGTGCATGGTAGCTGCATACCATGATTGTTAGATTTGTTCTAATTGTTTGTATTTCACTTTGTTATAAATGAATTCTCTGTTATTTAATAATGTACAGATGAGACATGACAATAGGATCGTAAGACATGATACATATATTTTTTGAAACTGTACAAAAAAAGAGAAGTGTAAAAATCGTGCAAAAGTTGTCGCATCGGTGGGGATCGAACCCGCAGCGCAAAAATTGTAAGCGACGTATTTACCATTGCGCCACCACTAGGTCGGTGGGAGAGCGCGGAGAAGTAGTCCATCATTGTACGGGAATTCAATTGCCATTACATAGGAATTTCAAGGCATAAATTGCTCAAACTTTGGATTTTTTTAAATCCATGTACAGAGCCGTTTCGGATTTTTTAAACATACATTCTTATTCTGCAGAGAATGGGCTTTCAAATGAGCTATAAATCGTCACTTTTCGCCACCTTAAGCTGAAAGAGACTCCTTGTAAGAAAACGTACCCAGTTTTACGTACATACTCTCTGGCCTCAGTTTCGCCTCATTCATGTTACTTTTTTCAAGTGACTGTATCATATTTTTTACAAAAATCCTATGTGGGCTCGTCTACTGATGAGGCCCAACCCACATGGGGCGGTTCCGGTGTCTAGAACCGAGGGCCGAAACATCGGACCGCGTTTGTTTTGCTTATAGTCTCCTTATCATTTCTTTTTTTATATTTGTTCACAGTCATGGAAAATTTCGTCTTCCGTCTCTCTCATTATAGCTCACAATATCTCCACAAATCGAGGTAGTAATCTCACTTCGATTGAGTCATAGCAGTAACATGAGCCCCTCAAGCCGTCTATCTTTCCATTTCTGACTTTTGCCATCGAGCCGCGTGAGAAACTACTAGAGTCATTCGATAGTGTATCTTTCCCATTCCTCTCGTCACGAAATCTACTACGACGAAGTTATTTTGGTAGTGATCAAAGATTTATACTTATTCAAAGATGGATGCATATTGTTATTGTAGTAGTGATCAAAGATGGATAAAAGATATAAGGCATAGGTAAATCCCGTTATTTATGGCACACGAAATCCTACGGGCGTATGCAAGTGATTTAATTGTTGATTGATTATACCCATGCTAGGTAGTGGAGATAGATACGATGCTACGACAAAAAGAGCAAAGATGATTGTTACAATTACAATAAAAGAGATGAAGGAGCGATTTTCTTTGCTTCTTCGCTTTGATTTACTCATGGAAACTCGATTTTAGTCTTGCATTACAAATTATTGACAACTTTTTGCGTACTCACGACTTGCATCTTTATTTCATTGGCCTTCAAAACAAAAGACACACACCGAAAATAGTAAAACGGCCCAAAACGAAAAATCTCAAAGAGCGATCTACGGAAAAGCCAAGTGGATTCAATGGATCATGTGGTGTTCAAATTCCACGAAAAGAAAATAAAACAGGCGAGAGTTCGTAAAACGAGGAGAGTTTTCTCTGTGTCCTTCCTTATCGCAACTTTTGAACCGTGCCATAATACACTTACACTGTACGGATTCGTGACAGTATTCGTACCTGAGATATGGTCCTACCCATTATAATTCCCGCTATTTATTTATCACTTGCTGTCACATTTATTGTAAGATAAATTAAATTAAATTAAATTAAATAATCAATAATTCAATCAATAATATCTTCAGCCTCTGTATTCCACGGACCGGAGCTCGCGATATCCCGAGTGTCGCGCCGGCACATGAGCGAATACATTTGTGTGGCATCCAATGGAGTGCCACCCGATGAGAGCTGGACCATCAAACTTCTTGTCACTTGTAAGTTTTTCTTGACAGACATACAGACAGACAGACAGACAGACTGATAGGACGGGTCCTTTAAAGGCACACAACGAGCTAATTTGAAATTTCCGCTCTGTCAATACTCTCTCGTGTCCGAAGTAAGTCAGAGACTATCGTCAGAGCGACGTGTTTCAAATTAGATCGTGGTGTGCAATTAAGTAAAATTTAGGGGAAACGATGGCCAAGGATTACTGTGCCAAACAAGCAAATAATAATATTTGAAAACAATCTCCTGAAAAAAGTTGTGGGTGCGCTTTTAATGGCCTTTTTACTCTGGTCTACGCGCATTGCAACACTTTACGGCTTAGGCTTACTCTAGCAGACTTTTATGGGGTTTAAAGCGGCTAATCTGGTACGCAATAAATAATGATGTAAATAAACAAGGAAGCGTGAGCAACGTAAAAAGGGGGGATATCATTTTTTTCTTTTGACAGATTTTTTTTCTCTACAAAAATGTCCAAAAAAATAATGAATCGCAGGCAATGTAAGAAATTTGACCAAAAAAAATTCGCTTTTTCTTCAAATTAATTTGAAAAATATTAATAAAATTCCAGTCACTCCTCACGTCCTCGCGAAGAAAAAGGTGATCACAGTTCGAAGGGGACAGACAACGAGGATTTCTTGTGATGTCGAGGTTATATTTATTTATTTATTTAATAAATTATTAATTTATTTCATTCCATCAAATCTATTTTCATAAAAATATTACGAATTTGATTTGTCGCATGCATTTTTTTATAAACTTTTTTTCCAGAAGCTTCTAGCGTACTAGTAATGACTTAATTTAATAATGATTTTAATTTTTAAATATAAAAATATTATAATTTAGGCCTGGCCTCGTCCTTCTATCACCTGGCAACACGACGGAGTTCACGTACACGATGGCAAGCACTACGCAGAGGTTTTTAAAATAATTATCATTTACTTTTTTTCTATCATTTCTATTCTTTCTCCTAAGACCAATTCAGTTCCTATCCAATTTTGCCATATATCAATATCAATCCATGTCGAGAGTATTTTTTTCGTTCATGCCGAACATTTCGACAAATAAATAAATAAAATTATATCATGAACATTATTCAACATAACGTTTGTGGTCGTATTGCATAAGTGTTCTACCGAAAAAGAGATATCGTAAGAGATTAGATTTTTTAAATATTGTGAATTATAAAATCAATATTTCTAGGACATGACCGTAACCGGTCCCATAACTACGGTGCACACCCTGGATATCAGGAACGCCTCCGACAAACACTACGGCGTGTACCGTTGCACGGCCAAGAATGATAATGGCCTACATCATGCGGATATCGAAGTAGTCGGTGGGTTTACAAAGATCAAAGATCAAAGATCAAAGACCAGAGACCGTAGACTAACTATCAAAGAACAAAGACAATTTATCATTAAATTTTGGCAGTTTCCTAGTGTTGTAGGTAATATTTTTGATATTCTACTGATTGCACACAAAAAATTGAATTCTGCATCGTTTTTTCCCCAATTTGATTTTACGAATGAATTCAATTCTGTATTGTTGCAGAGTCGGAAGATGACGCTCGTCTCGCCAATATAGTCAGGCCAGAAGGTAACTTTATTTTTTTTCAAATTTTTCAAATTATGCTTGATTCAACCCTCGGCTTTATTCACACTTTCCAGCACGGTTTGGTTCACTCTTTCACCCACCTGACTCACTATCACTAACTCCTTTCCTAACATATCCCCAGCATGAATACGATTATCGATCGATCAATAGATCGATAATCAATCGATAATCAATCGATAATCAATCAATAATCGATCGATAATCAATCAATAATCACTCGCACGGCACGTAGTTTTGGTTCTGCCCAGGTTCCGGTGAACCGCCGCACTCTTCCCCGTCTGCACCTTCTCCACAGTCGTCCATTGACGATGACGATTCAGACGACTACGATGACGTCATCGATCGATTCACTACAGTAATCGAGTCGACTACCGTATCCCATCGGCATCGTCATCATGAGCCGGTCCTGACGGGACGGCTTCAGCATGAGGAGCGGTTGACCACGGTGGCCTCGTATCGGCAACCAGGCAGGTGTTTACGGCAAATCGATAAGAGGGCACTAGGTCGGATGAAAACCGATGAATAAGATCCGACTGGATGATAACTATTCGCATATATGAGGGACAATAGACAAATTATGCAAATGGTTATCATCCAGTCGGTTATTATTCATCGGTTCTCATTCGACCTAGTGCCGATAAGAGCCATTACGAGTATGGAGTAGTGTGCGCATAAATAGAATTTGTCCAGAAATTATACTCATAAAATGAAAAAAAGTCAACCGATCATCGTCCAAATTTCACGTTGTCTGGTGTTCAAAATTCACGAAAAGGAAAGAAAATGGAGAAACTCCTCGTTTTGCGCACTCTCTCTCGCCTCTTTCTTTTTCTTTCCTTTTTTTGTGATTTTTGAAAGTTGGAACTAAAAATCAATATTTCCCTGACACGGTAAAGGTAAAAGGTAAAGGTGCAACCCGTTATTCACACACACACACACGAAGTCCTGCGGGTGACCACTGCTAGGCCTCAATTTTCCAATATCCCTCATTTGGATATTGGAAAATTGAGATTCGCATGTGGGTATTCACATAATCACGTGCTCTAACACTAAACACTCATCGAAAAGCACACTCCACTTCACACGTTGTAAAAATAAAAATTCATGTGAAATAAAGATCACAAAAATCGATAATTGAAATTCAATAATCGTTAATTATTGATTGGT
This sequence comes from Parapristionchus giblindavisi, assembly GCA_943737045.1. Taxonomy (NCBI): domain Eukaryota; kingdom Metazoa; phylum Nematoda; class Chromadorea; order Rhabditida; family Diplogasteridae; genus Parapristionchus; species Parapristionchus giblindavisi. The sequence goes on from CALSFV010000328.1 coordinate 152,005, forward strand.
CCAATTTCAGTGCTCGGTCAAATCGGATTGAATAAGGCTTCATCGTTCGGAGCACTATCGTGCCTTCTATTAATTTTGCCCGTGCTCTTTTAATCGAAATCATCCTTAAAGGCACACCCCCAGCTAATTTTACTCTCTGCTCTGGCAACATTCTCTCGCAGACAAAGAAAGCGAGAGAACATTGACAGAGCCCAGAGCTTCAAATTGCCTCGGGGTGTGCCTTTAAAGATCTGGTAGGCTCTCCCAGACATTCCCGCGGTGTAGTCGTACAATTCTGTCTCTACTGATGATAACCCTTTCCATTCCATTCCATCCTTAGTGATATCCCCTATTAGAGTCCTCTATTTTTCTCTGTCATCCCCTTCCTGCGTCTCTTCATTTCGCACGCTATTTCTCCGTTCTCTGTCTCCGAGAGAGCATTGAGCAGTGAAAAGACTCTTTCTCTTTGAACAAAACTCGCAACTATTCATTCCAAGTCATTGCCATGTATTGTACACATATATTTTAGGTGCTTTCGGTCATGATCTACTTCGAAAAATTCCTTCACTTTCATTTTTTATCAAAATCATCACACAGAAAAAAGTGTTAAATCACTCCAGCTGTGCTAAACAGTGCGCAAGACCTATTGTTTGATATAGGTAAAGTCACACTTCGAGTTAATTTAAAACTCTCCGCTTTGGCAACGCTTTCTCGCTTCTTTGTTGGCGAGAGAGTGTTGCCAGAGCGGAGAGTTTCATATTAGCTTGGGTTTGCCTTTAACTCTTTATAGGTGTCACTGTATTCATTTCACACCTTTTCTCTGTGTGATGAAACTTTATTGTGTATTGTACTCCTCGTCTTTAGATTTACTACGGGTCCTATCGATCATTCTCAATAATAATTTCATCTCAGTTTTCTTTCTCATTCTACTATGTATTTCAATATTTTTGATAAACTGTTCACAGTATTATGTTTGTATTCCATCGATATACATAAAGAGTGTGGGAGGAAAGAGATACATTAAAATTATTTCAAATTATTCACGGAAACACACGGAACAGAGTATATTTAACACTTTTTGAGTTATTCTGCACGCAAAAACTGTCGGATATAATACTTCACAGACCTACTTTGCCCTCTGCATGGTCGCCACGGAACGTAGAGATACAGGGTGCGGCATAATTACGGAGACAAGCTGTCTGATCTCCCCTCATCACATGTGTTGAGCAAATCGGCTCAACTTATAACATTTTATCAACAACTATCATAGCAACAACAATCAATGACTACTTCTCAATTCTGCCTCATTTCGCGCGAATAACTTGCTTTAAAGGGGTCGGGTGTGCATCGACGGTGGCGGACAGGTACGGCACGTCAATCTTGTCCCATTTCCGGAGAAGGGTATGATTCAGCGACTCCAGATTCCAGTGGGGACGAGCACAGGCCTTGCTCTCGTGAACTGACCACACAGAATATTCGAGGTTCAGATCGGACGAGCAGGCAGGCAATTCCGAGGAGGTGATGAAGGAGGGACAGGGGCTCTTCAGCCAGGCTTGCGCAATCTTCGCTATTTGAGCCCTTGTAGAATCTTTCAGCTAACACCATCGCTTGTTCCCGAAGTGGAGCTTGGCTCAGGAGTTCATAAAGTTCTTCAGGATCCATTTTAGGCAGTTCTCGTTGTTCATCTTGACACCGGGATCAACGAAAAGCGGGGGATTTTTGCCTGTAGCACAGGTGTCAACTCAGACGATTATTTTCCGGGGAGGAGAGACTTGATTTACGACTCTACCCCTCTCATCCGATAGACAGGAGTCATCTGCTCATATTATATCGTTTTGGGCACTGTACGATTGTTTTACAGTGAACAGCTTCTCATCGTAGAAAAGTGCCACCTTGTGTCCGCCGACGCAGTTCCAGCCGGGAGTGACTTTCGTCATTCGAGCGTGGCATGAGAATTCCGATCGGAAAGGATGTCGGCCATTCTCACCCGTTATGGGTGAAGGTACAGCTTGCCCCGGGTGATCCATATGACCGATCTATTCTATACTCCCAGCTTCTTTGCCTTATTCTTTCAGCTCATCTTGCCGATGTACCGGACTTCATCTGTGATGTTCCTAACGACCCTCTTCGCGGTACCATAATTTTTCATCCCATGTGATCATGGACAGTATTGAACTCGGGGAAGAGATTGATTACTTTGTGGACGATCGAACGATGCACTTTGAGCCTCCTAGTGGTCTCCGAAACTGCGACACCGGGTTGGTACAGAGGAAAAATGGAAGTGGGGTAGAGACTAAGACGTACCATTTCACTGAATGAAAAGCAATCAACGCCAAAAAAAATAAGACAGGAGATACTCATAATGATGAGTTTTAATGAAATGATTTCGAGAGCGCCGATGGAACACCCACCAGCCGCTGCTAAATGCAAGAAGTCTTGTCTCCGTAATTCTGCCGCACCCTGTAATATTAACAAGTCGAACGTCGAACTAAGTCGAACGAGTTGATTTCAAATCCGTATTCAAAATCTGCCAGTAACACAAAAAGAAAAAAGTGCAATCCACAGAGCATAAGGCCTGCGAAGTGTTATTTATGTTGGTTGATCGTATGCTCCGTGGATTACATTTGTTTGCTCTGTAAGGATGATACTGAAAGGATCTCTGTAAGGATGACACTAAGTATCTGTTTTTGTATGGCTTATCCCACGTATTTCCTTTTGTCATGTTCTTTGCTTTCGTACCATCTTCTAGCCGCCCTTACAGAGAACGCGTTTTCACACACTGACTGAAACTTTCCTGTGTCCGGGGAAAGGTTCACTATTCCATTAATTATTCCATTACCTGTGGGTGTAATTGATTGATAGCTAGGGATTTATTACGCGTAAATATTTCAATGATATGTAATAGGGTTGGCAATAACGGACACGCATTGCGGGCCCGCAATGACTACTTTATTCCTATCTGGCCACTTTTTGTGATCGGTCGTTCTTTTGTTCTCTTCACTTTCCTTCGCTCTCTCGTTTGCTTGAGAGAACAGAATCATTGCGGGCCCGCAATGGCACAGAGTTGGTTTTTACACCCGAATAACCAACTCTAATATGTAATACCTCGATCATCTTTATTCGTCGCAAAATTTTTATAACAAAAACAAAAAAAATGGTAAAGAAAAAATCCCATTATTTATATTTTATAATAATGGTGTGGTATCATCAATGTTTAAAAAGATCGTTGAGAGATAATGATCGAGTGAAACCTATTTGATCCTCTTGCTAAATGGTCACAATTTTTGAATTTATTTTTTTCAAATTAAGTACAAGAAGTACCTGCTCAGGCTAATTTCTATTCTGTTTAACAGCCATATGTCTTCTACATTTAGTATATTACAGTTTCTTATGCACTGTTACATTTGCATTACGTGCCTACACCGTAACCCCCTCCGCCGCGTCTCCGAGGCGGCGGAGGGGGTTACGGCGTAAGCACGTAATGCAAATGTAGCGGTGCATTAGAGTTTCGTGATATTTCGAGTTCTTCGAGAGAATTTATGATTGGATAAAGGAGGTAGAAAATAGTTATGTTGGGTATAGTGCTGAATAACTTATCGCGGTGACGGCTTAAAGTAGTCGTCACACTTGGAGTCCACCATAGCACAGTCGAGGAATACTGGAAATCCATTGGAATGAGAACATTTTTCGGTCGATTCATACCCCATGATCACACCAAAACCAACCTTGATCGTTGAATCGATGATTCCATTACCCACCCCACTCTCCACTCTGGGGATCGATGACTGGACCGGCTCACAACGGGGTATGAAAAGTGGATCTACTACGATAACAACCACAAGTGAGCCGAGAGGATTGAAGAACGAGAGACACCACACGAAGCCCCCAAACCTAAACTGCGCACGCAAAAACCCATGCTTTCAGTATGGTGGGGGAATGGATGGTATGATCAGGGGTCCGTCCAATCTGTCAAAAAAGATGCGAATAAAGTTGCGAACAAAGTTCGCAACTTTGTTCGCATCTTTTTCTCTAAATCTCTCGAAATACACGCTCTCTAATTCTCTCTAACAAAAGATGCGAAGAAAGTTGCGACCAAAAGATCGCAACAAAGTTGCGAACTTTCTTGCGAGGTCGGTTAGAGCAGGCGAGAGAGTGTGCATTTGAAGAGGAGCAGAAAAAGTAAACGGAGCTTTACACAAAGTTGCGACCAAAGTTGAATTTACAAAAGTGATAGTTTGATGATTAAATTGCTCTTGCTCAATTCTCGATGAAAGTGTGTTCAATAATTTATAAATATTTTTTGCGAAAACACTTATCATTTACACGAAAACTGTACAAGAAATCGTGTGCATTCTCAGTCACACTCGTCCAATTTTAGAGAGCGCGGAGCAGTTGGCGTGCAGTGAAGGGTGAAGGGTGAGGCGATACCCAGCACACGCGTGCGCGATCTCTCCCTCGCAGCGCGCGACTTCACCAGTTCACTGTTCTTTCACTCTTTCTCTCCACTCTTTCCGTTCTTTCCGCTTATCAATCGCATTTATCTGTAACAGAATGAATTTAGGTTACTAAAGATATGCTCGCGACGACCACACGTATCGGCTCTCAACACCAAGAACGCTCTGCGGGTCAAGCACGTCGACCTCTACGTTTACTTCAAGAGGCATCTTTGGGTTGAATATGCCATCATCGGGCAGTTACAGTCGTCAGGTAGTCTTATTATTTTTTAATTTTTACGCTTTCTTGTATCAATTGCATACTCTTGTACACGCTTGTTGTGAATACACTCTCCTCTCTGTCTTACTCTCCTCTCAGTCTCACTCTCCTCTGTGCCTCACTGTCCTCTCTGCCTCACTGTCCTCTCTGCCTCACTCTCCTCTTTGTCTTTCTCGCGACACGCTTGTTGTGAAATACCCTCTCCTCTCTGTCTTACTCTCCTCTCAGTCTCACTCTCCTCTGTGCCTCACTGTCCTCTCTGCCTCACTCTCCTCTTTGTCTTTCTCGCGACACGCTTGTTGTGAAATACCCTCTCCTCTCCGTCTTACTCTCCTCTCTGTCTCACTCTTCTCTCTGTCTCACTCTCTTTCTCGCGATAGGGTGCGCGCATTTCACTCTCTATCTCTCTTACTCTTTTTTACCCTTATTTTTAAAATCCACTGTCCATTTGACTTTCCCAATGCTCTGATTACATTTCTCTTGTGTAGTTCCACTCTATATTTCTTCTGGTTAGCTTATTTTCTCATTAGTTTCTTATTTACACTTGTTTTCACCGCTTCCCTTTTCACTCTCTCAATTTCACACACTCTCTCACCTCCTTCCCTCTCTCTAGCGCTCTAAGTTCCTCTCTGTCCGTATCTGTGAAAAAAGACTGGCGCTCATACTTTTTCACGGATACGGACACGAATCGCCCGAATCCGACATGAAAAAAGAGTTCGTACCCATTGCCCTCCGTATGTCTGGATTACCGAGACAGTGAGCGGCCCTATTTAGAGCGATCTATGTTGTTGTTGTTTTACTATATCTTATAACAGGCGTGAAACTATCAAATCGTTATCATCCCTCTATCTCTATGTCTGCGCCAATCCCGAACCTTCTGCCTGTAGTTCTCTCCCAGTTGTAAGCATACAAGAATAGCACAGTTGTGATAAAAATGCGTGTATATCTTTCCTCTTTCGTAGTAATAATAACTTATTGATTGGTGATGTATTTTAAGCCAACCGTTCGATTCAATACTCCAAATTTCAGCATGATGTTCGGTCGTTCTGCCCTCAGCGCTATTTGCATCACAGTCCTCCCACATCTCGCCTATGTTCTTCTCAACTTGAACAACCTCCGTCCCGCTGAGTCCCTCGCCCTCAGTGAAGAGGTCCAGGCCGAAATCGATGAGATCCGCGGCTCCAGCAAGTATAAAGATCGTGCAGAGGGAAAACAAGGTACGATGACTTGTATCGATCGATATCATAACAATTATTGATTGATTTGAGGTTGAAAACATGTACGTACCCGAGCTGATCTTTGGTACGCTGCTCACATCGTCCAATTACGGGTGGTTGTAACGGATACGGAGCTAAGCTGTGTAATATCTTCTCCACTTAATTCACTCTCGAAACCAGCAGCAAGGATTACAAGAAGGCTTTCAAACAGGTAATCGATAATGTATCATGATCTACAGAATCGATCGATTCTTCAAAATATATTCTACGGCTTTATTGATTTGTTCGTTTACAGACCTGGAAGAACAATATGACCAAGGATGAGGATGCCGAAGTGAAAGCTACTTCCGGTGATGACTACACTAAGGTACTTATCGATTTATTGATTGATTTCTCTAATCTCCATATTGGTTTAGGTAATCTTCAAGCCTGATTTGAAGAAATTCAAGATGTCCGAGCTGGATGATGATATCATTGCTCTCATGTATCGGTAAGATCGTAAATTAGTTTATTTTTTTAAATTTTTAAAAAAATATTGATTTTTCAGTCGTGCCTACGATATCGCTGGTGCTGCTCGCGGAGTCAAGGTCTACCTGATTAACAAGCTCATTCCTGTAAGTTACCGTAATTCCGAGATACCGTAATCATAGTAATGATGTACAGGTAACTGGCTTCAATCAGTACGTTGAGCAGTACATGAAGAATGAGGTTGATGGACAGGGCGAGCCGCTGAAAGTGTGCTATGAACAGGTATTGATTGATTTGAAATATTTATTGATTGTGAGGGTTACGGTAGCTGACGTGCTGTCTATGATGCCATAAAACAAACCTACACAACGATCTTATTTGATAAACTGCGCAGCGATGTGCAGTGCTGTGAATTATCGAGACCTGAGACATACCTTGTTGGACTACCTATCCTATTCTCGATTCTTAGCTTTGCTCTACAATATCCTCATATCGATCAATATTGATTATACATCATTGTAGGTGAGTGATCGTTGGGAGGTGGCTCCTACCGTATTCGACAAGGGCTTCCAGCAAGTCTCGTTCGTTAATTCCATCGCCACTACCAAGGTATGCCAAAATAATATAATAATAATAATTTATTCCTTCAAAATGATGAGCAATTAATCAATGAATAATGCCGATTCAGGGTGGTCGACACGTTGACTATGTTGCCGATCAAATGGTCCAGAAGCTAATCGATACGATCAAGAAGAAGGTTGGCAAGAGTACGGTACAAGTCAAGCCTTTCCAAGTATGTTTCTGATCATTTTGACGATTTATTGATTGATGGATTCACATTATCGATTGATCATTTACAGGTGAAGAATCACATGTGGGTCTTCGTGAATTCTCTCATTGAGAACCCCACCTTCGACTCGCAGACCAAGGAGACCATGACCCTCTAGTCGAAGAGTTTCGGATCCAAGTGTGAGATCTCGGACAAGTTTGCCAAACAGGTACGTTGTATTCTGTAGTTTGGTTAACGATTTATGCGACTGACCTACCGTACTTGTTCAAGGCCATACTTTTTCGGTGTCCTCACTGTATTTTATTTATCGATTCGATTAGATTCATGGTTTAGAAAGTTAGAAGTAGAGTAGTAGAAGGTTTAGAAAGGTGGGTCGATTTAGAAAATCGTTATTTTTCGCTTAAATTGTAATCTTTCACATAAAAAATGAGCCTTATATAGTGGGTCGACCATGAAAATGAGGCGTATATAGTGGGTCAATCCTCTCATTGTGAGGATTGACCTAAAATGAATGTTCAAGGCTCAAGCGTGCGACATTGTGGACTCTCTCGTGGGTGCGCTTCAAGCAGACGGAGATTGTGGACAAGAAGTGCAACAGCAAGAAGACGAGCAAGATGAAGGTGGGAGCAGATTGGTCGATTAGTTGATTCATTGATTGATTTTCTGCATTATTAATTTATTGATTTTTTTCTGAAATTATTGATTAAATGATTACCGCATCTTTGTAGGGCATCCCCAAGCTCGAGGACGCCAACGACGCCTGAACCAAGAACTCTCATCTGTGCACGCTCATTCTCACCGAGGGAGACAGCCAAGACGCTCGCTGTATCTGGTAAGTATCGATTGTAATATCGATTAATTGATTTATTGCCGTAGTATTGGCTGTACTGTAATCATAGTGGGCGGTATTGTCGCTAGCGTCAAGACCCATCCGATTTTAGCATCCGACCCACCCCATTTTCTCAAAAATCACCCGGGGGATGGGATATATATCTGTTAGATAAGTCTTTTGAAGTATGTCCGTCGATATCGATTAGTCAGAGTGGCTCAATAGCCAATCGATAATCCACTTTGATGACGTCACTCGCTCCTTTACTGATATGTACGCCACCTAGTTATTGTAGTCTGGCCTAGCGTACAACCGTTGACCCGTTGAACCCCTTGATTGCCTACGCGGTCACGCGCCCCCTATATAAAGCTGCGGTTTCGCTTCCCAGCTCACTTCTATTAGTTTATCTCACGTTGCACTGTTAATTCTCTCTCCGATAAAGTCTCTATTCTGCTACACGAGTTGTGCCTAAGGACATAACATTTACTATGATAATTATAATAATAATAATAATAAATGTTTGAGGCGAACACATCAAGGGCAACGTGCTCGTCGACCCGACCGCAGTCATCGACGAGGGTTGGGTGATTGGACCGGATGTTGTAAGTGCCAATATTGATTGATTTACTTATTTAATTATTGATTGATAGATTGATGTCTTTATTGATTTATTGACTTGTGACTACATATTCTGTCGTGCACGGCGGCTCAATGATAGTAACTACACTGAGAGCAAACTTGCCCAAATATAGGGTAATCGTTACCCAACAACGTGTATCGGGGTATCCATTTGCCCATATTCGGGGTATTCTGATTACCCATGCATTTTGGAGAGAAAAATCACCCATTATTTTGTTAAATAGATAAATAAATTATAGTGGAATGCTAGTTCGATCAACACATCATGTCACCATTGATTCGATATAATCTTTCCTCTTTATTTTCATCTAATTTTTTCTCACCGAAAGTACCGCAAGAAACTGGATTCAACAGTTGGGGTAATCGTTTGCCAGGCAAATGGGGGTGGGTAACGATTTGCCAGGTAAGTTTGCTCTCAGTGTAAGGTGCTCCCGCAATCTCAAACTGAGTTGTCTTTTTCAGGTTCCTGGGTGCGCATGGATGGCTCGTCGGTGCTGGGCGATGACGTCGTCGTCAAAGATGAGCTCTACTTCAACAAGGCCATCTCGGCCAGCGTACCACAGAGGGAAGTCATCATGTAGAGACACTCTCACTCTCACAACGTCCCCCCCCCTGATTTTGGTATACGGTAGTTCCACAATAGATTGATTGTCACAACGATCCCACCCTGATTTTGGTTTACGTTAGCCCCTTTTATTGATTGATTGATTCGTAGCTCGATAGATTATTTCTTTGTATGAGCCCCAGCCATGTGACGATTCTTCTGTACATACCAGACGATTGTTTTTTGTCATAGTCTATCTATTTATTGATTGATTTTTATGCATTCGGTTTTATACCTATTGATCAATTCACGCTAGGATGACGTCACGCTTCATATGCTGCGACCGGACGCCCATTTTCCTATTCGTCAATCGATCAATAATTGTATATTGATCGACTACCCACCGTAATCTCACTCACTCCTCGTTATTCATTTGTTCTTTCACCCAATTATTGCTTTCTACATAACATGTTTCTCCCTCTCATCTATTATATTTGTACTTGTAGTGCTTGTCATTGTCTCGTTTTCATACTTTTTGGTTCGATTTATTACTTTGTTCATACAGTAATTTTAAAGGAATGTTTTGTGTTGACATGAAATATCTATAAAACCCGAAAAAACACAAAGAATAACGTAGAATCATCAACAAAAATTTCTCGGTAAGGATAATTTACAATTAGTCAATCACCTGACCCGTCGCAATCAATTTGACCCAATGAACTGGGTTACTGTAGGTTACGGTAGGTAGATTACGATAGATTATGATGGCTTAAATAATGAGTTAACTTGATAGTTGTTAGAACCGGCGGAGCTCCGCCCACCACCCGTTAGTTTAGTCACACACCAAACCCGTCTGGGGTTTGCCGAACACTTTATTACAAGTATATAAGCCCCTTTGCCCTGAGAGAGGTAAGAGAACTTGCAACGAAAGTTGCGAGGAAAGTTCGCATCTTTCCTCGCATCTTTCGACGGAAAGATGCGAACTTTCTTCTGAACTTTGGTGTCCAAAGTGACAGATTGGATGGACCCCAGCTGGCAGCTGCTCCCCGAGGGCATGACAATTACCAGGTCCAAGTGCGTTACACAACAACAGAATATGATGAAGGCAGTCGATCATTCAAGCCTGAAGGACAAAAAAGTATATTATCACCACTATTACCCCCGTCACCATGTCTTCAATAAAGTCATGCAGGAACTGGCCGTATATGGATGGATGGTTCTCCCTCACCTCCCGTTTTCTACTGACCTGGCCGCGTCAGATTGCTAGCTTTTCACAGGCCTGACCCGTGCCCTTCGAGACCTTCAATTCCCGTGGAAATGTCAATGCTGGGATCTACTTCCGAATATCCGCCGCCCCGCCCCTTGCACTTTAAGCTCCGCCCCTCGCAGTCTCTCTCTCTCTCTCTCTCTCTCTCTGCGCACCCTCTCACCTTTCAACACTCTCTCGTCTCGCCGGGTTGTCTGGAAGGGAGTGTGTGATCATAATGATGAAATGATATGCGAAAGCTCAGAAACACGATAATTAAACTTCATAACAATAGTTAATGATACAGGAATAGTCGTCATGAATTATCTTGTGATTTTCTATGATTCCGAGTGTGCCTCGTATCCATCAAAGATCACTCGTCTCTCTTTTCCCCTGGTATTTCAACATATAATACGTCGCTGACTTAAAATTTAATTTAAGTCAATTTCAAGTGAAAGAGCACATGACTAAATGCATTACATTTTATACAAAACGTGAAGTAGACTTACGTCTAGCTTGAAGTAGACTAACAAGTCTACCTTACTGAAGAATCATACGCAGATATGTTTTGAATTAGAAGAATCAGACTCCCCCTCTTTTATCTGTATCTACGTTTAACTCCTCTACCCTAGCTCATCCCGGCCCTTCTTCTGTTCTCTAGGATGTGTCTGTTGTCTTCTCAATCCTATTTCATCATGTCCCTTCTAACATATGAGTCCTCCTCGTCCGGTGTCCTCTCTCACTCTCTAGAACGGACGAACTCGCTGGCAAGTAAAACCCACTATATTCGAATTTAACGTTCTCCGTTAATTTCCCCGTCAATATCTTCTATACATTTTACTGGAATATGCTGCTGACTTGATCCTAGAATAAGATTTCCATATAGTTTAGTCTTACTCTATCTTTAACTTAATCACTCAATCAATACAGTCATTAATCGACAAAAGAGATGAAGAAAACGACTGAAATCATAGAAATATACTATCGATTGGTGATAATGGCAGAGATGAGAGACACAGACAGCAAAGAGTAGAGGCATCGACCAATCAGAGCGTTCGCGCGCGGCGTTGTGGGCGGGGCTATATAAAAGGGGTATATAAGGGCTTGATGTTCATTCATTCCGAGTTCCTCTCTGAGTTGAACTCTCCTCTTCGGGGGAAATTTTGGGAGTGATTGACACTCATAGGGGAGGGCTTTCAATGCGCAAGCCCAACCCTCCTCCGGACTTCTCCATTCTTTTGGAGAAGTCGCTGCGCCTTTGTGCCGGCTGGAGGGCCTCTTCCTTGGTCTGTCGACCACGACAGGCCAAGGGGGCGGGGCATAGACAGGAGGGGGTGGGGCGGCGGATAAAAGGAAGTAGCGCCCAATGCTGAACTCAAGCAATACTTCACTTTGCGCCCATCTGGGCTCTATAAAAAGAAAAACCACACATTGACCGAACGTTGGCGCAACATTTGTTGACAATGATGGAGCATATAACACATAATGTACTTCTCTTTGCTTCGAGAAATAAACGATTGAAAAAGGTATCAAGACTTTCCCGACAACCTAATATATTATATTACACAAGGGAAAAAAGGTGTTAAACACCACCACTCCATCTGTAAAACGGAGAACACATTTTTTTGATTTAAACACGTTTTATCAAGAGGTCAATGGGGAATCTCCCCCGAAGGGGTTCGGGGTTGTGGAGAATAATTGAGAGCTCTGACGTGAATGGCATCCCGGCTGGTGGTCCGTGCGTTGCATTGAAGTATGATTGTTTTGCGGGATGGGCGACTCTTGATGTTCCTGTGACCCGATTAAACCACGCAAATCAGCTTACTTTTACTGCTAGAGGCAGTGGACGGTATCCAGTAGAGAGGTAGCCATCTTCATTAACGCACATTTGAGAACACATTTGGTATGTTATAATTAGCACATTTAACACTCGATTGCTGTCATTTTTCAGTTGTAGTTTCATTTTACACTTTTTTCTTTGTGTATATTCATTGCTTGAAGCTTTCTCACAGTATATCATATTTTTAAAAAAAAACCATAAGATGAATAATCACGTTTAAAATATCAGAATGTAGATTTGTTTCGAGTTAATCAAGTCAATCAAGTCGTGTGGGAAATAGTGCTGACTCACTTATCGCAGTTACGGCGCTGGTATGTAGAATAAGTAATAAAGATAAAAGGTAGAGTTAAATCGCGTTATTCAAGAAGTCCTGCGGGAGATCACTGCATGCCAGCGCTAATTCAAGGCCAATTCTGTCCGAAGTGCCAAATCTCTTGTTTGGACCAATTTTAACGCGTGATCTAGTAATTCCCAATTCCCTTCTCGGGTGCCTTGGTTGAGCTTATGAATATAGCCAGAATTGAGATCATTTCATTTCGATCGTGCATTCAAACCTATACTTGTACATCTATTAATATATTGATTTAATACGGTATATTCGCGATAATGCGTTAACTTCGACTAAACTATATTCACCGAGACGAACCAGCATGAACTCAATCAATTTTGCCACTGGATGGTGTATTGCAACACTCGTTTTGTCGATCATATTGAATGCAACTCTTGCCTACGTCGCAGTTCGAACCTCCGACCGAATTGGTCCTTACAGGTAATGCGCGGTTCAAAAGTCACGAAAAGAAAACAGCAGGAGACGAGAGAGTGTGTAAAACGAGGAGAGTTTTTTCCCCTATTCTCTTTGATCTTTTCTTAACTTTTGAGCAGAGTATGATTTTTGCTTTTCTGTAAATCGAAAAATCATTGGATCATGATTCAGCACAACCATTCTGGCCATTCAACGGTGATTTTGATCGAATGAGTATTTTTTGGCATATTCATGCTGGTTCGTAAATGAATAAAAAAGAATTCCGTTGCTCACAAATACCCGTGGATTATGCTTTCCTTGAATGATGTTTCAGCTTACGTTGGTGAAAACGCAACATTTTGGCATGACTCTCACGAACTAACGAGACTAGAAGGAAACAAAAACAATGAAAAGAAAGAATAACAACAAAAATGCCACATTTGCTATGGTTCTGACGAATCATGATCGATTTTTTGCACGATACTCTTATTGTTCGTGACGATATACTCCATTTCATTTTAGATATTTCACTTATATTTTCATAATAATCGATATAATTTATTCCATTGGATACACTGCTGCTGTACCTGTTCGTTTAAATGTTCCTTTAAAGACACATCCCAAGCAAAAAATTTTACTCTCCGCTCTGAAAACGCTCTCTCGTAGACAAAGAAAGCGAGAGAGTGTGTCCAGAGCGGAGATTTTCAAATAAGCTTCGATGTCGCTTTAAGAAAGGGAAATATCTGTCTTTTTTTCAGTTCTACTACGCTTCCTATAGCGTAATAGCGGTGTATTCCAGGGCTCCATGGAGAGACGTCAATCACGTCACACAGGTCAAATTTCAAAATGTGGTATTCAAAAGTCGCGAAAAAAAAGAAAATCAAGGAAACTCACTTCAATTTACGAATCTTTTCGTATCTTTTCTGTTCGTGACAGATGAAGACCGCTTAAAGGGAGGGTGACCTCACTTCAAGGGAGCGTTACCTCTCTCAATGATCTCTACATTATGCATATTATTTCTTTGTTCTCTAACAACGAGAAACCATTGCGCGTCGAAGAGACTATTGAGAGAGGTCACGCTCCCTTTAATGTACTCTTCATCGCGCACACTATTTCTCTGTTATCAAACAACGAGACAGCATTGCGCGTCGAAGAGAAAAGAGGCTACGCTCCCTTTAAAGGCACACTCACAGAAGACTAAAACATTTGTTCGGTATTTAGGCTACCAAGAAATAAACGGTTTTTATACGGTTATTACTGGTTATGAATCAGTTTTTAAGAGAGATGGCCGTTAAGACTCGACCACCCCCGGACGCGTGCGCTAGCAATGAGAACTGGGAGTCCATACTTGGGTGTTAGGAGTGTCACCGGCCCTTATTACACAAAACACCTGAAATTTCCTGTTTGTGCCCTCAGGCTATTAGTTAATTTAAGAGCGAAAACGTTTTAAAATCATAATTTCTCAAATTGTTGAGGTAGAGTCTAAATATTATTTGCGATGCATCTAGGGTGCACAGACCTTGCTAATTCACTATTAGCATCGAATGTCCATTGATTCTTAAACCACTTTTTTTACTCAAAATTTTGGTTATCTCGGACAAATAATCGCTTGTTGTAGATTGCTCCCAAAATTTCCGACTAGGTATTGTAGCCTAAGCAATTCTGCTTTGATTTAACTTAAAACTGGGTTCTTCCCGATCGACCATTTTGTCGAATTTTTCGCTCGAAGTTCCGTCATCGATGGTTGTCCCGAACAAATGCTATATTTTCCAAACGATTGGTGCGGAATTGTGGTCTACTCAAAGTTTAGAGGTGAGACGAGTAAAATGACACAAGAATCCCATCACTTGGATCAATTTGAAAATTTCGATTTTCCTGACCCGGGGGTCATGGTCGAAAATTTCAAAATTTTTGAAGTTTGAAATGTTTTCATTTATGTGGCTTAATGTGAAGTACTAATGATGTGAATATTATTCAGACAATGCTCAATGGCTGATCTCTACTTTCAACCAATTTTTCGAAAATTTTCATTATGTGAGTGCAAAAAATCAGAATTGTGTTTGAATCAGTTTCTAACTTGCTTTCTGTAACATTCTGTCATAGTACTTTACAATGTACATAATCAGTATGAAAATCGTTAATTTTCAAAAATTCAAAAAATTCAATTTGAGTGTCTACTTTTTCGGAAAATTTCTGAAATATTGCAGTTTGTCGACTCGAATGCTGCGACAATGAGCAAATGACAATGACAATGTGAAGTTTCATGATGAGTAAACATAGTAAAACTGAAATCCCGGCATTCGGCTCACTTTTGAAAAATGGATTTCCATGACCCCGGGGTCATGGCACAAAAAATGAATTTTCAAAAATTAACGATTTTCATATTGATTATGTACATTGTAAAGTACTATGACAGAATGTTACAGAAAGCAAGTTGGAAACTGATTCAAACACAATTCTGATTTTTCGCACGCAATCAGAATGAAAATTTTCGAAAAATTGGTTGAAAGGAGAGATCTGCTATTGAGCATTGGCTGAATATTATTCACATCACTAGTACTTCACAATGAACACCATAAATTAAAACATTTCGAACTTGAGAAATTTTGAAATTTTTGGACCATGACCCCGGGGTCATGAAAATCGAAATTTTCAAATTGATCCAAGTAATGGGCTTCTTGTGTCATTTTACTCGTCTCACCTCTAAACTTTGAGTAGACCACAATTCCGCACCAATCGTTTGGAAAATATAGCATTTGTTCGGGACAACCATCGATGACGGAACTTCGAGCGAAAAATTCGACAAAATGGTCGATCGGGAAGAACCCAGTTTTAAGTTAAATCAAAGCAGAATTGCTTAGGCTACAATACCTAGTCGGAAATTTTGGGAGCAATCTACAACAAGCGATTATTTGTCCGAGATAACCAAAATTTTGAGTAAAAAAATGGTTTAAGAATCAATGGACATTCGATGCTAATAGTGAATTAGCAAGGTCTGTGCACCCTAGATGCATCGCAAATAATATTTAGACTCTACCTCAACAATTTGAGAAATTATGATTTTAAAACTTTTTCGCTCTTATATTAATTTTTCTAATAGCCTGAGGGCACAAACAGGAAATTTCAGGTGTTTTGTGTAATAAGGGCCGGTGACACTCCTAACACCCAAGTATGGACTCCCAGTTCTCATTGCTAGCGCACGCGTCCGGGGGTGGTCGAATATGATCGAGTCTTACGGAACATGCCTCTTAACTTATACATAGTAACTTTGCAGATTGCGCTACAAATCTGGTTTGCTAGTTTTCTCGCTATTCTTGTCAGTCAAACATCAAGCTTTTGCTACCGCCAGGGTACAATATGCAAGTGAGTGTTAAAGGCACACCCCGAGCTAATTTGAAACTCTCCGCTCTGGCTATGCTCTCTCGCTTCCTTCAGCCACGAGAGAACATCGCCAGAGCGGAACGGTAGTTTAATCCTTGATGTGCCTTTGAAGCGAACGTTCATTCGGCATAGACGTAGCGGCCGAAACACCATAGGGCACATTGCTAGTTAACTTATTTAATCAAAAAATTCAAATTTAAAGTGCATGCATATTTATTCTTGTACATCTATTAATAATATTAATTTAATAATAGCACATTCGTACAATTTAAGTTCAATCATGCTCTCGGTATTCGAGAAACCTCTACGACGCGCATTATTCATTACGTACGTACTATCATCAGCGACTGCAAGCACATTAGTTAACAATTTTATCATTTTCGAGGACTCAGAGGTATGTTTCTCTTGTTAGAAAATTAACGCAGAGCTGAATCCAGGTAAGCATGTACAAAATAATAATATAATAATTTTATACGTATTCATCAATGTACAATGAAGCGTGTGATGATGAAAACGCAAAATGAAGTCATAAAGAAGTGATTTACTCAAAAACACATTTCACTTATAAAAAAAACTATTTCGCAATCTCTGATACATATACCACCACTTTCGGTTGTCATCCGACCATCACCGACAAAAGTTAGTTTAACATGACTATTGCAGCGCGTTCGCCAGATCTTATACAGAGAACATATTCTTGATGACGATTCTATTCATATTTACGTGATGATTCTCGATTTGGAAGTAATTATGACATAGTTTACTCAATTTTCAGTATTATTAATTTATCTACACCTTGCAAGGCAAAACATGACGAATCATTGTCAGGTTAATCACTGATTAAATATACACAGGTTGTTGGATACTGTAATACAGCACTTTCCAGATGGGAGCCTCAAAAACCGTGGCTTTATTGATCTCCGTGACCATTATGATGCTACAAGTGGCCACAATGGTAGGCTGATTTGAAAATATTCAATGATTTTCAACAAAATAAATAAATATTTTAGAGCTATTGCGGGTGGTCGATTAGTATTACCATCATGAGAGGCATTTCGAGCAAGGAACTGCGTAGACTGCATCTACGATCGTTGAAATTGCTCATAACGCAGGTTTTGCATTTTTATTTGGTATTTAAAGAAACTCACCGCTCTGGCAATGTTCTCTAGCTTTCTTTTCTACGAGAGAGCTTTTTTTTTAAATCTAAAGTTGACAATTTGAACACATACAGACATTGAATCCGGTGGTTTTCCTGTACACTCCAATGTTAGTCGTCGCGCTCGGAGGATTAACTGAATTAAATACAGCATGCATCTCCGAAGTAAGCGATCTATTACTTTCCAAAACAAAAAATTGTTATATGTATTTGTCGTATTTTAAGATTTTGGCAGCACTTCTTGGCATATTTCCTATCGTAAATCCGTTGATAATAATGCTCTTCACGGAAGACTACAAAAAGTTCCTCGTCTCTCGCAAAGCGGAGGCTTTTCTCAGTTGACCAGAGGGTAGCATACTTACAATCTTAGCATATAACTTCTTTTGTATACCGTTTATTAGCTTATAGATTCCGTTATCCTATAAAGTATAAGATCAAACAATATATTTGTCATTTAGAAGTTCGCCGCATTTTAGATGAGACAATTTTCCACTAACGCAGTTTTAACGTTTATTGTTTATTTTTAAATAACCGAATATTGTTTGATTTTTTTAAAATTCGTCAATAAATTCTTACATTCCTAGTCTCCATTCTGATTAAGAATTGTGAAAAAACATGAAACAGAAATTTTTTCATAAACTTACGCCGTTTAGTGGTGTTTAGCGCATGTTTTCGTAATGATGATGCTCGGCCATTACCCTGCCTCTGGTAAATTGTTACCGCGTTACTGCCGCAGCGTGCGAAATTTTTTTAAACGAATATTCATACCCCAAGAAATTATGAACCCGGAGAGCCTAATCTCTTCATCGGACTAACCTTAGGTCCGAGGTCGGACTGTTTGTACAAGATGTCAAGGATCTTATGATTGTTTACTTTCAAATTGTTAACTAATGATTAGTAATCAATGATTACTTCTAAGATTGTTTCGAAATCGATGAGTCATAAATCCATCTCACTCAACTTCCTCTCTATGTTTACCCCATCGTTTCGTGTCCATTCACAACATTTCAAGTTTATTGACGATGCGGACACTCGGCATTAGGTCGGATGATAACGAAAGAATAATAACCTACTGGATGATAACCATTTGCATATGAGAGACAAGCTCTAATGAATAGACGAAGTATGCAAATGGTTATCATCCAGTCGGTCATTATTCATCGGTTCTCATTCGACCTAGTGCCAGACACTCGGCCCAATTGACCGAGATTATTCTGTCACTTTCTTCTCTTTTTTTCCACAGGATTCTTCTGCTTTTCTGATCTAGCGTGTGGCAGGTATGGTGTGGCTGTAAATTTCACCATTGTTGACTATCCCTTGCCAGATCACCCAAAGGGATAGCCAATTATCGATTGACTATAACTTCCTTAACTATCCCTTCCCTCGTCTATACCAGTTAAAGATAAGGAACCCTGTTGAATCGCCTACGGATTGTGTTTGGGAAGCTGGGAGATGCATTTCGTTCCACATCAGGCAGTGCTCTTACTGCTACGTGGGCTGTCCACTTCCACTTTGGTTGGATTATTTTTGGACCCTACTTGTTGCTAGCGCAGATGTTCAAATGACATCGAGATATAGCTTGATGAACTGATGAATAGAAGAAAGAAAACGAAAAACCAATGAATGACCCCTGCCATGACTCACCGCACCAATGCGCGAACGTGATAAACATTGATTGGTCTCGCCACAGTTGTTATGTTTCCATCACCCTCTAGAAGAGAGAGTTTGCTTGTGTCAACCCCCGATTACTAATTGTGAGCACATAAATGAACGTAAATCACTTCAAACGCTCCTCCCAAAATCTTTTCACTATAGCGCTTTAGAGAGACTTCGACGTGACTGCGACTTCATGGCATTTCTTTCGAAATTATCATTATTTTCGTCTTGTTCATAGGCACACTCCGATCTAATTACAAATTTCCTCATTTGCAGTACTCTCTCGCAGACAGAGAGCGCGAGAGGGTGGGGTTAGAGCGGAGAGTTTCAAAATAGCTCGGAGTCAGGGCTGGGATTTTTTGAAAATAATTTCAAAAAAAAAAAATTATTTTTGATCAAAAAATTCAAAAAATGGCTCAAAAAATTTTTTGAAAAAATTATTTACTATGTTTAAAAGGATAATAAGCAATTCATTAACATCGTTTTTGCCTAAAAAGTGGTTAAAACAGTCAATTACGCAATTAACCGAATTCTGAAACATGAAAAACATGATACTATATTTTTTTCATTTAAAAAAATTCTGCGTCAGTGCATTGGGCAAACTAATCCACACCAAAACCTTTAGAATCCACTTCATCAAGACAGTGAAAAGGATAAAAATGGGAATCTTGTTAAGTTTCGTCAAATTTTGTCACAATTTTCCATAAATGTTTCACTTTTTCACGTTTTTTCGGTACTTTTTTACATTAATTTTTTAAAATTTTTTTTGAGATAAATTCAAAAAACTTTTTTCCTTTTGAATTTTTTGAAATCAAAAAATTCAGAAAATTCAAAAAATCAAAATCAAAAAATCCCAGCCCTGCTCGGAGTGTCGCTTTCACAAAATTCTCGGTGATATAGTGTTATGAAGAAATATGTAGAGTGATACATGACGAAACAGTGTATCACCTATTCTCTCTCTATTTCCCTCTATTTCGATCTCTCCCACACCCGCTCTATCTCTATCTCTACCTCTCCCTCACCCTCTCCCTCTCTATCTCTCTCTCTCCCCCTCTCCATCCTCTCCCTCTCTATCTCTCTCTCTCCCTCTCCCTCTCTATCTCTCCTTCTCCCTCCCTATCTCTCCCTCTCTCTACCTCCCTCTCCCTTCCTCCCTCTCCCTCTCTCTCTCTACCTATTTCTTCTTTGTTGTTTGACTCTGTTTGCAGTGTTCAAGATCTCTTAGTAAAGTTTAATGGAAGAAATCGATAGATTTGACGGCAATGGCGACTGGTATCAAATCGATCAAGGTATTGAGCTTACCTGATCAATATCGCCTTATGCGACGGAAATCGGTCTATCCCATTTCTGCCCTTATATTTTCATACCATCCCTTCTCATTATATTTGATGGAATAAAGAATTAAAGAAGGGGACCCATGAGTTGGCATGACTGACTCCCGCCACGATAAGCATGCTGGCTATTGTTTATCTTATATGGTAATTGGCGTGAGGGATAATGAGAAAATGAGAGAGCAAGTATGCAAATCGGATGGGCACTCTCTACATGCCTTGAAAGTTGTGCTTTCAATGCGCGTAGTGGGCTTTAAACATATCGGGAATCAATATCAGATATGTCTTTCAATTCGTGTGATGAATCTCTATCATTCTATCCGAACAGTCTTATTACGAAAAAAACTCGTGGGTCTCCATCTTTAAATAAGAAATGAAATAAATAGAATACAATGTGATACTTTATCATGTTCATACTTTGATGCGGTGATCTTACTAGGTTAATTTACTAGTGATACTACATAGCTATTATTATTATTATATTTTATTATAATTAAAGGTTTATAAAGATTAGTAGTCTTGATCTTTTTTCTTATCAAACAATAATTCAAGCTTGATTAAAATTGCTCAATTACTTCATTATTAATAATATGAATAAATAATTTTATAGAGACATTCATCATCGCAACTCACAATGAGAAACGTTTCATGTGGCGGCGAAGGTTAGCATTCTAGCATTCGTCGCTCTGGCCACACTCTCTCACTCCTTTTTGTCTGCGAGAGAATGTTGCTAGAGTGGAAATTTTTAAAAACAATTTGAAATTCGATCAATTCAGAAATCACACAATCGCAACTCTCGATGTAAAGTGGAGTGTGGTGTTCGGCGTTAAAGATGGAGTACTATACTTCCAAAAGTTATGAATATTATATTTTATTATTTATTTATTATATTATTTATTTATCTCTAAAGCCACACCCCAAGCTATTCTACTCTCCACAATACTCTCTCGTAGACAACGAAAGCGAGAGAGTGTGGCCAGAGCGGAGAGATTCAAACTGGCTTGGGGCGTCGCTTTAACGCTCAAACATAGAGAGGTGAATGCGAAAATCAATGAAATAATAAGACTTGTTTCTACAGGAATGGGACGACTATTTCTACAAAGCACAACTCATGAACGATCAAGTTTTCCTTATACCAATGTTCACAGTAAGTCTTCTTTCAATAACCATTCTTAAAGCGACACCCTAAGCTAATTTAAAACTCTCCGCTCTGGCCACACTCTTCTTTGTCTACGAGAGAGTATTGCCAATGCGGAGAGTAAAATTAGCTTGGTGTGTGCCTTTAATATTAGCTTGCCGTAATTTTAATAGTTTTGATTTATAATTGGCGCTTCACATCAAAGGTATTCTTGAAAGAAAGATTAACTTAAACAAAAAAATGGTGCAATGCTTTTCGTTTATCAATTCATTTCGTTCTTTTTCTTCTATCACACGTTTCACTGTTTATTCATGAATACGTATAAATATTATTATTATTATTAATGCAATACCACTACAATACAAAAGGAAAGGAGACAGGTAAATGTATCCAATTCGAACGGAAACTGATGAATTGCAATTGACATCGGGAAATGCGAGATGAGCAATCATACGAAATAGTCTTTTTCACCTGTGGTGAACCTTCTGCAAGAACAACGGGAAAACATTTTTCCTGGAAAATATGGCGTTATTAGCGTAGGCGGAGGATTTTTGGAAAAATGCCTCCGAAACGCCAAAACGGTTCTTGCATACGGCCACTGGGGAAAATGAGGAAAAGGGAAGCAGAGAGGAAAATAAGAGGAATAATCAAAATCATCCGAAATATTCCCGTTTTAGATCGATATTGGTGGTCGCATATGGAAGCCCGATTGCCTACACTATCTCATCGAGAGAGACGGTCAACCGGGCTTCATTGATGCTTTATCCATAGACCAGGACTATCGCGTTCATCAAGGAACCCGATTCAATGTACCACTCGCGGATCTCCGTGTGGCACACAGATTTCTGGTTCATGGGTGGGTTTTCGGGTATTTTCTGGTGCATGGGTGGGTTTTCGGGTATTTTTGGCTAATGGGTGGGTTTTCGGGTATTTTTGGCTAATGGGTGGGTTTTCGGGTATTATTGGCTAATGGGTGGGTTTTCGGGTATTTTTTTGGTTCATGGGTGCGTTTTCGGGTATTAAAACACGCATGATTATGATGTTCTCAATTAAGTACAAGAGCGTGCTAATTTGAATTTCTCCGCTCTGGCCACACTCTCTCGCTTTCGTTGTCTACGAGAGGGTATTGCAAGAGTGAAATTAGCTCGGGTGTTTCTTTAATCTTGACCGCTGATTACATACCATTGCATCTAACGCGTCGTTCCTTTGAATTTGAAAGCGAACGCTCAAAAATTCTCAGAATACAATGGCCAGAATACACTTGCTTGTCTGGATTTCAATGAAAATGGCTTGAAATGAAAAATAAAAACCAGAATATTATGCTAACTATGTATATTATCCCACCACCTCCCCGATTTATCGATTTACAACCTCCCCGAATTATTTTCTAAAATATATTTTTATAGTTCGATGCTGTTTGCGTATGCCAATGAGAACAATATGAGAGTCATCCTGCGTTACACCGCTGGCTCCTATGCTCCCGTAGACCGAGTCCCCACGGATGGATTTATGGTTAATTTTCAGTATCGTTTTCGCTTAAATTGTGAAATTTGTCTTAACTCAAAGGATTTTTAAGTTCGTTATCTAAGAACTTTTCTGCTTATGGGTAGCGAATTCGATATTAGATCATTTTGAGTGAGCAAAAAAATATTAAAAAATCATTTACAGCCGGAATGGGGATGGTTTACGTCGGCCAATCGAACACTACTGTATCTTGGAATGGACTCGACTCTGGTTACGATATCTATGGACGATGTGCGAATAAATTCGATTAACGCAAGGTTCGTTTCTGAAGCCAGAGTATATATATATGTCAAGCACAGTGAGATCAAATTGCGTGGAAAAATTACACAGTGGCACTTCAAACCGTTTTTCGGCAAACGTAGCGTCACAAGGTGTAGAGCGGGAATATCCAAAAGAGAAAAAACGCTTTCGATTGTGATCTCGCATTATGAGCATCATGGATGCTAAATAGAGGGCGTCAATCTAGTAATTATGTGGATAGCATTTATTGAGCGTGTAAAATCACTTGTTTTATTTGTAGAAGAGACTATTTCTTGTTTTGCATGGTTCAGAAACTATGCCGATCTCTTTTATATCAAATAGCGCGCGGCGAAGTTCAGCCGGGTTAGGTAAGAGGCAGCGAAGAGACAATCGAGAGGCGGGGCGAGATATAGCCTTTGAGCGACTTCCGTTCCTTAGCGCCCAGTGTCATTTTCTTATGCAAGTACATTTTATACGCACAATAATGCACGCTTCAAGGAGGACTGTGAGAATGGTTTTCTAGTATCACTCCACTGCATCGACTGGTAGGTTATGCTTCCTCGTGTGGGAGGCTATTCGTTCAAACTGGATCATCTGCCAGTCCTTCAATTCTCTATTCACTACAGTTGTCGGATATCATAAAGCAGGTATAGTTATGTATTTATTTATTTTTTTACTTTTATTCACCACTAATTTGGGTTAACTGCACAACAAAAAATTCAGAAAGCCGGTCTTCACGCGATGCCTGCTGTGGCAGAGGTCAAGGGCGCTGATGGACCACCAACCAGGGGGATGAGACTATCCCAGGAAGCTATAACTGTACGTGTCTGTTAAAGGCACACACGGAGCAAAAACTTTCCGCTTGAAACACTCCGCTCTGGCAACGCTCTGACGCTTTCCTGGTCTGCGAGAGAACGTTGCTGGAGCGGAGAGTTAAATTAGCTCAGGTTGTGCCCTTAATCTATCTCGTTTAAACTATATATATATATATATATATATATATATATATATATATATATATATATATATATATATATATATATATATATATATATATATATATATATATACAGTGTAGCCTAAAAGTCATGGGACACTTTTTCATTTTTTTATAACTTTTGATCCAGAAAAGCAATCAAGCTGATCTTTTCAGACAATGTACAGAATTTATCAGGGAATATTACCATGATGTGTTGGTATAATTAAATTACACTTTTTTGAAAATTTACATTTCTTTAGTGAAAGATTCTGTTCTTCTGAAACATTGTGAGAGTGGAGACCCCCACTAGGGCTGCACAGTCACACAATCCGGAATGGCTCCGATTCCGATTTCAAGCTGTAGCTGGGTCGCAACTTTGACCCCCAAAATTTATACCTTAGCTTCTAGATGTGCTAACAACCCGTTCTAAGTACTGAAATGATGCTAGTGGTGAGTAATATTTATCCGCAGATTATGGTAGTCATAGCCCGTCATTTGCCCTCAGGGCATAAAATAATTTTTTTGGGGGAGGACCGATTTTGAGACCCTACCGTTCAGAAGGCGGGCCTTCTAAAATTATGGTTCCTGCACATACAGCTTTGCAATATATCATATATTGATTTCCCTTATTTTGGTTTAGTTCCGATTCCTTTCAGACCCGTAGCAAACGTTATGCTGAGGTCTACTCGGTAGTAGCGTGTAAAGATCTAAATACAAAGATCAAAGATCAAAGTTTCGCAATAGTGTAAAAACTTTTGTGAACATCTCTAACATGCATTGGTACTTTGAAACTAAGAAATTTCATCAATACAGGCCCAGGGGCAAGAGCAGAAAGAGAGAAAGCGCAAAAGCGCGCACCGAGTAGACCTCAGCATAACGTTTGCTGCGGGTCTGAAAGGAATCGGAACTAAACCAAAATAAGGGAAATTAATATATGATATAGTGCAAAGCTGCTTGCGCAGGAACTATATTTTTAGAAGACCCGCCTCTGAACGGTAGGGTCTCAAAATCGGTCCTCCCCCAAAAAAATTATTTTATGCCCTGAGGGCAAATGACGAGCTATGACTACCATAATCTGCGGATAAACATTACTCACCACTAGCATCATTTCAGCACTTAGAACGGGTTGTTAGCACATCTAGAAGCTAAGTTATAAATTGTGGGGGTCAAAGTTGCGACCCTGCTACAACTTGAAATCGGAATCGGAGCCATTCCGGATTGTGTGACTGTGCAGCCCTAGTGGGGGTCTCCACTCTCACAATGTTTCAGAAGAACAGGGCTTTTCACTAAAGAAATGGGAATTTTCAAAAAAAGTGTACTTCGATAGCATCATCACTACGCATCAGTGAACTAATTTAATCTAATTTAAATTCTGAACATTGACTGAAAAGATCAGCTTGATTGCTTTTCTGGATCAAAAGTTATAAAAAAATGAAAAAGCGTCCCATGTCTTTTAGGCTACACTGTATATATATATATATATATATATATATATATATATATATATATATATATATATATATATATATAATTATTTATCATGTATTACAGTACGAAAGGGTCAGTTCACGTGTTGTTGATGAGACATCGCCATCATCTACTTCGTCTCAGCATGCTCCTCCACTGTACGGTAGAGAACATTTCCCAAGTCAGAATGTTCGTTCAGGCGGTCAGGTAAGATTTCCGGTCGTAATCACTATGATAATAATAAATTTATACGTTTTACAAGAAAACACGGTAAATAATAGTAGATGAATAAATTAAAAAGATTGATGAACACATAACAACACTAGGAAGGCACTACTGCAGAAGCAGAGATCTGCCTAAAATGTATAACTAATTATCGATTGATTATGTCTTACTTACTTATCGACTAGATGACCCTACTGCAAATCTGCAATTGTGAATAGGTGAATGCAATCGTGCAGGGATACTAAATTTGCCCCTCACAATATTATAACTTAATCTCGTATTCGTCCTTAATATCATTATTCAGCTAAAGCTGCCACTCCCCAACCGAAATCGCTTAAGCGACGGAACTCCATCACCCCCTTATTGCTTCATTCATTCATTATTCTTGATTTTAACTGATGGATAAAGAAATAAAATAAATAACGAAAAAAGCGCACGCGGCCTTACTCCGGCCCAATTTAAAGCCACACCACGACCTAATTTGAAACTCTCCGCTCTGGCCCAACTCTTTCGCTTTCTTCGTCTGCGAGAGAGTATTGCAAATGCGGAGAATAAAATTAGCTTTGCGTGGGCCTTTAAGGCTCCGCCCTCAATCTGCGCTTCTGCAGTACTCCTAGGATTTTGGATTTAATATACTCTCGTATTTCGAAACTTAAAGTCTACTTAAACTACGTCACAGACTTGAAGTAGACTTTAAGTAAACTTAAGTGAAAGAACATTTGACGAAATGCATTACAGTATACTACATCACTTTAAGTAGACTTATGTTTAACTTGAAGTAGACTTACAAGTCTACTTCAAGTGCAAACTTTAAGTGGTGAAAAACCAGAGTATGACGATTATTCATTCTTAGGGTCGAGTATACTTAATGGCGATCAAGGCACCGCATAATAAACTCCACAAAGAGGCACTGAAAAAAGAAGCCGAAATAATGAATATGTTGGATGGCTCTCCACACATCATAAAGGGGTGAGCTAATGAAATATTCCCATCAAACCTTCCCTACCTTACCTTACCCTACCTTATCTTACCTTACCTTCTTACCTTTGATATGTATATCTAGAATAAGTAGTGACCCCCGGTAAAGTAGGTCCTGAATCGTGAGTTGGTATATTGAATGATTTATCGATTTTCGGGGAGTCATTTTATTGTTTGATAATCTATCAATCCAGTGTCATTGGCCTAGCAGTGATCTCCCTTAGGACTTCGTGTTCCCTCAATAACGAGATAACCTTACCCTTTTTACCTTCCTGCATATTTATCTTGAATTTTCAGTTACCTTGAGAATGGAGAGTTACATATGGAACTTGGCAAGATGTCATTGCGGGTAATCCACGTTACAAAATGCTTTGTATTAGCTAAATTAAATAAATAAATTGATTAAATAAATAATTAATTAATTAACATCCTCAAGACTGATTGTATTTATAGGACGCTATCAACCAGCACTCAGATGACGACAAAGCATTTGGTATCATTTAAAGGCACCTCTAGCTAATTTGTAACTTTCCGCTCTGGTCACACTCTCTCACTATCTTTGTCTGCGAGAGAGTATGTCCAGAGTGGCGACTTTCAAATTAACTAGGGCTGTGCCTTTAACGACCTGATAATGAAACTTCTGAGACATTTATATTAGATTTCAGGCAAGGATGAGTTTCTTCGGACGATTAAAGAAATTGCCGAAGGCCTGAAGCACATGCACGGCAAGAAGATCGCGCATCGGGATCTGAAACCCGATAAGTAATGCGGTGTTAAAATCAATAATTTGAAAGAAATTCCAGTGCATTCAGTTGCAAGCACTCGTATTTCATCCAGAACGGGTGACTACGCTCCGGACCCTCTTATGTGGTGTTAAAATCTTGAAAAGTAGATGGAAAAGTGAAAAGTGTTGTTTATTTTGTGATTGTGAAAGTGGTTGGAAAAGTTGCATAGCTTCATAATTGACTCTTACAACGAAATTACGAAGCTATGCTACTTTTCCAACCAGTTTTACAATCACAAAATTAACAATACTTTTCACTTTTCCATCTACTTTTCCACGATTTTAACACCACATAATAGGGGCCGAGCGTGGTCTCCCGTTCTGGATGAAATTCGAGTGCTTGAAACTAAATGCTCTGGATTCCTTTCAAATTTACATTTGTTTTAACATTTTTGTATTAACATTTATTTCATTTGAATGGTGTAGGATGATTCTGAAACTCTGAAACGGGTTCCCTATATTTTTTAAGAGATTGCATTGTAATCTACATACTAATATTTAATATTGGTCAATTTTTACCGATATTATCATGTTCCTGTTTTTCAGTATAGTCTTCTCCTTGGACGGTGTGGTGAAGTTGATCGATTTCGGATGCTCGCGTGAACTAAATCATACGTTAGTTTCTATATATTCCGTTGAGTGGAATGTTTTCGGAACCAAGCTTCAGTCGAATCGTTTTCCTACTTTATTAATAATTTTTAACAGTAAACAGTGTTCCCGAGATATCAAATAGTGTTCACCTTTCTAATCATTCAATTAAGCTGTATTCTCATGAGGTTTCTCCATTCCGAACGATTGTGCCTCGCAACTTTTAAAGGCCCACCCCAAGCTAATTTGACTCTTCGATTGGCAATGCTCTCTCGCAGACAAAGAAAGCGAGAGATTGTGGCCAGAGAGGAGACATTCAAATTAGCTTGGAGTGTCGCTTTATGAATTGGTAACCAGATAGCAACCCAGCAGTGACACATTAAAAAGCCGAATAAAGTTGTTTCAATGACATTCGAAATACATTTCAGAGCTATCGTAACCAATACCGGGACCGATCCGTACAAAGCCCCAGAAGTGAAGGGTGATCGACCAGCCAATTTAAATGTCACAATTTTCTTTAAAATTTAAAAATTCACAAAATTTAAATATTCGAAAATTAATTTTTCAGATCGATCTATGGTCGTACGGTATGGTCGTGTGGGAAATGCTCTCGATTACTGCAATCTGCGGTAGTAGTGCTGTAGGGTTAGCATTTTGTTGATTATGACAGGAATAATAAGAAGGGTAGATAAATCTTAAAGGGAGCGTTACCTCTCTGGTCTCTACATTATTGAGCGTATAAAAATCACTTTTTTTTATGTAGAATAGACTATCTCCTGTTTTGCATTGTTCAGAAACTGTGCCGATCTCTTTTATATATCAAATATCCCGTGGCGAAGGTCAGCCGGGTTAAGTGCAGAGGAAGCGGAGAGGCAATCGAGAGTTGGCCGAGAGAGTGCAGACAGTGCGTTGTCTCGGTATTTAGATACCGCTTGTCATTTTCTTATGCAAGTACATTGTGTACGCGCAATATGCACACTACAGTACAGCCCGATCTCCTTTTGTACACGAGTAGCACTGCTGCGCGCAGAGGCGCTCATTTGCGCTCATCATTTATTTCTGCGGGTACTGAATACTTTTCGATTCTCAAAGTCTTAATCATGAGTTTCCGTTATGAAAAGTTGTTTTAATGACTAAAAAAACTGAAACAAAATTTCTATTAATGAGAAAAAAACAATTAAAAGGCAAATCACACTAGTCTCAAAATGATGGGTACTGTAAATTTCGAAAAATGTCTAACGGCGATCGTGCGATCGATTCGTGATATTACAGTATACCTTTCCAGTAAATAATTACCCATCGTTTTCGGACCAGTGTGATTTGTCTTTTAATTGCTTTTTCTCATTAATACAAATTTTGTTTCAGTTTCTTTAGTCATTAAAACAACTTTTTATAACGGAAACTCATGATTAAGACTTTGAGAATCGAAAAGTATTCAGCACCCGCAGAAATAATTGATGAGCGCAAATGAGCGCCTCTGCGCGCCGCAGTGTTACTCGTGTACAAAAGGAGATCGGGCTGTACTGTATTTCTCTGTTGTCTAACAACGAGAGATCATTACTCGTCGAGGCCGTTGAGAGAGGTTACACACTCTTTAAAGGCATACATCAAGCTAATTTGACATTCTTCGCTCTAGCCACACTCTCTCGCTTTCTTTGTCTGCGAGAGAGTGTTGCCGCATCGAGGAGTTTCAAATTAGCCCGTGGTGTAACTTTAATGTTAGCAGAAACAATATAGATTCAGAGAATGCATCCTAGCAGCTGATTTTTGGGTTCCGACCATATTTGGCCAATAGCTATCGCGTAAAAATACTCTCGTTCAAAAATATCACAGTGAATTTCCAAACCTCCCTTGCGAGAATATGTACCTTTTCTTCGGCAGGAGTGTTCAGTCGAGAATTCCCGCAGACAGTCGCTTCACCTCCATAGTCAAGCTGATGAAGCGATGTTGGCAATGGGACAGCATTAAAAGAGGATCAATTTATGATGTTATGAAGGATTTGATTGACGTTGAGGAGGAGCTTCGCGGATTCACTGAGCCGGTGTGTTTTTCAGCCGATGCATCCATTGTCATTATTTTTTTAAAGGCACTCTCCAAGCTATTTTTACTCTACGCTCTGGTAACACTGTCACGCTTTCTTTGTCCACGAGAGAGTGTTGCCAGAGCTGCGAGTTTCACATTATCTCCCCTTTAACGTATGCAGTTTCGGAATTAACATTATTAAGTGGTGCGCAACAAAATACAAAATGATCTGATCCCTAATTTAATGTCCCACAAAATAGGAAAACATTGATTATGTGATAATATACCTTTCGATCAGATCAGATATCTGATCAGCGACATATCTTATTAGATATCTGATCTGATCGAAAGTTATCTAAGTGAGTTAGTGAGTGAGTGAAAGTTAGTGAGTGTTATCTGATCAGCGCAACTATGCAACCCCTGATAAATTATGTTATGTTATGTTATGCCTTTCGATTTAATTTCAGGCATGGCTGGAAGAATGTGCGAAGTGGCGGAATGTCGCTTTCTCTCAATATACGTTATCTCAATAATGATGCATTTTTTGATTTGAATGTTATTGTGCAAAGCCCCGAGCTAATTTGAAAACTCTCCGCTCTGGCAACACTCTCTCGCTTTCGTTATCTGCGAGAGAACGTTGCCAGAGCGGAGAGTAAAATTAGCTCGGGTATGCTTTCAAATCGTACCGATTGATGAATTAAGAGATTACTCATACAATAAAATGTTTCCCTTCTTCAAGTTTAAACGAAATTAATTTTATCATTTGTTATCACATTTATTCAATGTAAGATAAATAGATAAATAAGTTCAATTCACATGTCGGTTGTAATAATTCACATGCATTTTTCATGCTTCAATGAAAAATGTTTTCATACAGCACTTTTTGCCAAATGAGGCTGATAAATTGCTTCAGTTAAAATATAAATTTGTCCAATTTGCATAAAAGTAATTTGATATGAACTTTTTTGCACTGATAGTGAGTTAAAATAGAAATTGGTACATAATAAACATACAATAGGATAAGAAATTGGTGAATCAAATGTTGTTATTTGTAGCGGAGAGATGCACTGTACCATTCATTAGGTTCTAGACAGTGAACCTAACGGACGTCTGCTCACGTCATCGAATAGATGCGTCAAAATTGAAACTTATCAACCGACCAGTACAACACTATTACATCACCGAAACACTATGCCTATCGAACACTCTATAAATAGCAAGGGCCACTTCTTCCTAAGTTCATCCCTCTTCCTTGTAAGTTAATCCAATTTTCCTTACCGGCTGAACTTGTATATCTTCAATTGCCGTTCAGCAATTGATCCCACGGGAGCCGTCGGGCTCAATAACAACATCTACCCAACCAATATTGAGCTCACGCATCATTATAAAAGCCTAGACAGACCTAGTTCCGTGAGAGTTATCTCGATACTGTCATCAAACAGTCTTCAAAAGTTTTGCTCTCTAGGTTGTAGCATCGTATTTATGTGTACATCCATATTCAATCGTCAATCGTATTTCAGATTCTTTTGCCCGCATAAAGTATATTATTGTTTTTATTTTTAACAGGCACCTGCGTGAAAAAAGTTACCGTTTTGATATCAGCAATTGGCATCTTTGGCAGTTGAAACTACACACGAAAAAATAAGTGTTATCCACGGAGCATAAGACCTGAGAAGTGTTATATATGTAACACTTTTCGATCTCAAAAAGTGATAAATATTACACTTATCAGGTCTTATGCTCCGTGGATATCACTTATTTCACTGTGTGTACTTGCAACCGAATATCTTATCTTATCTTATTCTTTATTCCATCGTATTTTTAATTTTTTTTATTAAAATGAATAACAAAGGGGTTGATGGATGTCCGTCGCTTTAAAATTTCTAATGGCGCGTTAAAATGTGGTGGAAAACCGAAAAAAGCGACTTTCCGAGTGTTAAAATGTACCCTGGAAAACCGAAAATGGAAAGTCGATATTTGAATTCGCGGGCGCGAATAAGGTGCGGGAATTCAAATTTGCACTCGCGAATGCGAGTTTCCGATGTCAAAAGAAGACGAAAAGTGAAAGAAAAAAGAAATTCTGGATTTACTTCGTTTTTAAAACTTAGAAATTGGCAGTCGGAAAGTCGGAATTTGAATTCCCGCACATTATTCGCGCCCGCGAATTCAAATATCGACTTTCCATTTTCGGTTTTCCAGGGTACATTTTAACACTCGGAAAGTCGCTTTTTCCGGTGTTCCACTACATTTTAACGCGCCATCACACAACCCATTTCTTAATCCTTTTCTTTCATTCTCTATAATTTGGTAGCCATATCGGTTTAGGATGGTGGGGGGGGGGGTACAGTGGCAGTTTGGGAACTATTGGCGAATATCTTATCGTCTATCAGTTAGTTATATATTTTTATGAAAAGCTTTTAGCTACCCCACAGCTCTTATGACTTATGACGCCATCCTCACCAACGATTAATCCTAATCCTCTTCGATTGGATTAAGCCTCCTCAATTCTCGATACACGAAAACATATATCTTATTTATTTATTTATTTATTTATTTATTTATTTATTATTTATTATTATTTATTTATTTATTTATCAGCAACGATGATCGACCAACTGCGCTTGAACTTCCTTATGGACGCTCAGATCGAGTATAATTGCAGGTTTAATCATAATTTATTATGCAAATAATAGATCGTGATTGTCATACTACTAGCTTAATTATTACCAACTCTAGAAATGAAATCGTGCATGCTTTCAATCTATCATAAATAATAACCTTTTTCTGTTATCCAATTCAGTGGGGGTTCCGTTAAACCCCTTTGAGCAAAGATTCAATGTCTCGAACCAATTGCCAAAAACAGTGAGACTTGTACTAAAAAGACTACTAACACACTTTAGTACATTTTTGTTTACTCTAAATATTATATATAATTCTAGATTTCGTGATTGATCTAATATTGATTGATTTCCAGTCTGGCAACCATAAACGGCTCCTATCCATCGATGAAGGGTACACGTCATTCTCTCTTCGGATATGTTTCTATTTTATACGCCACGCTGACCATTCCACTGTATCTTATGTGTCTGAAGGTCATATGGAGACTTCGTGCGCAATCGTGCTACAAAGTATATTTCTT
Source organism: Parapristionchus giblindavisi (assembly GCA_943737045.1). Classification (NCBI taxonomy): domain Eukaryota; kingdom Metazoa; phylum Nematoda; class Chromadorea; order Rhabditida; family Diplogasteridae; genus Parapristionchus; species Parapristionchus giblindavisi. Next base: position 185,620 of record CALSFV010000328.1, read on the forward strand.
TATTTCCCTTAAAGAAGTTTTTGAGGTCGAAAAATGATGTCTATTGCATAAAGTAGCTGCTACACAATGACAATGTAATATTTGAAACTCTCCTTTTATGGCAATGCTCTCTAGCTTTCTTTGTCCGCGAGAGAGCGTTTCCAGAGAGGAGCGAAAAATTATATAGGGTCGTGCCTTTAAAAAAAGCGAACATTCATTGATGAAGATTTTGTTTATTCAGATTATGACATTCCTTGGATTCGTAGATGTATGTGTCTTGTTCATGAACTCATTCATGGTAGGACTCCTTTTGATCAAGGTAATATGTTTGAACATTGATCTTTGATCTCTGATATTTCAAAACTTAAACAGTGCGTTATTTTCACTTGAGGTACACTTGTAAGTATACTTTATGTAGTGACGTCAAATGTTCTTTCACTTGAAGTGTACTTAAAGTAAACTTCAAGCCGGTGACTATTTTAGGTTTAAGTTTAGATATACAAGAGTACGCATTGCGTGTTAATTGAAGAGCCCGCTATTAACCCCCCCCCCTGGTTATAGTTTTTATTTTATTTTTTATCTCATTCATTGCACATTTTCAGGGTGAAGTGTACTGCAATCATCCGAAGCTCAACTTCATATTGGCAATGGGTGTATCTGGTATAGTTCACCTTGCGACTTTCATTTACAACTTTCATCTTTTTTCAACTTTAACTTTTTTTCTTTTTTGTTTGTTAGGCATCGTTACATTTGCCTTACAATTACGCGCCTACGCCGCAACCTCCGCCGTAACGACGGAGACGCGGCGGAGGAGGTTACGGCGTAGGCACGTAAGGCAAATGTAACGATGTATTACAACTTTCATTCATTTTTTTAAAAATTTTAACTTATCTTCTTTTTTTGTTTGTTAGGAATGAGCATTGCAGTGTTCTTCTCCGTCTCCTGCATGACCTCCTTCGATCTCGCTCTCAATCGATTCGCGGACTTCACCAACAATAGACTGCTTCTCAAGCTTTTCAAGGTTAGATTCCATTCATCACACGTCCTTAAAGGCCTCTCTCCTAACCTCTCTCAATGGTCTCTTCATTGTGCACACTATTTCTGCGTTCTCTAACAACGAGAGAGCATTGCGCGTCGAAGAGACCATTGAGAGAGGTTACGCATCCTTTAAGTCGGTTCAACAAGTTTAAAAAAGCGAAATATATTGTTTTCATAATGTTTCTGGATTTTTATCATAGGAATAAATCAAGATATAATAATGATGATCCTCATTTTACACAAATGCCCGCGAAATACGCCCGACTAGTGAATTTCAACTAAGAGGCTTTCTCCACCTTCCCCATTCCCATATTCCTTCATTTAATTTCTCCTTGTGCAATTTAAATCACATTTGACTTGTTCAAATTAAAATCACATTAAATGACACATTTCGGTATTCATTTCGGAATTTGAAAGATGCGATAAATATTTATTATTATTATAATGATATCAGGGCGACCGTACATGGTACTTCCTCTCGATATCATGGATATACGGTGTATTGGTCACTGCATTTACGCCCATTCCTCTCTTCAATTCCACCTACCACATGTTCCTGTTCAATCCGATGATTTCCGATAAATATGAGGTGAGGATGTTTGGATTTTATTTTCTCCTTGTGCAGATTTCTTTATTTTAGTCGTTTTTTTTAAACTGTTGAAACACCTTTGCAATGTATGGTCAATGAAATACAATAATATACATATCGTACATGTAAAAATAGTTGTATCATGAACGGTGTGAATGGATCTGAACGGATCAGGCCGATCAAACGGGATTGTGAGCGAGAAGGCCATTTTCGTTATTTTTCTTTCTTTTCATTGTTTTTCTTTCCTTCGAATCTACTGCATTGAAAGAAATCATGCCGAAATATTGCCATTTAGCAAAACTCATTGCTTTACAAATGAATAAATTGTTCCGACTATATGCTGAATAAATGGGTCAATTTTGGTTCATTGGAGCAATTTATTCCTCGCGAAAATGATCATTTTTGTTAAATGGCAATATTTTGGCCTAATGTATTTCAATATAGTAGATTCGATGAAAAGAAAAACAATGAAAAGAAAGAAAATACCGAAAATGGCCGGCTCGCTCACAATCCCGTTTGATCGGCCTGATCCGTTCAGATCCATTCACACCGTTCATGATACAACTATTTTTACATGTACGATAATACTCCGTAAAAATAGAAGAAGAAGAAGCATGTATATGAGGCCGCTTGCGTAAGAACCGACTAAGTGCCGGCACAGTGAAAAAATTAAATTTTTGGGATCGGGATTCTCAAGGGCGCTGATAACGATGGCCATGTTCATTTTTCACCTAAAGCCACCGCTGAGGCCAGATGACGTCGCGTTGAAATCGCGTTTTCAGTCATTTCTCCTCTACCGGTGGTACTAAAATTTGCAGACTATGCACCCAGGAGCAGAATTTGATGACGATCACGCCTGTCTAATTCATTTTTCATGAAAAAGTTTCCGAAATTTTCAAAATTCGAATTACTCTCAATGGCCATAGTGTGTGAGTGAGATACATGGATCGGACCGTAATGACTTCATCATCTCATAGAAAAAATTTCAGCCAATTTGTGGAAGATGTTTTCGAGAGAGAGTAGAGAGACACAATCCCGACCACTTCCCTTCCTTCCTATTCTGGTCGCCTCACCTGCCTCTCTGCACTCTCGCACCACCACACTCTTTCGCCTCTTGCCTCTATTTCAACGGCAAAATTACTACACTAAAAGTTGATTTTCTCGAAAACATCTTCCGCAAATTGGCTGAAATTTTTTCTATGGGATCCTGAAGCCATTACGGTCCGATCTATGTATCTCACTCACACACTATGGCCGCTGAGAGTAATTCGAATTTTGATAATTTCGAAAACTTTTTCATGAAAAATGAATTAGACAGGCGTGATCGTCATCAAATTATGCCCCTGGGTGCATAGTCTGCAAATTTTAGTACCACCGGTTGAGGAGAAATGACTGAAAACGCGATTTCAACGCGACGTTATCCGGCCTCAACGGTGGCTTTAGGTGAAAAATGAACATGGCCATCGTCATCAGCACCCTTGAGAACCCCGATCCCCAAAATTTAATTTTTTTACTGTGCCAGATTTCACATGTTTTAGTCGACTCTTACGCAAACGGCCTCATATTTTTCTCCAATTCAAAAATCATCTACGCCCTTCAGGTTGTAGAAGATTTTTAAAATTTTGTAATGATCATTGAATACAAGCACACTATTAAACATAATAAAAGCAAAGTCTGCTTGCCACATACTAATACGAGCACTGCGGACTAAAAAGCCTGAAATTCTCCTCAAAGCATTCTCGATCTACATTCGCCCCATCCTTGAAAGTGCTTCAACAGTCTTTAATCCCTATCAGAAAAAGGATATTAAAATCCTCGAAAAAGTTCAGAATTACTTTACCAGAAGAGTATTCGCACGTTGCTATGGTTATACATGGGAGAATATGCCTGGAGCACCTGAGCGTAATACAAAACTTAAACTGGAAACGCTAGAAAAACGTAGACTAAATATAGACGTTAGAACTTCCCTCAAACTTCTCAGAGGCAAGTTCAAAATTTCGAACAAGAAATCCCATTATTTCAATACCTATATAACCAGAAATGGGATAAATTTCAATAATCCCGGGTCACGGTTCCAATATAGGCACTACAGTTTCTTCGCTAGGGCGGCACGTTTACTATCACTACCCGAAAATAGGATCGACTTCTCGATCGCAGACTGATCTATCTTTCCCTTGTAACGATTTATTTAACTCTTGCATCATTATCATTTACTGTCGTCCCCACTTGATTCAATGTTTGATCTCACGCATCATTCCATAATATTGTTTTACTTTCTTTTTCACCTCTCTGTTTATCGTTAAAGATAAATAAATTATTATAAATTATTATTATTATAAAAGTTTTGCAAAACAAAAGTGCTCTTCTTTCAGTACGGTAGTTATGTTCATACGATCAACAATCTGGGCATACCTAGCGTCGCTTTTACTTTGTATGTTTACATGGCTTGCATGATTTCACTCAGACATAATGAGGTTAGTTTTACTTTTCACCTCATGAGGGGATTATTATTATTATTATGATTATTATTATTATTATGATTATTATTATTATTATGATTATTATTATTATTATGATTATTATTATTATTATTATTATTATTATTATTATTATTATTATTATTATTATTATTATTATTATTATTATTATTATTATTATTATTATTATTATTATTATTATTATTATTATTATTATTATTATTATTATTATTATTATCATTATTATTATTATTATTATTATTATTATTATTATTATTATTATTATCATTACTATTATTATTATTATTATTATTATTATTATTATTATTATTATTATTATTATTATTATTATTATTATTATTATTATTATTATTATTATCATTATCATTATTATTATTATTATTATTATTATTATTATTATTATTATTATTATTATTATTATTATTATTATTATTATTATTATTATTATTATTATTATTATTATTATTATTATTATTATTATTATTATTATTATTATTATTATTATTATTATTATTATTATTATTATTATTATTATTATTATTATTATTATTATTATTATTATTATTATTATTATTATTATTATTATTATTATTATTAAAGGAAGTCGGCTCAGAATATTGCTTATTATTTTCAATTAGTTGCATTACCTTGGGCAGTTATTGCCGAATTGTTGAAACTTTATTCTGCCGGTTAAATAAGTAAAGATATAAATTATAAATTATCTTCAGTGGAGTCTTGGCGATGACAAGTCCATACGTCACACAAGAAATGTGGTGAGTGAAATTGAAGATTTACATAAACGATACAAAATGAATATCTAAATTTCATTTAAAAAAGGTTTGTTTCAGTAATTATTAATTTTTTCATTACTCCTTAACTTAATAACATTATTTAGCTTTGCATGCATGTAAAGTAAACACATATTTGTTTGCAAATCTATTAATAATAATAATAATAAATTTAAATAATTATTTTATAAATTTAGTTGTTCGTTCAATGTGGCCTTATAGTGGCAGTCCACGTCTCAACTTGCATCTCGTACGACATCTTCCAATATCTAGAGGTCTCTGAATTTCTGCGCTACTTTGCGCAGATCGCGTGGCAACTCAACCATGGTGAGCGTTCAATAAATATTTATTTTTATTTTATTTTTTTTTAAATTTATCTTAACTTATGCGATATATTTAACAAAAGTTATGTTGTCGTCTCTGTCCAATCTCTCTCGCCTTCTTTTCCTATAACAGAGTTGTAGGCGAGAGCGCACATTTCAGGTTTACCAGCTTTCATCTACATGTTCTTTAATTCTACAATTCGCGAAGCGGTTCGGCGTCAGGTCAATCCACCGAATGCCGTTCACATCTCGCCAACGTCTATGATAAATCACTCGGGCATTATTAGTTCTAAAGTGTGAATCTGAGTGAATAAAATTTTTCGTTCTAAAGCCAGAAATAATAACAATTTATTTAGCTTTAACGATAAACAGAGAGGTGAAAGAGAAAATAAAATTATGGAAAAAAAGAAAAAAAACGATAATGGTTCTTGACAAGATGGATGTTTACTTCTCTATTTTTTCGGCTAAAATCACCACCTTCCGTTGAAATTTAATACCTTAAAGGGAGAGTAACCTTTCTCAATATATGCGTTTAACTCGTGGGGACTCTCACCACGACGCTTCAATGGTGGTAATAATTAAACGCATTTAGTAAGTTTTGCATACATGGGTATGCAAAAGTTATTGAATGAATTCATATGTATGTTCTCTCATTCCTTCTGATTTTGCATATCTTGAGAGATTTCCCTACACTGATTGATTCAAATTTGAATACAGGAGAGATGTGCTTCGTGGTGAGAGTCTGCACCTCATGAGGTGCCCTTTTCCAGGGGGGAATTAACATACTGCATTTGACAATGGTTACTCTCGCTTTAAACTCTGGAAATTTTAGTAAATAAGAAAATTTGCACGTCTATTTTTCACGTATAGTTGTTCCGGCCTAGAATGGTTCAAATCTGATTGGATTACTAAATATCCATAGTATCCCGGGGTACACCATTTTCCCATGTGACAGAAGTGTGAAAGCATAAGTTTTTGAATACTTCCCATCTTGAGCGACTGTTTTGGTTGCAAAATAATGAGGGTACTATGCACCCATTTTTGTTTGTGTATCTCGCGGCGAGAAAAAGTCACTGGGGACTTTTATAAAATAAAAAAAATGCAAAACAAGAAATCCGCATAACCTTAAATTCAATATTCATGATGTCTTGTTTTCAAGTTTTCCAATTGATTTCGAAACCCCTTACGATTTATTTCTTGTGATAGGGCGTCGCAGACTAGAAATAAATTTCATTAACGATTGCAATAGAAAGTAAATTATATTGAGTAATTTTAATGAACAACGAGTAAAAACATAATTATTTGTGGTCGAGATAAACGAGATAAAAAGTGAGTGTTGTAATGAAATTATGTCCCTTTTCTCATTTCCGCTGCATTCTTGACCATAAGAGCAGTCAATAATGAAAAAAACAGAGACAATCTCATTATATGAGGATTATAATTGAGTATCAAGTACCAATTTGTAAAGGCAAAAAATCTCCGCTCTCGCTCTCTATGCGTAGAGAGTAAGACCAGAGCGGTATGTTTCAAATTCACTCCGGCGGGTCTTTAAGGATGGAGTATATCGAGGACAAAGAAATAATATCATGAAGGCTCCAGTGGCCGTATGCAAGAACAACGGGAAAACCGTTTTCCGGGAAAATGTGATGTTATTAAGGTAGGCGGAGGATTTTTGGTAAACGCCTCCGCCTACGCTAATGACGTCATGTTTTCCCGGAAAACTGTTCTTGCATACAGCCACAGTACGAAATGAATGTCGATCGATGCTGTCGATCATCCATAAATTTGTTCAAAATACCAAAGATACCGAGCGCCTTGTCTGACCATCAGATGTTGAAGAAGCAGTGAACTTCTAAATGCCGAAAATATTGTCATATCGTATAATATATGAGCTAATAGAAGCCATAAGCTGATAAGCTATTAGCTAACTGAAGCTATAAGCGAAATGAAATAAGCAATAAGCAATAAGCTATTAGCTAGCATAAGCTATAAGAAGTTGTAAGAAGACATTACCCTCTGGTCGATTATGAAAGCATCCACTTTGCGAGAGACGAAGAACTTTTTGTATTCTTCCGTGAAGAACATTATTAGTAATGGATTAACGATTGGAAAAATGCCAAGGAGTGCTGCCAAAACCTTAAAATACGGCAATTACAACAAACAATTTTTCAAAGAAGGGGACCCACGAGTTTTTTCGTGACTAAACTGTCCAGGCAGAACTGTAGATTACATCTCCCTGTATACAAAAACAATTTTCTCTAAAATTTTAGGTGAACAGGAATGTCGTAATCCGAGCATAAAGTTCATTGATCCCCCAGGGAAAGGCGCGAGTTTTTGAAATTGAAGGATGCATATAAAGAAAATTGCAAACGAGAATCGAACCCACGTAGCGCGGTTACGAGTGCTAACCACTAACCACAGCGCTACACGCTCTATGCACCCATTCGCTCATATCTAATAGAGAACATAATGCACTTCCTATGCCCCATGTTCTTCTTGTCAATAGTGCACTCCAAATCTCGTGGGTCCCCTTCTTTAAAAGTAATAGCTCACTTCGGCAATACGTGATGTATTCAAATTAGTTAGTCCTCCGAGAGCGATGATTAGCATTGGAGTGTACAAAAACACCACAGGATTCAATGTCTCAAAATGTAAATGTGAAATATAAATCCCGTTATTCCTTCGGGAGACCACTGCTAGGTCAGTGATAATTCGAGGCCAATTCAACCTGTTCTAATTTTTGTGTGCGTTCAAAATGTTAATTGTTACTTGTTACATTCAATGTCTGCCAATTTTAAATTGGAAAAATATTGATAATTTTGTCGATATTTAAATTAAAAATAAATAAATAAATTTAAAAAAAAGTAAATGATGGAGATACTCTACACAAACAAAATACGAACGAAAAAACTTGGAGTGTTTTTTTGGAAACCTAATAAAAATCCAACCTGCGTTATGAGCAATTTCAATGATCGGATATGCAGCCTACGCAGTTCCTTGCTCGAAATGCCGCGCATGATGGTAATACTAATCGACCAGCCACAATAAAACTAAAATATTGATTTTTTTTGCTGAAAATCGTTTGATATTTTCAAATCAGCGAACCATTGTGGCCACTTGTAGCATCATAATGGTCAAAGAGATCAGCAAAGCGACGATTTTTGAGGCTCCCATCTATAATATATTGGATTTTTTTGTTTTGGATTTTTTTGAATTTCTTTTACCCTTACAAAAATTTCAAAAACATTTTTTTAAACGAAAAAAAAAACATAGTCCTGCACTACACTCACAGAAATAACCCTAGCCCCTGTGCACCAAACACTAAACGGTTAGTGTTTGAAACACTTGTATTTAAGGGTTCTCAGGGTAATGCTTTAAACTCCTTAAATACAAGTGTACCAAACCCTAGCCGTTTCATGTTTGGTGCACAGGGGTACATGAGCTAGGGTTTATTTCTGTGAGTGTAATAGTTAACTGTTTAGCTGTTGAGTGACAGTTAGCAAGGCGTTGATAAATTAATGAATAATATTAAAAATTGAGTAAATTATTGCATGTTTACTTCCAAATCGAGAATCATCACGTAGCTATGAATAAACTCGTCATCCAGAATATGCTCTTTGTATAATATCCGTCGAACGCGCTGAATTCTTATTAAACTTTTTTCAGATTAGGTCTCATTACAAAAAGAAGACAAATTATGGGAACTAAAATACGAAATCTACAACCAAACATAACTCTTTTGAATTACTTTTACAATTAGCATACATATTTTTAAGAGAATTTACATGCTTATCAGGATTTTAATTTCTAAACAAGCGAACCATACCTCTGAGTCCTCGAAAATGATAAAATTATTGATTAGTGTGCCTGATATCGCTGATAATAGCACATATGTAATAAATAATGCGCGACGTACAGGTTGCTCGAACATTGTGAGCAATATTGAACTGAAATTATATTGTCCGAATGTTCTATTATGCCGAATGATCTTTGACAACAATCGATCGTTCACTTTAAAGGCCCACCAGAAGGCAAGTTTGAAACTCTCCGCTCTGGCAATGCTTTATCGTCGACGCAGAACGCGAGAGATTATTGTCAGAGCGGAGAATTTCAAATTAGCTCGAGGAGTACCTTTAAAGGTGGTGTCCGAGTAATATTTTCGTGAACAAACTGTGAAGACAGAAAGATAGCAAAAGTTATTCTGCATACCTTACATAAATTAGTTTATGCTAATTTAGCTTATTGATCGCTAGAATCATGAATGAATCCATGCTTGATGTACAGGCAAAATTTTGAAATTAGGAAAGTTCAGCAATAGGTTTCGAACCCGTGACGTTACGCTTGCTAGTGAGCACTTTTACCACTGCGCTACGTGATTAATGAATGGCCGTGCTAATTTCTTGCATATAACTTGTCCCTTGCATAATAGATATGTTATAAATTTGCATAGACATTCGAGGGCCTCCATCTTTAAGACTCACTTGCAAATTGTTCCGTGACGATAGCAAAAGCTTGACGTTTGACTGACAAGAACAGCGAGGAAACCAGCAAACCAGATTTGTAGTGCAATCTGCAAAGTTACGGTACTATACGGTACCAAGTTATGATAAAGTTACGGTACTACGGTACTGTTTTATGCACAGCAAATGAAATGAAAGTATGGATTTAGACCTGTATTTTCAATTCAGTGACCCTTACTGAATTGGAAAAAAACTTGTAATAGACCTTTGGATATTGCTAGGAATTTAAAACTGTTAGAAATTTAGACCTCTATGACATGATTCACGTCTTTCCAGGGAGATCTCGAATACACCACCATAACGCCATACGAAACGTAGGTGAACTGAAAAAATGATAGATAGATCATTTTCTTAAAGTACATTTAAAAGGAGCGTAACCTCTCTCAATGGTCTCTTCGACGCTCAATGCTCTCTCGTTGTTAGAGAACAGCGAAAGAGTGTACACAATGAAGAGACCATTGAGAGAGGTAACGCTAGCTTTAAACGAACAGGAACAGCAGCAGCGTATCCAATGGAATATATTATATCGATTATTATGAAAATATAGGTGAAATACCTTAATGGGACAATATAGTCACTATTATGCATCGCTGTATTTGCCTTGCCTTGTTAGTGCCTACGCCGTAACCTCCGCCGTAACGACGGAGACGCGGCGGAGGAGATCACGGCGTACGCACGTAAGGCAAATGTAACGATATATCTATGCTGTCTCACAAAGGCACAAATTATGCTCCGTTTAAAAGTTGAGAAAAGAAAAGAAAATCGGAGAAAACCCTCATCGTTTTACTCTCGTCTCTTGCTCTATTTCTCGTGACTTTTGAACCGCACATTACCTGTAAGGTCCTATTCGGTTGGAGGTTCGAACTGCGACGTAGGCAAGAGTAACATTCAATATAATCGACAGAACAAGTGTTCCTATACACCATCCAGTGGGAAAATTTATTGAGATCATGCCTGTTCTCCACTGTGGATAGATATTAGTTTTAGTTTTTGTTTTTCACGCATAACCACGATTAAATTGCCTACACCATTAATATTCAAATGCATGCTTAAATGGAGCGTAACCTCTCTCAATGGTCTCTTCATTGCGCACACTATTTCTCTGTTCTCTAACAACGAGAGAGCGTAGAACGTTGAAGAGACCGTTGACAAAGGTTTCGGTCCCTTTAAACAATACAATTAAACGTAGAAACAATAGATTAATCATACCAATATATGAGGATGAGGGGATGGAACGAGACAATCTCACTTGCACACAAAACATTACATTAAATTCTGGCTATATTTCGAAACAACCTAATGTGCAATTCGTATACCAATAACAGCAAATTTCACATCGCCCCCTTGATGCATTAAAGGCACACCAGAAGCTAATTTTACTCTCCGCTCTGGCCATACTCTCTCGTAGACAACGATAGCGGGAGAGCGTGACCAGAACGGAGTTTCAAAATAAAAAAATTAAAAAACTTGGGAGCGGCTTTAAGGCGCGTGGAACAAACACCATTCGAAGGCGCTATTTTTGCACATTGGATGTAGATTCCCACGTGGAAAACCCACGATTACAGATCGAGATGGTCAGCGCCTTTTCCGTAACACATCATTACAGTTCTATGTTCGTGGCTTGTTGTCAGCGGTAAAGCTTGGTTGGCATGCACATTGTAAAAAAAACGCAAAACATGTAATTTTGAACGCAATGATCACAGTTCCAGAATATCTTTTACGAAAAATAATACCAGTGCACCAAAACGCTCGTTATCAGAAGTAGGCCCGAATTGACAGGGAAGGACGTGAAGAAAGTTTGACCGTGCTCCATGAACAAGGAACAAGTATAAGTGGAACCATATCATATCGCTACAGAGTCGGTGACCCATCGCGTTGTTGATCTAGATAAGGTGTGCAAAATATTCTGTATTGTATCAACGTGCAAACTATGCCAAGAGAAAGAGCTCAAAATGTGCTCAAATTACATAAACATGATATTGCATGCACAAGAAATCAATACAACCGAAGATAGTCAATCAGATGCCATACTCATTGTAACACAAACGATTTCATAACGGTTTGATCTAGGATATGCCTACTAAGAATGCCTGCGTCTTGAAATTATATGGTAAGGTTTCCGAGACAAATGTCATATTTACGGTGCTACCTAATATAATAAACAGCTAATGAAAGTCACTTTGAAAATGAGTCTCCTGTGCTAAGGAGTTTATGATGAATGTCTCAGACACGTAATGTTTGATCATCTCCTTGGATCAAAATCCATGGAGATGATTGCGCACTACTGGTATGATTGTAGGAATTATTACCAGTGGCCATATGCAAGAACAACTGGAACACCGTTTTCCGGGAAAATGTGACATCATTAGCGTATGCGGAGGATTTTTGGAAAACGCCTCCGCCTACACTAATGACGTCACATTTCCCGGAAAACGGTTTTTGCATACGGCCACAGCACAAGATCTGGAGAAAGTACCATCTTTTTTTTTGCAATCAAAGAATCTTTAGATAAAATATAGACTGTGCAGGTGGGCGGTACTGCACACAATATCGATCATAAATCAATAAATAAGTAGCGCATAATGAAACTGGGCCATCATGGGAACCAACTAAAATCAATAAATCAATACTCATTTGAATTTCAGAGAAAGATCGGATACGCTATTGCGGATATTGCGTGGGAATATCAGGTTCAGTCAGGTCATATCAGGTAATATCAGGTAGGTTGCATTTCAAAGATTTTCCGCTTTGTTCTGTTAGTAACTTATCAAGTTGTGGAGGTAAGCGTATAAGTCTTATGCATCTTATGCAATACATTTATCTTACGGGCCTACGTCGTAACCAACTCCGCCGGGTCTCCGTCATTTCGGCGGAGGTTACGGCGTAGACACGTAAGGCAAATTTAAGGATGCCTTACAAGGGCCACTTATACGTTTACCTTTCAGGAGGAAATTCTGCCACAAACAACTGCAAAAAAGATATTTTAATACCGCACTCGGCTTGAAAACTCCTGTTCATGAAAAAAATTCAATTACACTTTTTTTCCTATTTCGATTCGTGATTTCTTTTTAGCTAAACTGTACTTTTCTTATTAGCGATAGAACCCTGTTCATTGTCGCAATTTTCTTGTTTCATTAATTTCATAAATATTGGGCAAATTGCAATGCTTCCGTTTGAGCAATTATTAGCAACACATAAAGTTAGACTCCGGGAAATATTTTATTGAATAGTCACGTAATTGTCCGTATAAAATGTACTAGTGTAATTGCCTCGCTACTAGCTGCTAAACACAGAAATGTTCTATGAGTCTGCTGGCTACTCTCGTATCAAATAAACATGTGTATTTTATACGGTCTATAGATCTGCTCTGGTATTTTGAAACTTAAAGTCTACTTAAACTCCGCACTTTAAGTAGACTTTAAGTAAACTTAAAGTAAAACGCAAGTCTACTTAAAGTGGTGTGGCATACTGTAATGCATTTCGTCAAATGTTCTTTCACTTTAAGTTTACTTAAAGTCTACTTAAAGTCTGTGACGTAATTTAAGTAGACTTTAAGTTTCAAAATACCAGAGTGGAACGCCTTCAATGAAAGCCACTAACAATAAGGACGAAATTTGCACGAGATCTTCGTGGGCTGCTTCATTTCTATATTATCTCTGGAATCGCTCACCACCCACTATTCAAACAGATCAAAGTGTAGCGGCTCTGATACTGAACAAGTACATCAATAGCTGATCATAAGGAGATGAAAGAAGAATAATTAAAGAAAGAAGATCCCCTTCTTTCTTTAATTATTGCTTAGTTTATCTTGATAAAGTGAACTAATGTAATGCTAATGTTAATAGATCTTTGTTCAATTAGTACATATGATTATGACATATGAATACCCGCACTTTAAATAATAATAATATCTTTATGTGCGTTTCAGGTAAGAATGATAATGAGATACATAGAGAAAAAAGGACAAATTATGGTAGAATTAGGCAGTAAATTCCAAGAATTGACAACTCTGTTTGAGATAAAGTTCAAAAAACGTTTGGATTTACAATTATATTTGGTTATAAATAGACATCTAAAGATGTCTCAGTCGCGTTCTCGCGTTCTCATTGTCGCCTGTTTCTTGTTTCATCAATTTCAAAAATATCAGTGGATTGGACAAATTGCAATACTGCGGCTTTATAATTTGCCAGTGGCTAGCAACACATAAAGTTGGACTTTAGCGAATAACCAAATTAGATCGTTTTGATCAATTAGTCTACATATATTAAAAACGCTAATTGTATTGTGTTTGATCGCGATCCCAAAACCAACGTGCGTGCCTATCTAAACGTTGAAATTCCACAGAGGCTCAATAAAATGATAATATATCAACAAATCAATATTACCTTTTTTAGAGATCAAAGATCAAAGATCAAATATAAAAGATCAAAAATCATTTAGCACCTGAGGTTAATACTAATTCAGATATCGTCAAAGTTCAAAGATCACTTTTGTTTTACATCACCTCATTTCACCAAGATCACTTTGTTTTTGTTTGTTTTACTTCGTTTTTTTTAAATAAGTATTTACTAAGTAAGTACTTAGGCCAAGTACTGGATACTTAAGCTAAGTACCAACCAGTTAGCAAGACTGCTAAGTACTTAAACAAGATTGTCCTAGAACAACCGATCCTGTACCGTTCCCGACATTCTTTGTTACCAAGTGGAGTTGAAATCGAATTGGATGAATAAAGAGCTATTCGTACAAGCATACGTGCTGTGTAACAAGAAAAGTACTGGTCAGAAGTAATAATTTATATTTGACCTGATTATTTTATTTTATTTTTTGATTTTTTTTCAATTGTATTAGTCATTTAATTTGTTATGCTCTGTTCTCCTCTTTTTGCACGGGGAAATCCGCCATATACTTAATTATTTATTTATTTATCTACGTTCTCTTTATCCATAAACACAGTGTAACATAACAATAAATTTCATGATAACTAATCAAATCTATCAACTTCTATACAATAACCAATAATACGGGTCGTGACATTTGGCGGGCACTAGGCCGAACGAGAACCGACTGGATGAGAAGAACTTGAATATGAGAGACAAGCGAGAATGAATAGACAAACTATGCTCTCTTTGGACAGTTCTCATCCAACCTAATGCCCTCTCAACGTTCCTAGTTCTTCGTTTTCTTCCTCTTCCTCTTCTCCTCCTTCACCTTCTTTTGTCTATCTTTCGATAGAACATCCAGCTGTTTCCTCAGTGTGTCGTCGCTCACTGATCTACCAGACGAATCCAGCACTTCAATCGATAATGAAGAGAAGAATCCTCAAAGATCAAAGATCAGACTATAATGATCAAAGATCGTTATGTGCAAAGATCAAAGATCAAATATACCGTTTCTCGAATCCATGGTCGCCTTCTTGATTACGGTATCCGACTCGCGCAGCCACTTCATCAGATCTGCGTGCTCGTGGGAGGTGGCTCGAGCAAGAAGCTGCTCCAATGATAGACCTTCCACCTGAATATAGAGAGATGATGAAAATATCCTGAATAGATCGATAAATATCGATTTATGGATAGATTGTTGATTGAAGTACCACTTTTAAAGGCACCCCCGAGACGATTTTAAAACTAAAAAAAAACAAAAAAACAATGCTCTCACGCATTTTGTGTTGCCAGAGCGGAGAATAAAATTAGCTCGGGGTGTGTTAAAGTCTCCTCAATCAGAGAAAATATCAGAGGTAAATCTATTAAGCCTAGACGGTTTGTGGAAAAAAAATATCAATCGATATCGTATCCCTATAGATACCGTACCAATTGCCGTTGAACCGGAGCACGACCATAATTAACGCCGTTCACCTACAACATATCAATGTTGAATCAAGATTCGAATCTACCGTAATCCACTCTGGGTCCCGCAGCGACGGTCCACCGTAGTAAACTCACATTCAGGGTCAGATCGATAATCGCATCAGCGTCCACCTCCGGCCATGGTTGCTCATCGATTCTGAAAGATGCATCGATCGATAATTAAGCAATGATAAAGCAATCAATAATATGTTCTCATGGACAAAAATCGATAATCGATCGATAACCTGTTTGCGGGTGAGAAATCGATAGTCGGCACATCCTTCAAGGCAGTGAACAGTTCGGCAGCGGTGTGTGGGGCGAATACCTCAAAAGATCACTTAGAATATTTGACCAATTTTTGAATTTTTTTCCAATTTTAGATATGTGACGAAAAGTAAGTTATGAACTACGAAGCCTAGCCGTATTTTGATAATCTGCAACATAGCTATTCGATCTCTGATTTTAGAATTCGGGTTGCCCAGCTTACGTGACCCAACGCATCCCAAAAACTCCATCGTAGGTTTTATCGATTTATGTTTATCGATCAACAGTACCTGAAGCATGGTGACGAGCGCGTAGACACAACGCTCTGCCTGCACCGAGTTCGCGAGCACTACCGGGTCAACTTTCTAGAAGTGCAAAAATCAATCAATAACCCATGATATACTGTAGCCCGATCGATAATAGGCACGTACCCTGAGGGCGTTCGTGAGACCCTGCAGGCGGGCGATGGACGTGTTAAGCAGATGCAGTACCTCGAGCGTCATGCCAACCTGCGTTCAATCAATCAATAAATCAACAATACCGTAACCACAAACTACAGTAACCCGCTTACGTTTCGCACAAAGTAATTGTTGACCTCTCGCAGTTCCTCCTCCTGTCGCTGTACCTTCTCCGACTCTGGGAAAACAAAAAAATCGATAACTACCGTAATATCATAACAATCAATCAATATGGCAAACACCGTGATCTTTATTAATCGATACAGTAACTCACCTCAAATTAAACAAAATTGACTGATTAGGTAAGAAATCGGAATTGGATTATTTAAAATTACTGCAACAATTTTTTTTAAATTGATAGTTTAATTTCAAATAATCGACTCACATTTTCCTACCCAATGAATCAATAATTCCATCAATCAATACATCAACTCACTGGTACAGTAACCCTGTTCGAGTCCTCGTCGTCCCTCCACGTACGTATTCACCACCCACGCCATGCGGTCCACCCATCGCTTCAGTCCGCTCAGATCTGGAGAATGAATCATTATCGATCAATCAATCAATCAATCAATCAATCAATCAATAAATCAATTATTCAATCAATCTTCATAAGGTCACTTCAATTATTAACTTAGTGATTGCGATATTATCGGTGACAGACAAATTGTTCTCTCATAAGTATTTCTGATTGTCTGTCAGCCTGTCCTGTCACTCTATCTGTCATTCTGTCAGTAGTTCTGTCTTTCATTCACTCACCCGCCTCTCCCCAGTTGATGGGCGCACGCGGCGACGCCGTGTCCAGCAGCTGTAGTCGGGCTAGATCAATGCCGTCCTGAGAAGAGAAAGATCAAAGATCATGTCAAAGGTAACAGAAATCATGGTTAATTTTAGAAAATCATAGCATATGCCACATTTTTTTTACCGTAATCAGATATAGATCATAGTTCAAAGATCATCGCATTCACCTTTTCAATGACGGTAATCGGATCCAGTCCATTGTACTTGCTCTTGCTCATTTTCTCAAAGTCGACACCGAGTTCGGTTCCGACGGACGGAGCTCCCGGTGTGGAGCACGAGGAGCTCACACGAGGCACCGAACCTGAGGAGTCAGAGAATTACAAAGCCCTACTTTTAATTTATTCCACTTATATTGCTCATACGATTTATTTATTAGGATTGCAAAGTCCCATTTTCACACAATACAATACTGATACAACGTCCTTGATCAAGCACAGAACCATTTGGGAGGGAATGACTGCTACTACTAAACGTCTGATTTTCCTACTTTTAAAGGCACACTCCGATCCAATTTGAAACTCGCCGCTCTGGCAACGTTCTCTCGCAAACAAAGAAAGCAAGACAGCATAGCCAGAACGGAGCTTCAAAGTTCTCGGGGTGCGGCTTTAATACGATCAGTGAATGAACTTTTTTTCCGCTCTTTTAATAGATAGAGGCGTGGAAGCTCGAAAAAGCGAGATCTGTTTAAAGAACTGCAACAAAGTAAAAAGCATGCAACAGGAAACTGACAGTTGACAATCCGGCCATGGTTGCTCATCGATTCTGAAAGAAATACCGGTCGATAATTAAGCAGTGATAAAGCAATCAATAATATGTTTTCATGGACAAAAAATCGATAATCGATCGATAACCTGTTTTCGGGCGTGAAATCGATGGTCGGCACATCCTTCAAGGCAGTGAACAGTTCGGCAGCGGTGTGTGGGGCGAATACCTCAAATGATCACTGAGAATATTTGACCAATTTTTGAATTTTTTTCCAATTTTAGATATGTGACGAAAAGTAAGTTATGAACTACGAAGCCTAGCCGTATTTTGATAATCTGCAACATAGCTATTCGATCTCTGATTTTAGAATTCGGGTGGCCCAGCTTACGTGACCCAACGCATCCCAAAAACTCCATCGTAGGTTTTATCGATTTATGTTTATCGATCTACAGTACCTGAAGCATGGTGACGAGCGCGTAGACACAACACTCTGCCTGCACCGAGTTCGCGAGCACTACCGGGTCAACTTTCTGGAAGTGAAAAAATCAATCAATAACCCATGATATACTGTAGCCCGATCGATAATAGGCACGTACCCTGAGGGCGTTCGTGAGACCCTGCAGGCGGGCGATGGACGTGTTAAGCAGATGCAGTACCTCGAGCGTCATGCCAACCTGCGTTCAATCAATCAATAAATCAACAATACCGTAACCACAAACTACAGCAACCCGCTTACGTTTCGCAAAAGTAATTGAGACCTCTCGCAGTTCCTCCTCCTGTCGCTGTACCTTCTCCGACTCTGGGAAAACAATAAAATCGATAACTACCGTAATATCATAACAATCAATCAATATGGCAAACACCGTGATCTTTATTAATCGATACAGTAACTCACCTCAAATTAAACAAAATTGACTGATTAGGTAGGAAATCGGAATTGGATTATTTAAAATTACTGCAACAATTTTTTTAAATTGATAGTTTAATTTCAAATAATCGACTCACATTTTCCTACCCAATGAATCAATAATTCCATCAATCAATACAGTAACTCACTGGTACAGTAACCCTGTTCGAGTCCTCGTCGTCCCTCCACGTACGTATTCACCACCCACGCCATGCGGTCCACCCATCGCTTCAGTCCGCTCAGATCTGGAGAATGAATCATTATCGATCAATCAATCAATCAATCAATCAATCAATTATTCAATAAATCTTCATAAGGTCACTTCAATTATTAACTTAGTGATTACGATATTATCGGTGACAGACAAATTGTTCTCTCATAAGTATTTCTGATTGTCTGTCAGCCTGTCCTGTCACTCTATCTGTTTGTCTGTCATTCTGTCAGTTGTTCTGTCTGTCATTCGCTCACCCGCCTCTCCCCAGTTGATGGGCGCACGTGGCGACGCCGTGTCCAGCAGCTGTAGTCGGGCTAGATCAATGCCGTCCTGAGAAGAGAAAGATCAAAGATCATGTCAAAAGTAACAGAAATCATGGTTAATTTTAGAAAATCATAGCATATGCCACATTTTTTTTACCGTAATCAGATATAGATCATAGTTCAAAGATCATCTCATTCACCTTTTCAATGACGGTAATCGGATCGAGTCCATTGTGCTTGCTCTTGCTCATTTTCTCAAAGTCGACACCGAGTTCGGTTCCGACGGACGGAGCTCCCGGAGTAGTGCACGACGAGCTCACACGAGGCACCGAACCTGCAGTGTTATTACAAAGCTCCACTTTACATACAACTTTTAAACAATTTTACAAAAAAAATTAAATGCTACCTAAACGTCTTTAAGGTGTTTATTTTATTTATTTATTTATTTGATAGACCCGTGACAGCAAATACAGACACGATAAGAAAAATAATACTAATAATAGAAAGGACTGTGTATTAAGCCCAATTGTCGAAAATCCATAATCTTTCAGGGGGCACCCACATGACGTTGCACATGTGAGCTGATTTCTCTCACTGTTCTTTCAACGCTCTCTCACAGACAAAAAGCGAGTATCCGGAGCGGAGAGTTTCAATCGAGCTCGTGTGCTTTTTTAATACGATCAGTAAATGAACTTTTTAGCAACCACCATACAAGCGCGGCTTGACCAGCTTTCGCAGACAAGCAAAGAGCATGCAACGGGAAACTGACAGTTGACAATCCGGTGAAAATTACCCTATCAAAAAAGGGCATTCAGAAAATCGATAGCAGCCTAATCGCTACCGCACCACGGATTTATATCTATCTACGGATATATAGATATATCGGAATACTCATATATATTTGATGGAATGAATAAATAAATATAAAATAAATAAATAAATACCACTAAAGTCGACGTCGCTCTCTCGCACATATCTGCCCGTGTCTCGGTCCACGTACGTCTTGCCTCAGAAAATTTTCCAATAAATAAATCACAGCCAATCATCATCTTCCGTATATTCCCTCGAGTTTCTCATCTTTTTCTCAATATATGCGATAAATATATTACTATTGTAAATATTAGTATTATTATCATAGATATTGTTAGTTTGCTATTTGCCAGATGTTTTCGAGTTTCATAGTTTGGATATGTAAGGCATGCAAAAACATTTTGCTTCAACGATAACAGTTTTGTTTAATGCTGCTCTTGTTATTATTATTGTTATTATTATTATTATTATTATTATTATTATTATTATTATTATTATTATTATTATTATTATTATTATTATTATTATTATTATTATTATTATTATTATTATTATTATTATTATTATTATTATTATTATTATTATTATTATTATTATTATTATTATTATTATTATTATTATTATTATTATTATTATTATTATTATTATTATTATTATTATTATTATTATTATTACTTGACGATTCCCTGAGGTACCAGATGACGGAAGGGTTCCAGGCCTCCGTCCCAACGCGCGGCGCCAATATCGGAGAGGAAGTAGGAGAAGAAGCGCGCGTAGTACAGATGAAGTGCCGCTGAAGAGGAAGAGATAATCGATATTTTCAGAATAAAATCAATATTTTTAAAAGAAAATCAAGATTTCCAGAAGAACATTTACATTTACACAAATCTCAACCAAAAACAACTGAAAATATTGTCCAATCTCAAATTCAAGCAATGATGTTACAATGTAAGAAAAGAACAATCAATCGATAGCCTACAGTGATCAATTACAGTAATCCTGATCTACCGTAATCCCACAGCAAATCTTTTACCGTGCTCGACGCCTCCCACGTACACGTCGACGGGCATCTGACGAGCGACCAACTTCGGGTCGGCGAACATCTGCATAGATTTTTTAAACATTTATTCAAGAAACGACTCAGATGCTTAGATTTTCAAAGTCTATTTATTGATTTATTTTGAAGTAGATTTATGGATCATGGATACGACCACGAAAGAAGACGATAATGAAAGTGAGTGAGACTACAAATAGCTGTATAGATTGCGAAGAAGAAATCTCTCGAAGGGTGTGCCACTAAACGCCCAACATGCATTTTGCCCAACTCGCGGGTTGCCATGAGTTAGTTTTGCATTTGGTGGCACGTCGATTAATATGGGTAACGACGGGCAAACTGCAGCATGGGCAGATAATTCGTTGGGCATTTATACATACGTCCTATCGAAGAAGTTCTAGTCAGCGAAAGTCTACAAATCATGCCAAAAACACGATAGCATCGGGTAATTTCATAAAACCGAATTGAAGAATTGTTGTAATCAATGCCATAATTATCACTAATATAAAGAATATCATCATTGCCAACAAAGAACAAGTGTTATCATTAAAGGCACACGAGGAGATAATTTTACTCGCCGCTATGGCAACGTGCTCTCGTAGACAAAGGAAGCGAGATAGCATTGCCAGAGCGGAGAGTTTCAAATTAAATCGGGGTGTTCCTTTAAATAAATGAATAAATCAACTGTCATTGTCACTGTCACTATAAATTAATTGTCATTGTCATTGCCAGTCTATACCAATTGTCACTTTCACTGTCACTCTAGATCAATTGTCACTCTCACTGTCAATCTACCTTCTCATTCTTCGGATCCAGGAATCGGAGAAAGTACCACGATGAGTCGAAGAATGTGTCCAGTGTATCCGTCTCATAGCGAGCGCCGGTTGATGAGGAACTGACAGGAGAGATCAAAGATCAAAGATGAAACTATAAAGAAAGGAGAGATCAAAGATCAGACTACAAAGATCAAAGTAGAAACAATAGACTCACTCGACAGGCTTGCCGCGTTGCTCGCTCAACATCGGCAGTTGTGAGTCGGGCACCGGACTGGTGGAGTCCTGAACAGATCGAGAAGGTTACTGTATCTATTGATTGACTGAAGCTACGGCGTAGATAATACTGGCCGTTATCCCCTCATAGAAAAATATTGATGAAAGTGAGAAAATGAGTGAGGAAAAGAGAAAAGTGCGCGTAGAATGATCACCACCCGCTGATTCGCTGTTTATTGCCAATCTTGTAAAGGCTAGGATAGAATGGTTTTCGCTTGACTATGATTATCGATTCTATGCGCAACACATTATAATATGCTCCTACATGTACTTCCCTAAATTAACGCCCGTTTTCAGAACCGGCACATTCGCTATAAGGAGATGCATGCATAGGCCTACAAGTACGCTGCAAACTACGAAGCATGACCGCATTTTGGAGTTTTTGTTGTTGTTGAACTCATGGCCGCATTTTGAAAAAAAATGTAACGTTGCTATTCGACCTATGGATGCATATTGTCTACGAATGTGAACACACGATATTATTAATATTATTATTATTATTATTATTACTATTATAATAATTATCATTATTACAAACCACTCACCCCATCAACAATCATCGGAATGGGCGTTCCCCATGCTCTCTGCCTGTTTATTTTCCGCCCAGTCCAGCAGTGTACGCGACGTCATGTGGCCACCGTAGCCGCCAAACGTCGCGTACACTATATACGGCAATCGATAATCAATAATCGATACATGAAAATAGAAGCAAACGATGTCCACTCTAATTTACTTCTTTTAAAATTGGCACTGGCCATGTTTAAGGATATAATGGTATACGGAAACTTTTGTTGGACTCAACATTAATTCAATTTGTTAATTTTTTTAACATGTAAAAAGTAGGAAACAAGAAATCAGAGGTTATATGGTTTACTTGTCAACTAGTAATAATAATAATTTACGGTAAAGTTAGCAAAAAACGGAATGGACTAGAGTTGGCTATTCGGGGGTTGCGGCCCGCAATGGCCTTGACTCTTTATTTCTAATGATTGCGGGCCCGCAATGCGGTGTAAAATCATTGCGGATCCGCAATGATTCTGTTCTCTCAAGCAAACGAGAGAGCGAAGGAAAGTGAAGAGAACAAAAGAACGACCGATCACAAAAAGTGGTCAGATAGGAATAAAGTAGTCATTGCGGGCCGCAATGATTTAACAAGCATTGCGGGCCCGCAATGCGTGTCCGTTATTGCCGACCCTAGAATGGACTATGTTTCGCAGCATGTTCCGCAAATTCCAAAAGCGAGACTGCATGAAGCGCGGTATTAACATGAAACCTAGTATCTGGTGCATCGATCAATGTTTTATTCATTTAAAAATAATTTTAAAATTCAATTAAACAGTGATCGAAAAAAAACAAATCCAGTGAAAAAGACCGCAAAATAGGTTACCGCTCTGTCGTCTTTCTGAATTTTGTGAAAAGACAGAACTGAACCACTCAATCCGGTTCCTAAATTTACCTTAGCAATCTCCTCGATATCATTCATCGTCATACTCATCGTTGTATGGTTCGGTCGCAGACTCATCCGGAGCGTACGCGCTAGCTCCGCGTCCGCTTCCTCGTGGACAGACGCGCGCCCAGATGGTATGGTGGAGCAGCGCCTGCAATGCGGGAGAAAACTATCTACATATGTCAGTATAAAAGTCTCATTACGGAATTCGATCCTTATGTGGGAAGAATTCCGTAGTTAGACGCTATATACTAGGGAATTTTTCTGTGTATTTTGTTTATCATGCTCGCCTTTGTGCCTCAATTTACTTTAAATGCATTCTTAATCAGACAGAGTATGTCAATGTGAAATCTGAAAAAAATCAATAACCGACTACAGTATACCTCCGTTGGCTGCGCTTGTCGCGTCGAGTCGAATAGCTAGGTTATCGGTTTTCAAAATCCGGTCAGGTTTTTCGATTTTTGGCAAATTTAGCTCAAATCCGGTTAGGTCTTTCGATTTTTGTGAAATTTTGGCTCAAAATACAGTCAGGTTTTTCGATTTTTGTGAAATTGTGGCTCAAAATCCGGTCATGCTTGGTACTTTGTGACATACTTTTTCGACGTATGATTATAGCTAAAGATAAATAAATAAAAAAACAAAAATAAAAGTTCAGTCACCATTACCCACTCATCACCCCGTGGACTCCCGTTTCAGCATTCTGAGATAATCCAAACGAAAATTACAAGAGCAATGGTAGTTTGGCCCATGGTCCAAAATAATATCCTCATCACCCTTTGAATTCCCGTTTTCAACCTTCCAAATAACCTCAAACGGGCAACAAAGATGATGGTTTTAAAAATAATGGTTTCAACCCAAAAATCAATAATCAGATCAAACAAATCGTCCCCCCCCCTAAATATATAACCCTCTGTGCATTCCCATTTCAACATTCTTAGATAATCCTAACTTAAAATGACCAAAACAATGGTAAAAAAACCCACCATTGCCTCCATCATCCTCATCATCCTTTCGTCCATCTCCCGATCCTCCCCTCTTCGTCGCACAATTCCTCGACGATATCATCGTTAGACGGCCGAAGCCTCGGAGTAGGAACAACTGCAAATATGCGAGTGTAAACATGATCTCCCTTATGCATCGTTACATTTGACTGGCGCGCCTACGCCGTCACGTAAAAAAACGTTACATTTGGCGGAGCACGCGTCGACGTCAATTTTGTGTTGGGTCCCAAGGGGAAAACCCTGATTGTCATCAGGGGTACGGTAGGAAGTTACCGTAACCATCGATCAATATTGGTTGACTACCGTAACCTTTTACCGTACCCATGATGACATTCAGGGTTTTCCACTTGGGACCCAACACACTCCAAAATTGACGTCGACGCGAGCGTCGCAAAATGTAACGTTTTTTTACGTGACGGCGTAGGCGCGTCAGGCAAATGTAACGATGCATTATGGATCGTTACATTTGTCTTATTGTAACCTCCTCCGCCGCGTCACCAGTCATCACGGCGAAGGTGCCGCATAGGCACGTAAGGCAAATGTAACGATGCCTTAGGGGGGAGGGCGGTTACGAAAGTTTATCCCAAGAGCTTGAAAAAGCACATCCCGAGCTCATTTGAAACTATCCGCTCTGACAATGCTCTCTCTCGCAGACAAGGAAAGCGAGAGATCACTACCAGAGCGGATAGTTTCAAATTAACTCGGATGTGCCTTTAAAGGCAGCTGGCATCCAAAAATCTCGATTCGAAATAGTTAAAATAGTTGATCTCATGTTGATAAGCTCGAAGAAATATTCAGAAATATGTATTTGACAGTTTGAAAAGACGCTCTGGTAAGAAGTTGGATTACTGTAGCCTGCTCCACACCACGGGCGAGGTTTCCCAACTACAGTATGCTAACTCCATCGAAAAGCTCAAAATAGCCCAATATTGAGTTTTATTCTTCATAATTCCCCACTGCGGATAGAATTATCATCAAAATTTTCGATTTCAAGTCATATCCAAAGAGTTGGTGTGGCAATTAGGAAAAGGCTCCCGCTATCTGGAGCAGACTGTAGTTTTTTAACTGCACCGTTCTCCTTACCAGAGAATTCTTAAGATATGAGATGTATATATTTCGAAACAGAATTTCAAGCTCTTTTATATGAGATCAACTTGTTTTTCGTTTCCCGGTCCCTTTAAAAGTTTAGAAAACACTTTTCATAATTAATGATTCAATCAATTGCTACTATATAACTGCGTATAAACATCAAAATACATCCTAATCGATACAATCAATACAATCCATCTACCGTATATCATCCATTCCAATCAATACAATCCATCTACCGTATACCATCCATTCCAATCAATACAATCCATCTACCGTATACCATCCATTCCAATCAATACAATCCATCTACCGTATACCATCCATTCCAATCAATACAATCCATCTACCGTATACCATCCATTCCAATCAATACAATCCATCTAAAGTATACCATCCATTCCAATCAATACAATCCATCTACCGTATACCATCCATTCCAATCATTACAATCCATCTACCGTATACCATCCATTCCAATCAATACAATCCATCTACCGTATACCATCCATTCCAATCAATACAATCCATCTACCGTATACCATCCATTCCAATCAATACAATCCATCTACCGTATACCATCCATTCCAATCATTACAATCCATCTACCGTATACCATCCATTCCAATCAATACAATCCATCTACCGTATACCATCCATTCCAATCAATACAATCCATCTACCGTATACCATCCATTAAAATCAATACAATCCATCTACCGTATACCATCCATTCCAATCAATACAATCCATCTACCGTATACCATCCATTCCAATCAATACAATCCATCTACCGTATACCATCCATTCCAATCAATACAATCCATCATTATCATACCTCGTCGATCTCCTGGATCTCGTCACGAATCTCTGATGTTGATTGTATCGACGACAAACATCGGGCGAAACGACCGCTTGACGAGGACGTATCATCCGCACGGAACTGCACATCAATAAACATAGTATTGATCGATTTTGGCATAATTAAAGCATATTATTGATTGCTTAGTATATACGAGCAGCATATTATCTATTCGCAGAAGATATTGATTTTGATGAAACTCAGTAGATGCTCTCAAACTGCTATTAACATTGCGCAACTATTAAAATTTGTTATACAAATACATTTTTTTGTAAGCGCATTTACATCTCAAAATATAGTAGATGATAATATCATCATATAAACACATGCAACTTCGACGTTTCATAATAATCGTAAAACTCTCTAGTTCATTCTGATCTTATTGTTAGCATATTCCGATCCACTCGCAGGATTGTTATTATCAACGCAGGGTATCTCTATCTGTCATACCTATACGTGGTCGGTGGCAGCGTCTTCGCGTCCGTAATGATCATCCGCGGGGTCGTCCCCGCGCCTAGTGGCGTACTGGCACCGATGGATGAGGGTCGTGACGGCGCAGTCGGGGTCAGGAGGGGCCCCGCCCACTACTGTAGCTCGTCGTCAGCACGGACGACGAGCTACAGTAGTGGGCGGGGCCTGTGGGAGGTGAGGTCGCGGGGTCGCGGAGACTCGGAAACGAAACGCCGGTTGTCGATGCGGAGCTGCAGACGGACGGTTAGAGAGTTAATAAAAATATATTATTAATTAAATATCAAATTATTAATTATTTAAAAAAAAACAGTAAAATCCGCATTCAGCAGCAGAGAAAGCTCTCCTCGTCTCTTGTCACTTTTCTTTTCGTGACTTTTGAATGTCACATAAAACATGAATCAAACTCGTTATTTGAAGAAAACAGTAAGAGTAACATGGAATCAAGTACGGTACCTCTCCAGTACATCCTACCGTGATTCTACCGTAACCCTTTTCCAAACTACTGTAACCCTCTCCCAAGCTACCGTATCCCATACCATACTCACCGATTCTGTCGTGCGACACCCGCGAGCTCGGCCATCAGCGTGTCGCCATGCGTTCCTGGAAATTAAGAATTTTAAAAAAGAATTAAAATTTTAAAAAAATAATTCACTACTTTTCTTTCGCCTGTTGAATGCGTGTTTCGAAATGGGAACAAAGTTTGACCAGTTAACGATGTGACTGATCGGCTTCTCGAAGATGAGAAACAATAGTACAAAACAATAGTACGACGTCTTTCATGATATCAATGGGATACGGTAGTTCACTGGGATACTGTAGTTCACTGGGATATGGTAGATCACTGGAATACGGTAGATCACTGGAATACGGTAGTTCACTGGAATACGGTAGTTCACTGGAATACGGTAGTTCACTGAAATACGGTAGTTCACTGGGATACGGCAGTCCACTGGGATACGGTAGTTCACTGAGATATGGTAGTTCACTGGGATACGATAGTTCACTGGGATACGGTAGATCACTGGAATACGGTAGATCACTGGAATACGGTAGATAACTGGAATACGGTAGTACACTGGAATACGGTAGTTCAATGGGATACGGTAGTTCACTAGGATACTGTAGTTCAATGGGATACGGTAGTTCACTGGGATACGGTAGTTCAATGGGATACGGTAGTTCACTGGGATACGGTAGTTCAATGGGATACGATAGTTCACTGGGATACGGTAGTTCAATGGGATACGGTAGTCCACTGGGATACGGTAATTCAATGGGATACGGTAGTTCACTGGGATACGGTAATTCAAAGGAGTATGGCAGCTTGATGGTGTCCGATATGTTGAGATAAAAGGTGGTTTTAAAACGCACTCTCCGTAACAGCGGAGGGGTAGCGACAGGGAGAGGGCACAAAGTTTCAAAATCATCCTAGACCATTCATATTTGGTGGTTAGAGTCCCTAGGGGTGGGATACACTTCAGCCAAAAAATTGGCTCGAATTATCGATTTTTGATCTACCAAAAGTGAAAAAATCAACTTGATTTTTACCAATCGTGTCATATATCATTCGAAAGAGCGTTAAAAGTTATGTAAACATGATAAGTTTCAAAAGATTTCGTTCATTGGTTTTTGAGAAAAATCCGATTTCTCGAAAAATGGCCAGATTATTTTCCTTTCGTTAAATAGCAGACAACATTCCCATCATTTCTTGTCTCTGGGCAGTTGATATATTATGTAAAAAGAGATGGGCTATCCGAATATCACAACTATTTTTACCACCTCCGTTACGGAATATGACATATTGGCAAAAAACCAGCCTTTTTTAGCGTTACAATCGTCGACGAGGGATCGAATCCTGCCACGGGTGAAAATTTTTGCAAACTTTTTTCAATTACTTTTTTTTTTAAAAACGAGAATGTGACTAGTACCAAATGCCACGGTTTTGATTGACACTTGCTTTCTATCCATCGCTTAGTGTTAGAGAAGAGATTTTTTTTCGTACACTCGAGAAATTAGTCACATTGCAAAAGTTCCCCTGATCTTCTTCACTACCGCTTATTTTTTAGTTCTCTTGAAGTATTTCTTGTTTTATCAGATTAATTATTTATTTTTCGTTCTTGTTGCAATTCAGGAAGATGTTCAAGATAATTATCTTCTTTCTGCTACTTCTTTCCGCTCACTGTCGACCACCTTCCCATGAAGTGTCTTATGAGGCTCAAGCAGGAACCGTAAAGGTAAGTTATGCAGTTAATGCTGATGAGTACTGTTCTTTTTAGTTCTAATAAATATTATTGAAGCGTCCTGCTGGAAATGGTGCTGAGGATGCCAAGCGCATCAAGCTCGACGAGAAAGATGGCGAACTGAAACTACAGTCGCATTCATGCTATTTTAGCATTGAAAGGAAGAGCAACCTCGAGAACAAAGAACGGAAACCAATCGCACAAGTCTCACCCGATTGTACTGGAAAACTGGAGTAGTAAGCAAAAAGATTAATTCTCGACATGTATATAGCTTAATTTTCAGGCTTTCAAAATACGCTCAAAGTCCAGGGATACTAGATGCTCGTAGTGAATTGGAGCTTATCATGGCAAGAGGAGCCGGTGTCTTTGACTCTGTCTTTGACGGTGTCTTTCAATAAGGGAACCAAAGTGTCAGCTGAAGATGGTGAGAAAAGAATGCGTGAATCGTTAAACCAGGATGGCTCTAGAATGTTTTCGCCGGAAGAAAGGTTGCGTGCTCGCCAAATCGGCTCATATTATAGTCGAATTAAATCTGCAAGAACCATCGCATCTGCTAACATTGACAAAAAAAAGAAAGCAAAGTAGAATCAGAGGAAAACGTTCTACAATCGACGTGGATAACGATGAACTAAATTTCGAAACAGAATGGAGGAAATTGTTGATTGAATTGGATACGAGCGAAGTTGATGCAATTGATGATGAGGCATTGATATCTGATGACGATCTTATAATCACTTCCATCAGAAACAACATGAATGAAATTTTCAACATGGAAGAAACGATTGAATTGATGTACGGAGAACTTACCGATGTTAATTCTGTTGTGGAAGATGATTCAAATGACAACGATGTATGTGCTTGATGTATCCATTGATAAAAAATGTTTAAAATTGGCTACTTCCATTTTCAGAACATTGCATCGATCTCAAAATCACTTAAAGCAGTCCTAAAAATCGAAAAAAAGATGATTAAAAGCAAAAAAGTAATTGAAAAAAGTTTGCAAAAATTTTCACCCGTGGCAGGATTCGAACCCTCGTCGACGGTTGTAACGCTAAAAAAGGCTGGTTTTTTGCCAATATGTCATATTCCGTAACGGAGATGGTAAAAATAGTTGTGATATTCGGATAGCCCATCTCTTTTTACATAATATATCAACTGCCCAGAGACAAGAAATGATGGGAATGTTGTCTGCTATTTAACGAAAGGAAAATAATCTGGCCATTTTTCGAGAAATCGGATTTTTCTCA
This sequence comes from Parapristionchus giblindavisi, assembly GCA_943737045.1. Taxonomy (NCBI): domain Eukaryota; kingdom Metazoa; phylum Nematoda; class Chromadorea; order Rhabditida; family Diplogasteridae; genus Parapristionchus; species Parapristionchus giblindavisi. The sequence goes on from CALSFV010000328.1 coordinate 216,080, forward strand.
AAAACCAATGAACGAAATCTTTTGAAACTTATCATGTTTACATAACTTTTAACGCTATTTCGAATGATATATGACACGATTGGTAAAAATCAAGTTGATTTTTTTACTTTTGGTAGATCAAAAATCGATAATTCGAGCCAATTTTTTGGCTGAAGTGTATCCCACCCCTAGGGACTCTAACCACCAAATATGAATGGTCTAGGATGATTTTGAAACTTTGTGCCCTCGCCCCTCCGCCCTTACAGAGAGCGCGTTTTAAGAGAGATACGTTCGGGTATTTCGTCGCTCTTCACCTCAATGACGGACTCGTTGTCTTCACAGTCAGATTTTTTTTATTGTTGCTTCTGATGACGTATGCCTCATTTTGCTCGCTCGATATTTTTACCCTCTTTTGAAACTTATTTCTAAAACAATTACAGAACGCTGTCAGAAAAAATTAGTTGCTGAATTTTCTCAGCGCGTTTTATGAGAAGATTCATGACAGATAAAATCATAATTATCAGGATAGATCAAGGGCTACATGTATTCAAAGATCAAAGATCAAAGATCATTCGATTCAGATCAATCTCGGATCGGGAACTTTTGTGACAATTCAATCAATGCAGACGTGCCAAGGCTGTCAGAGGACCGGGAGGTGTCTATCTACAGGTACGATAATTATAGTCAGAGATCAAAGATCAATGACCAAAGACCAAAGATCAAGAAGATGATCGACAGCAGACAATGCGGGCAGGCGGCGAGGCTACTGCACTCAATATCTTAAATCAATCAGTATGAAGCGGGTATTGAAAATGGGTCGTCTTGGCAACCAAAGAAAATCAATAATCACTTCAAGTTCAGCAATAGATCGGATACACAATCAATCAAGGGCTTCTAAAAGCCTGGATCATGCAGCTCAGCCTGCCTATAAACGCTCCATTAGCTCGTGCTTCCGGTCATTCTTACCTCCTCTCTTCGGGGGGAGCATTGTGTGTTCAGATTGCGCGGCCCCTAGGGAGCTAATTGTAAGCTCCTAAGCGCTAACATAAGCTCCGCAATTGTTCCAGGCTTCTAGAGTATTTCCGAAGCCGTTGGAATCTCATCGTACTGTGGATTGGTCCAAAAGATTTTCAAGTTTTTCGGCTTTGATCAGTTAGTAACTTCATGGCAAATCATGTAGCAAAGTCTTATTGTGAGAGCCACTTGAGCCTTCATCTTTCAGGAAATCCTCCCACAAAGGTCAAATAGCTACGTTAAAAATTTTCTAAATGCAGTCAGGGTTTTCAATTTTTCGGGAATTCGCTGCTCAAATGCGGCCAGACTTTTCGAGCTGCTGTACCCTACAATATTATAGCGAAGTTCACGGCAAATCGCGGTTTGATTACGGTAGTTCGGGTTACGGTATCCATAAAGGTAAAAGTTGGCTCACTATTGATATAATGGAAACTAGTATTTGATCTCGGAGCATCATGAATTTTTCGACTTCGGTAAATTTCAACCATGTATCATGGTCATGGGTCGACTGAAAAAATCAGTTCGCGATTCTCGACGGTTACGGTAGTCCAATACCGTACACTCATACTGATAAAAATGGTGCAACTTTTGTTGCCACAGGCCATCTCCCAACCGATTTATGATCCGTTGCCGAATCGATCGTCCCCCCTATTACTACCCCTGCTCCATTTCTCTCACCTGTGCAGGCACTGTTCCCGTCTTCGCTTTCTCATCGCTGTTCAACTCCTAACTGTTTAAATCTCCCATTCATTAAATGTGCATTGTGTGATCTAGATTCATTTTATTGCAGAATGTCACTATTGTTAAAATTCCATTTTTATTGTTTGATAAATTTTACTATACACAATGTAAATAAATATTCAAATATTTTTTTCACAAATCAATTTTGAATGTGCTGATAAAAAAATTGCTTGTGAAATTTACAAGTCCTTGCAAAAGGCTAAAACGCAGAAGGGATTGAACATACCACCTACCGACCTCAAAGCATGAAACTTAACACTACACCACCGACACATCTGTTTCACTGTCAAAATGAACTTGCGATAATGAGCGGTGTGTAATCTCTATGTGCACACTGCGCGCACCGCCAATTTTTTTGGTCGATCTTAAAAATGAATTTTAAAATTTCAAAAAATTGATAAGCAGCTCCCGACACCGCTAAACCTCATCCCTATATGAGGTTCACCACAAGTAAAAATTTTGTCAAGATCGGTGAGTGTGGCCTCCGGGGATTCCCTTGTCAGCTATCCTCATCTATCAGCTATCCTCATCTATCAGCTATCCTCATCTATCAGCTATCCTCATCTATCAGCTATCCTCATCTATCAGCTATCCTCATCTATCAGCTATCCTCATCTATCAGCTATCCTCATCTATCAGCTATCCTCATCTATCAGCTATCCTCATCTATCAGCTATCCTCAGCTATCAGCTATCCTCAGCTATCAGCTATCCTCATCTATCAGCTATCCTCATCTATCAGCTATCCTCATCTATCAGCTATCCTCAGCTATCAGCTATCCTCATCTATCAGCTATCCTCATCTATCAGCTATCCTCATCTATCAGCTATCCTCATCTATCAGCTATCCTCATCTATCAGCTATCCTCAGCTATCAGCCCGGACTGAATTGGCCTTGAATTACCACGGACTTCGTGTGCTTTGAGCAACGAGTTGTACCTTCATCTTTTTTAACCTTTTATGCACTCCTCCCATCCTCCTACCCAGATCCCATCTCCCACCATCCACTATCCTTACGTCTCTGGTATTTTCAAATTAGTAGTTTACCAGCCACAGTTACACGTAAGTTTACTAGAAGTGGTGTATATACTGTAATGCATTTCGTCAAATATTCTTTCACTTGAGTAAACTAAGAGGAAATAGTCCCTAGTCTGTGACGTCACGTAAGTAAACTACTAGTTTGGAAATACCAGAGGTGGACTATTTCTTTTTGCTGACTTAGATATCGTACATCGAAAAATTATTGGATCGTTTGAACCATTCTGAATGGTTCTAGCGAATCAAAGTCGATTATGACCGAATAAGCCATTTATGTTCTTATTCTTTCTTTTCATAGTTTTTATTTCACTCTAATCTAGTTAGTCCGCGAGAATCATGCCAAAATATTGCGTTTCCGCAAACTTAAGTTAAAACACAATTCAAAGGAAACGCAGAGCCGGAGGCCAAACCGGGAAATAGTCCGAAATAGTCCATCCGAATTTGAAATCTTCGGAACGATTTTTTCATTTACGAATCACCATGATTTTATGAAGACGCATTATTTTATCATGATTCTCGCGGACTAACTAGATTAGAGTGAAATAAAAACAATGAAAAAAAAGAATAAGAACAAAAATGCCTCATTCAGTCATAATCGCCGTTGATATGCTAGAATGGTTCAGAATGGTTCAAATGAATCATGATCCAATAATTTTTCGATGTACGATAGATGTAATCGTGAGTGAATCGATTGACACATCACAGGCAACTTGCACGATTTTTTCCCGATGATTTATGAAATATTCTTAAAGTAGAAAGAATGTTCAAAAAGTTTTTTTCCTTTTCTCTAACTTTTATTGATTTTCTCTAACAAGGGAACTATTTAACCTTACCACAAAATTCTCTAATTTTGAAACCCTGGCGTAAATCTACATGGAAAAAGGTTTCTAAAAAGTTAGGTCAAAAGTTCCACATTCGCTTTTTAAGGCCTGTTTCGGTCTTCTGAAAAGAGCATTTTTAGGCTTTTTTGGACCTGTTTGGACATTTTTTTGCCTTTTTGGCCCTCTCTGGGTCTACTTTCTGTGTATTTATGGCCATTTTTGAACATTTTTGGCTTTCTGCGCCTTTTAGTTTTTTTTGGAATCTTATTGGTCAAATCCAGTGCATTTTCAGAGGCCCGAAAAAGGACTTAAAACGCGAATGTGGAACTTTTGATTTAACTTTTTAGAATCCTTTTTCCATGTAGATTTACGCCAGGGTGTCAAAATTAGAGAATTTTGTGGTAAGGTTAAATAAGTTCCCTTGTAAAGGAGGTGGTCGTCGAATTGAATGAATAAAGAGCTATTCGTATAAGCATTCAAGCTGTAACAAGAAAAGTACTGGTCAGAAGTGATAATCATAATTTAAATTTGACCTAATCATTTTATTTTAATTCTCTTTTACAATTGTATTATTCAAGTACTTTGTTATGCTCTGTTCTCCTCCTTGTACACGCGAAAATCCGCCACATATACATTCTATTTATCCATATAACAGTGTAACATAACAATAAATTTCATGATAACTAATCTAATCTATCAACTTCTATACAATAATCGATAATATGGATCGTGACATTAGCCTTACTCGCATAAGTTGTCCTACTACACGATTTTGGGTTTACCTTTACCTTTAATCAAACCAAACCATCAGATCAACATATTACTCAATTAGATTAATCATATTCAACAGCGCGTATGCCAGAAAGACGAGAGTCAACGTTCTCAGTTCTTCGCCTTCTTCCTCTTCCTCTTCTCTTCCTTCACCTTCTTTTGTCTCGCTTTCGACAGAACATCCAACTGTTTCCTCAGTGTGTCGTCGCTCACTGGCCTACCAGACGAATCCAGCACTTCAATCGATAATGAAGAGAAGAATCCTTAAAGATCAAAGATCAACTATCGATATGTGCAAAGATCAAAGATCAGACTATCGTTATGAGCAAAGATCAAAGATCAGACTATAGTGATCAAAGATCGTTGTGTGCAAAGATAAAAGATCAAACTACAACGATAAACTATTATTGTGTGCAAAGATCAAAGATCAACGTTACCGTTTCTCGAATCCATGGTCGCCTTCTTGATTACGGTATCCGACTCGCGCAGCCATTTCATCAGATCTGCGTGCTCGTGGGAGGTGGCTCGAGCAAGCAGCTGCTCCAATGACAGACCTTCCACCTGGATATAGAGAAAATGTACTGAATAGATCGATAAATATCGATTTATGGATAGATTTAGATTGATTATTCACACTTTTATAATGGTTGATTGAAATACCATTTTTAAAGGCAGACCCGGTAATTTTCACCGGATTGTAAACCTTCAGTTTTCTGTTTCACGCTCTTTACTTCCTCCTCTCAGCATGTCAAGACGCGTTTAGAAGAGAAGAAGAGTATCATAACAAAGGCACAACCCAAGCTCATTTGAAATTCTCCGCTCTGGCAACACTCTTTAGCTTTTCTTGTCTACGAGAGCACATTGCCAGAGCGGAGAGCAAAGTTAGCCCGGGGTGGCCTTTAAAGACCCCTCAATCAGAGAAAATATCGGAGGTAAATCTAGTAAGCCTAGACGTTTTTGTAGAAAAAATATCAATCGATATCGTATCCCTATAGGTTCCGTACCAATTGCCGTTGAACCGGAGCACGACCACAATTAACGCCATTCACCTACAACATGTCAGAGATCAATCAAAATTCAAATCTACCGTAATCCACTCTGGTTCCCGCAGCGGCTTCCTACCGTAGTAAACTCACATTTAGGGTCAGATCGATAATCGCATCGGCGTCCACCTCCGGCCATGGCTGCTCATCAATTCTGAAAGACGAATCGATCGATAATTAATTAGCGCTAAACCAATCAATAATATGTTTTAAAGGCCCAGAATAATCAATAATCAATCGATAACCTGTTTGCGGGTGAGAAATCGATCGTCGGCACATCCTTCAGGGCAGTGAACAGTTCGGCAGCGGTGTGTGGGGCGAATACCTCAAAAGATCAACATTAACCTTTCTCCAATTTTAGATATGTGACGAAAAGTACGTTATAAACTACGAAGCCTGGCCGTATTTTGTGATTTTTTTTTCAAAAAAAAAAACTAGCCGTATTTTGATAATCTGCAACATAGCTATTCGATCTCTGATTTTAGAATTCGGGTGGCCCAGCTAACGACCCAACGTATCCCAAAAACTCCATCGTAAGTTTTATCGATTTATGTTTATCGATCTACAGTACCTGAAGCATGGTGACGAGCGCGTAGACGCAACGCTCTGCCTGCACCGAGTTTGCGAGCACTACCGGGTCAACTTTCTGGAATTAAAGCAAATCAATCAATACCCCACGGTATACTGTAGCCCGATCGATAACTGGAACGTACCCTGAGCGCGTTCGTGAGACCCTGCAGGCGGGCGATGGACGTGTTGTGCAGATGCAGCACCTCGAGCGTCATGCCAACCTGAATTCAATCAATCAATAAATCAACGATACCGTAACCACAAGCTACAGTAACCCGCTTACGTTTCGCACAAAGTAATTGTAGACCTCTCGCAGTTCCTCCTCCTGTCGCTGTACCTTCTCCGACTCTGGGAAAACAAAAAATCGATAACTACCGTAATATCATAACAATCAATCAATATGGCAAACACCGTGATCTTTATTAATCGATACAGTAACTCACCTCAAATTAAACAAAATTGACTGATTAGGTAAGAAATCGGAATTGGATTATTTAAAATTACTGCAACAATTTTTTTAAATTGATAGTTTAATTTCAAATAATCGACTCACATTTTCCTACCCAATGAATCAATAATTCCATCAATCAATACAGTAACTCACTGATACAGTAACCCTGTTCGAGTCCTCGTCGTCCCTCCACGTACGTGTTCACCACCCACGCCATGCGGTCCACCCATCGCTTCAGTCCGCTCAGATCTGGAGAATGAATCATTATCGATCAATCAATCAAATCAATCAATCAATCAATTATTCAATCAATCTTCATAAGGTCACTTCAATTATTAACTTAGTGATTACGATATTATCGGTGACAGACACATTGTTCTCTCATAAGTATTTCTGATTGTCTGTCAGCCTGTCCTGTCACTCTATCTGTTTGTCTGTCATTCTGTCAGTTGTTCTGTCTGTCATTCGCTCACCCGCCTCTCCCCAGTTGATGGGCGCACGTGGCGACGCCGTGTCCAGCAGCTGTAGTCGGGCGAGATCGATGCCGTCCTGAGAAGAGAAAGATCAAAGATCATGTCAAAGGTAACAGAAATCATGGTTAATTTTAGAAAATCATAGCATATGCCGCACTTTTTTTACCGTAATCAGATATAGATCATAGTTCAAAGATCATCGCATTCACCTTTTCAATGACGGTAATCGGATCGAGTCCATTGTGCTTGCTCTTGCTCATTTTTTCAAAGTCGACACCGAGTTCGGTTCCGACGGACGGAGCTCCCGGTGTGGAGCACGACGAGCTCACACGAGGCACCGAACCTGCGCGGAGTCAGAGGATTACAAAGCCCTACTTTTAATTTATTCATTTATTTATTCCACTTATATTGCTCATACGATTTATTTATTAGGATTGCCAAAGTCCCATTTTCACACAATACAATACTGATACAAAGTCCTTGATCAAGCACAGAACCATTTGGGAGGGAATGACTGCTACTACTAAACGTCTGATTTTCCTACTTTTAAAGGCACACCCCGAGCCAATTTGAAACTCGCCGCTCTGGCAACGCTCTCTCACAGACAAAGAAAGCGAGAGAGTGCGTCCAGAGCGGAGAGTTTCAAATGAGCTAGTAGATAAACAAATAAATAAATAAACAACTAAATAAATAAATAAATACCACTAAAGTCGACGTCGCTCTCTCGTACGTATCTGCCCGTGTCTCGGTCCACGTACGTCTTGCCTCTGAAAATATATTAAATTAATAATATTAATAGATGTACAAGAATATGCATGTACTTTAAATGTAAATTTGAAAATAAATAAGTTAGCTAATAATGTGCCTTATGGTGCTTCGGCCGCTACGTCTAATTTTAGATATTGCTAGTTTGCAATTGGCCAGATGTTTTCGAGTTTCATAGTTTGGATTTTTTTTTTGCAAGGCATGCAATTTTGCTTCAGCGATGAGATTTTGTTTACAAGGGAACCACTTAACCATTCCCCATTTTCCTCTAATTTTGATATCCTGGCGTAAATCTACACGGAAAAAAGGTTTCTAAAAAGTTATGTCAAAAGTCCCACATTCGCGTTTTAATGCCTTTTTCGGGCCTCCGAAAATGCACTGGATTTGCCCAAAATGAGGCCAAAAAATTAGAATAGTCCCAGAAAGTCAAAAATATCCAAACATGGTCATAAATACACAAAAAAATAAGAACTAAAGAGGACCCAAAAGGCCCAAATATGTCCAAAAAGTCCCAAAAAGGCCTAAAAAGGCTCTTTTCAGAGGCCCGAAAAAGGCCTTAAAACGCGAATGTGGAACTTTTGACATAACTTTTTAGAAACCTTTTTCAGTGTAGATTTACGCCAGGATATCAAAATTAGAGGAAAATGGGGTATGGTTAAGTGGTTCCCTTGTTAGTGTGCTCTTGTTATTATTATTATTATTATTATTATTATTATTATTATTATTATTATTATTATTATAATTATAATTATTATTATTATTATTATTATTATTATTATTATTATTATTATTATTATTATTACTTGACGATTCCCTGCGGTACCAGGTGGCGGAAGGGCTCCAGGCCTCCTTCCCAACGCGCTGCGCCAATATCCGAGAGGAAGTACGAGAAGAAGCGTGCGTAGTACAGATGAAGAGCCGCTGAAGAGGCAATCGATAATCAATATTTTCAGGAGAACATTTACATTTACACAAAAAACAATCCAAATATACTCATAATATTGTCCCACTCAAATACAAGCAATGCTGTTACAATTTAAGAAAAAACAATCAATCGATAGCTTACAGTAATCAATTACAGTAATCCCGATCTACCGTAATCCCTAATCTCTCACCATGTTCGACGCCTCCCACGTACACGTCGACGGGCATGTGACGAGCGACCAACTTCGGGTCGGCGAACATCTGCATATGTTTTTTTTAATTTACAGTTTATTCAAGAAGGGACGTTGTAAGTTTAGATTTTCTGAAAAGGGTTTATCTCTTAAAGGTCTTTCAGAGGAACATCTGTATAATTTTTTTACAGTTTTAACACATTTGTTCAAGGAGGGACTCTGAAGTTGAGATTTTTGAAATGAACTTATGGATTTATGAAGCGCATAGGTCAAATAGCTACGTTAAAAATTTTCTAAATGCGGTCAGGGTTTTCGATTTTTCGGGAATTTGCTGCTAAAATGCGGCCAGGCTTCGTAGTTTGTAACGTACTTGTCGACCTATGATTTATGGTTTTATACGATGCGATGAATTCTCTCAGAAACCAAAGGATAGATCTTGTGGATAAGAAGATTCCCAATATTTTGGCCCATCTGCGTTTAATGCTGACAGGATAAATACTATTATTATTATGGATACGGCCACTAAAGATAATGAGAATGAAAGAGAGGCTACAAATAGCTATATGTGAAGAAACACGAAAGCATCGGGTACTTCCGTAAAAGAAGAGCAAAAAAGAGCAATTGTCAATTTCAATCATTAAATAAATCAACTATCACTGTCACTCTAAATTAACTACCATTGTTAGTCTAAATCATCTGTCACTGTCATTCTAAATCAAATGTCACTGTCACTGTCACTATATACCAATTGTCGCTGTCACTGCCAATTTACCTTCTCATTCTTCGGATCCAGGAATCGGAGAAAGTACCACGAGGAGTCGAATAATGTGTCCAGTGTATCGGTCTCATAGCGAGCGCCGGATGACAAGGAACTGAAATGAGAGATCAAAGATCAAAGATCAAACTATAAAGAAAGAAGAGATCAAAAATCAAAGATCAAAATATAAAGAAAGGAGGGATCAAAATCAATCATTAAAGAAAGGAGAGATCAAAGATCAAACAATAAAGAAAGGAGAGATCAAAGATCAAACTACAAAGAAAGGAAAGATCAAAGATCGAGCTATAAAGAAAGGAGAGTTCAAAGATCAAACTATAAAGAAAGGAGAGATCAAAGATCGAGCTATAAAGAAAGGAGAGATCAAAGATCAAACTATAAAGAAATGAGAGATCAAAGATCAAAAATCAAGATAAAAAGAAAGGAGAGATCAAAGATTAAACTATAAAGATCAAAGTAGAAACAATAGACTCACTCGACAGGCTTACCGCGTTGTTCGCTCAACATCGGCAGTTGTGAATCGGGCACCGGACTGGTGGAGTTCTGAACAGATCGAGCAGGTTACTGTATCTATTGATTGATTGAGGCTACAATGTGGAGCATATTGGCCGTTTAACCCTCCTAGAAAAATATTGATGAAAGTGAGAAAATGAGTGAGGAAAAGAGAAAACTGCGCGTAGAATGATCGATACCCGCTGAATCGCTGTTTCGCATCAATCTTGTAATTGTAAAGGCTAGGCTACTAGGCTTTTCTATCCTCAGCTATCCTCAGCTATCAGATGATCCTCAGCTATCAGCTATCCTCAGCTATCAGCTATCCTCAGCTATCAGCTATCCTCAGCTATCAGCTATCCTCAGCTATCAGCTATCCTCAGCTATCCTCATCTGTCAGCTATCCTCATCTATCAGCTATCCTCATCTATCAGCTATCCTCAGCTATCAGCTATCCTCAGCTATCAGCTATCCTCAGCTATCCTCAGCTATCAGCTATCCTCAGCTATCAGCTATCCTCAGCTATCAGCTATCCTCAGCTATCAGCTATCCTCAGCTATCAGCTATCCTCATCTATCAGCTATCCTCAGCTATCAGCTATCCTCATCTATCAGCTATCCTCAGCTATCCTCAGCTATCAGATGATCCTCAGCTATCAGCTATCCTCAGCTATCAGCTATCCTCAGCTATCAGCTATCCTCAGCTATCAGCTATCCTCAGCTATCAGCTATCCTCATCTATCAGCTATCCTCAGCTATCAGCTATCCTCATCTATCAGCTATCCTCAGCTATCCTCAGCTATCAGCTATCCTCAGCTATCAGCTATCATCAGCTATCAGCTATCCTCAGCTATCAGCTATCCTCAGCTATCAGCTATCCTCAGCTATCCTCATCTATCAGCTATCCTCATCTATCAGCTATCCTCAGCTATCAGCTATCCTCAGCTATCAGCTATCCTCATCTATCAGCTATCCTCAGCTATCAGCTATCCTCAGCTATCAGCTATCCTCATCTATCAGCTATCCTCATCTATCAGCTATCCTCAGCTATCAGCTATCCTCAGCTATCAGCTATCCTCATCTATCAGCTATCCTCAGCTATCAGCTATCCTCAGCTATCAGCTATCCTCAGCTATCCTCAGCTATCAGCTATCCTCAGCTATCCTCAGCTATCCTCATCTATCAGCTATCCTCAGCTATCAGCTATCCTCATCTATCAGCTATCCTCAGCTATCAGCTATCCTCAGCTATCCTCATCTATCAGCTATCCTCATCTATCAGCTATCCTCATCTATCAGCTATCCTCAGCTATCAGCTATCCTCAGCTATCAGCTATCCTCAGCTATCCTCATCTATCAGCTATCCTCATCTATCAGCTATCCTCAGCTATCAGCTATCCTCAGCTATCAGCTATCCTCATCTATCAGCTATCCTCAGCTATCAGCTATCCTCATCTATCAGCTATCCTCAGCTATCAGCTATCCTCAGCTATCCTCATCTATCAGCTATCCTCATCTATCAGCTATCCTCATCTATCAGCTATCCTCAGCTATCAGCTATCCTCAGCTATCAGCTATCCTCAGCTATCCTCAGCTATCAGCTATCCTCAGCTATCAGCTATCCTCATCTATCAGCTATCCTCAGCTATCAGCTATCCTCAGCTATCAGCTATCCTCAGCTATCAGCTATCCTCAGCTATCCTCATCTATCAGCTATCCTCATCTATCAGCTATCCTCATCTATCAGCTATCCTCAGCTATCAGCTATCCTCAGCTATCCTCATCTATCAGCTATCCTCATCTATCAGCTATCCTCAGCTATCCTCATCTATCAGCTATCCTCAGCTATCAGCTATCCTCAGCTATCCTCATCTATCAGCTATCCTCATCTATCAGCTATCCTCATCTATCAGCTATCCTCAGCTATCAGCTATCCTCAGCTATCCTCATCTATCAGCTATCCTCAGCTATCCTCATCTATCAGCTATCCTCAGCTATCAGCTATCCTCAGCTATCCTCATCTATCAGCTATCCTCATCTATCAGCTATCCTCAGCTATCAGCTATCCTCAGCTATCAGCTATCCTCAGCTATCAGCTATCCTCAGCTATCAGCTATCCTCATCTATCAGCTATCCTCATCTATCAGCTATCCTCATCTATCAGCTATCCTCAGCTATCAGCTATCCTCAGCTATCAGCTATCCTCAGCTATCAGCTATCCTCATCTATCAGCTATCCTCAGCTATCAGCTATCCTCATCTTCAGCTATCCTCAGCTATCAGCTATCCTCAGCTATCAGCTATCCTCATCTATCAGCTATCCTCAGCTATCAGCTATCCTCAGCTATCAGCTATATTCATCTATCAGCTATCCTCAGCTATCAGCTATCCTCATCTATCAGCTATCCTCAGCTATCAGCTATCCTCAGCTATCAGCTATCCTATCAGCTATCAGCTATCCTCAGCTATCAGCTATCCTCAGCTATCAGCTATCCTCAGCTATCAGCTATCCTCAGCTATCAGCTATCCTCAGCTATCAGCTATCCTCAGCTATCAGCTATCCTCAGCTATCAGCTATCCTCAGCTATCAGCTATCCTCATCTATCAGCTATCCTCATCTATCAGCTATCCTCAGCTATCAGCTATCCTCAGCTATCAGCCCGGACTGAATTGGCCTTGAATTACCACGGACTTCGTGTGCTTTGAGCAGTACCTTCATCTTTTTTAACCTTTTATGCACTCCTCCCATCCTCCTACCCAGATCCCATCTCCCACCATCCACTATCCTTACGTCTCTGGTATTTTCAAATTAGTAGTTTACCAGCCACAGTTACACGTAAGTTTACTAGAAGTGGTGTATATACTGTAATGCATTTCGTCAAATATTCTTTCACTTGAGTAAACTAAGAGGAAATTGCTAGTCTGTGACGTCACGTAAGTAAACTACTAGTTTGGAAATACCAGAGGTGGACTATTTCTTTTTGCTGACTTAGATATCGTACATCGAAAAATTATTGGATCGTTTGAACCATTCTGAATGGTTCTAACGAATCAAAGTCGATTATGACCGAATAAGCCATTTTTGTGAAGACGCATTATTTTATCATGATTCTCGCGGACTAACTAGATTAGAGTGAAATAAAAACAATGAAAAGAAAGAATAAGAACAAAAATGCCGCATTCGGTCATAATCGCCGTTGATTTGCTAGAATGGTTCAGAATGGTTTAAATGAATCATGATCCAATAATTTTTCGATGTACGATAGATGTGATTGAATCGATTGACACATCACAGGCAACTTGCACGATTTTTTCCCGATGATTTATGAAATATTCTTTAAGTAGAAAGAATGTTCAAAAAGTTTTTTCCTTTTCTAACTTTTATTGATTTTCTCTAAAGGAGGTGGTCGTCGAATTGAATGAATAAAGAGCTATTCGTATAAGCATTCAAGCTGTAACAAGAAAAGTACTGGTCAGAAGTGATAATCATAATTTAAATTTGACCTAATCATTTTTTTTACAATTGTATTATTCAAGTACTTTGTTATGCTCTGTTCTCCTCCTTGTACACGCGAAAATCCGCCACATAAACATTCTATTTATCCATAAAACAGTGTAACATAACAATAAATTTCAAGATAACTAATCTAATCTATCAACTTCTACACAATAATCGATAATATGGATCGTGACATTAGCCTTACTCGCATAAGTTGTCCTACTACACGATTTTGGGTTTACCTTTACCTTTAATCAAACCAAACCATCAGATCAACATATTACTCAATTAGATTAATCATATTCAACAGCGCATATGCAAGAAAGACGAGAGTCAACGTTCTCAGTACTTCGCCTTCTTCCTCTTCCTCTTCTCTTCCTTCACCTTCTTTTGTCTCGCTTTCGACAGAACATCCAACTGTTTTCTCAGTGTGTCGTCGCTCACTGGCCTACCAGACGAATCCAACACCTCAATCGATAATGAAGAGAAGAATCCTTAAAGATCAAAGATCAACTATCGATATGAGCAAAGATCAAAGATCAGCCTATAGTGATCAAAGATCGTTGTGTGCAAAGATAAAAGATCAAACTACAACGATAAACTATTATTGTGTGCAAAGATCAAAGATCAACGTTACCGTTTCTCGAATCCATGGTCGCCTTCTTGATTACGGTATCCGACTCGCGCAGCCATTTCATCAGATCTGCGTGCTCGTGGGAGGTGGCTCGAGCAAGCAGCTGCTCCAATGACAGACCTTCCACCTGAATATAGAGAGATGATGAAAATGTTCTGAATGGATCGATAAATATCGATTTATGGATAGATTTAGTTTGATTTTTCACACTTTTATAAAGGTTGATTGAAATACCATTTTTAAAGGCAGACCCGGTAATTTTCACCGGATTGTAAACCTTCAGTTTTCTGTTTCACACTCTTTACTTGTTCCTCTCAGCTTGTCAAGAAGCGTTTGGAAGAGAAGAAGAGTATCATAACAAAGGCACACCTAGAGCTCATTTGAAATTCTCCGCCCCGGAAATGCTCTCTCGCTTTCTTTGTCTCCCAGGCAGTGTAGCCAGAGCGGAGAGCAAAGTTAGCCCGGGGTGGCGTTTAAAGACCCCTCAATCAGAGAAAATATCGGAGGTAAATCGCGTAAGCCTAGACGTTTTTGTAGAAAAAAATATCAATCGATATCGAATCCATATAGATAACGTACCAATTGCCGTTGAACTGGAGCACGACCACAATTGACGCCATTCACCTACAACATATCAATGATTAATCAAGATTCAAATCTACCGTAATCCACGCTGGGTCCCGCAGCGGCGTCCTACCGTAGTAAACTCACATTCAGGGTCAGATCGATAATCGCATCGGCGTCCACCTCCGGCCATGGTTGCTCATCGATTCTGAAAGACAAATCGATTGATAATTGAGCAGTGATAAATCAATCAATAATATGTTTTCATGGCCCAAATAATTGATAATCAATCGATTACCTGTTTGCGGTTGAGAAATCGATAATCGGCACATCCTTCAAGGCAGTGAACAGTTCGGCAGCGGTGCGTGGGGCGAATACCTGAAAAGATCACTTTTATAGCCAATCTTATAAAGGCTAGGATAGAATGGTTTTTTGCTTGACCACTATCATAGAAAATCTGCGCAACACTATTATTATATGCTCTTGTATCTATTGATTTATTGAGACTACAATGTAGAGCATATTGGTCGTTTAACACCTTCTAGATTATTGATGAAAGTGAGAAAATGATTGAGAAAAAGAGAAAACTGCGAGTAAAAAAATCGCTACCAGCAGAATCGCTGTTTCGTATCAATCTTGTAAAGGTTACTTCTCGCTTCCTCTCGATCATCGAAACTATGTGCAAAACATTATTATTATTATATGCTCCTGCATGTACTTCCCTAAATTAACGCCCGTTTTCAGAACCGGCACATTCGCTATAAGGAGATGCATGCATAGGCCTACAAGTACGCTGCAAACCATGTAAAAAGTAGGAAACAAGAAATCAGAGGTTATATGGTTTACTTGTCAACTAGTAATAATAATAATTTACGGTAAAGTTAGCAAAAAACGGAATGGACTAGAGTTGGCTATTCGGGGGTTGCGGCCCGCAATGGCCTTGACTCTTTATTTCTAATGATTGCGGGCCCGCAATGCGGTGTAAAATCATTGCGGACCCGCAATGATTCTGTTCTCTCAAGCAAACGAGAGAGCGAAGGAAAGTGAAGAGAACAAAAGATCGACCGATCACAAAAAGTGGCCAGATAGGAATAAAGTAGTCATTGCGGGCCGCAATGCTATTGCGGGCCCGCAATGATTTAACAAGCATTACGGGCCCGCAATGCGTGTCCGTTATTGCCAACCCTAGAATGGACTATGTTTCGCAGCATGTTCCGCAAATTCCACAAGCGAGACTGCATGAAGCGCGGTATTAACATGAAACCTAGTATCTGGTGCATCGATCAATGTTTTATTCATTTAAAAATAATTTTAAAATTCAATTAAACAGTGATCGAAAAAAACAAATCCAGTGAAAAAGACCGCAAAATAGGTTACCGCTCTGTCGTCTTTCTGAATATTGTGAAAAGACAGAACTGAACTACTCAATCCGGTTCCTAAATTTACCTTAGCAATCTCCTCGATATCATTCATCGTCATACTCATCGTTGTATGGTGCGGTCGCAGACTCATCCGAAGCGTACGCGCTAGCTCCGCGTCCGCTTCCTCGTGGGACAGACGCGCGCCCAGATGGTATGGTGGAGCAGCGCCTGCAATGCGGGAGAAAACTATCTACATATGTCAGTATAAAAGTCTCATTACGAAATTCGATCCTTATGTGGGAAGAATCCCGTAGTGAGACGCTATATACTAGGGAATTTTTCTGTGTATTTTGTTTATCATGCTAGCCTTTGTGCCTCAATTTACTTTAAATGCATTCTTAATCAGACAGAGTATGTGAAATCTGAAAAAAATCAATAACCGACTACAGTATACCTCCGTTGGCTGCGCTTGTCGCGTCGAGTCGAATAGCTAGGTTATCGGTTTTCAAAATCCGGTCAGGTTTTTCGATTTTTGGCAAATTTAGCTCAAATCCGGTTTGGTCTTTCGATTTTTGTGAAATTTTGGCTCAAAATACGGTCAGGTTTTTCGATTTTTGTGAAATTGTGGCTCAAAATCCGGTCATGCTTGGTACTTTGTGACATACTTTTTCGACGTATGATTATAGCTAAAGATAAATAAATAAAAAAAACAAAAATAAAAGTTCAGTCACCATTGCCCACTCATCACCCCGTGGACTCCCGTTTCAGCATTCTGAGATAATCCAAACGAAAATTACAAGAGCAATGGTCGTTTGGCCCATGGTCCATAATAATATCCTCATCACCCTTTGAATTCCCGTTTACAACCTTCCAAATAACCTCAAATGGGCAACAAAGATGATGGTTTTAAAAATAATGGTTTCAACCCAAAAATCAATAATCAGATCAAACAAATCGTCCCCCCCCTAAATATATAACCCTCTGTGCATTCCCATTTAAACATTCTTAGATAATCCTAACTTAAAATGACCAAAACAATGGTAAAAAACCCACCATTGCCTCCATCATCCTCATCATCCTTTCGTCCATCTCCCGATCCTCCCCTCTTCGTCGCACAATTCCTCGACGATATCATCGTTAGACGACGTTCGCCATCGTCGTCCGAAGCCTCGGAGGAGGAACAACTGCAAATATGCGAGTGTAAACATGATCTCCCTTATGCATCGTTACATTTGACTGGCGCGCCTACGCCGTCACGTAAAAAACGTTACATTTGGCGAGGCACGCGTCGACGTCAATTTTGTGTTGGGTCCCAAGGGGAAAACCCTGATTGTCATCAGGGGTACGGTAGGAAGTTACCGTAACCATCGATCAATATTGGTTGACTACCGTAACCTTTTACCGTACCCATGATGACATTCAGGGTTTTCCACTTGGGACCCAACACACTCCAGCTTGATGGTTCAGAATGGTTCAAATGAATCATGATCCAATAATTTTTCGATGTACGATATATGTAATCGTGATTGAATCGATTGACACATCACAGACAACTTGAAAGGAGGTGGTCGTCGAATTGAATGAATAAAGAGCTATTCGTATAAGCATTCAAGCTGTAACAAGAAAAGTACTGGTCAGAAGTGATAATCATAATTTAAATTTGACCTAATCATTTTATTTTATTTTTTTTACAATTGTATTATTCAAGTACTTTGTTATGCTCTGTTCTCCTCCTTGTACACGCGAAAATCCGCCACATAAACATTCTATTTATCCATAAAACAGTGTAACATAACAATAAATTTCATGATAACTAATCTAATCTATCAACTTCTATACAATAATCGATAATATGGATCGTGACATTAGCCTTAATCGCATAAGTTGTCCTACTACACGATTTTGGGTTTACCTTTACCTTTAATCAAACCAAACCATCAGATCAACATATTACTCAATAAGATTAATCATATTCAACAGCGCATATGCAAGAAAGACGAGAGTCAACGTTCTCAGTTCTTCGCCTTCTTCCTCTTCCTCTTCTCTTCCTTCACCTTCTTTTGTCTCGCTTTCGACAGAACATCCAACTGTTTCCTCAGTGTGTCGTCGCTCACTGGCCTACCAGACGAATCCAGCACTTCAATCGATAATGAAGAGAAGAATCCTTAAAGATCAAAGATCAACTATCGATATGTGCAAAGATCAAAGATCAGACTATCGTTATGAGCAAAGATCAAAGATCAGCCTATAGTGATCAAAGATCGTTGTGTGCAAAGATAAAAGATCAAACTACAACGATAAACTATTATTGTGTGCAAAGATCAAAGATCAAGATACCGTTTCTCGAATCCATGGTCGCCTTCTTGATTACGGTATCCGACTCGCGCAGCCACTTCATCAGATCTGCGTGTTCGTGGGAGGTGGCTCGAGCAAGCAGCTGCTCCAATGACAGACCTTCCACCTGAATATAGAGAGATGATGAAAATGTCCTGAATGGATCGATAAATATCGATTTATGGTTAGATTTAGTTTGATTTTTCACACTTTTATAAAGGTTGATTGAAGTACCACTTTTAAAGGCACAGACCCGGTAATTTTCTTCGGATTGTTAAACTTCAGTTTTTCTGTTTCACGCTCTTTACTTGTTCCTCTCAGCTTGTCAAGACGCGTTTAGAAAAGAATATCATATCACAGGCACACCCCGAGCTCATTTGAAATTCTCCGCTCTGGCAACACTCTTTAGCTTTTCTTGTCTACGAGAGCACATTGCCAGAGCGGAGAGCAAAGTTAGCCCGGGGTGACCTTTAAAGACCCTTCAATCAGAGAAAATATCGGAGGTAAATCTAGTAAGCCTAGACGTTTTTGTAGAAAAAATATCAATCGATATCGTATCCCTATAGGTACCGTACCAATTGCCGTTGAACCGGAGCACGACCACAATTAACGCCGTTCACCTACAACATATCAATGATTAATCAAAATTCAAATCTACCGTAATCCACTGTTGGTCCCGCAGCATAGGTCTACCGTAGTAAACTCACATTCAGGGTCAGATCGATAATCGCATCGGCGTCCACCTCCGGCCATGGTTGCTCATCGATTCTGAAAGTCGTATCGATCGATAATTAATTAGCGATAAACCAATCAATAATATGTTTTAAAGGCCCAGAATAATCAATAATCAATCGATAACCTGTTTGCGGGTGAGAAATCGATGGTCGGCACATCCTTCAGCGCAGTGAACAATTCGGCAGCAGTGTGTGGGGCGAACACCTCAAAAGATCCACATTAACCTTTCTCCAATTTTAGATGTGACGAAAAGTACGTTATAAACTACGAAGCCTGGCCGTATTTTGTGATTTTTTTTTCAAAAAAAAACTAGCCGTATTTTGATAATCTGCAACATAGCTATTCGATCTTTGATTTCAGAATACGGGTGGCCCAGCTTACGCGATCCACCGTAACACAAAAGCCCCGTCGAAAGATTACGGTAACTATCGATTGATATTTATTAATCTACAGTACCTGAAGCATGGTGACGAGCGCATAGACGCAACGCTCAGCTTGCACCGAGTTCGCGAGCACTACCGGGTCAACTTTCTGGAATTAACGCAAATCAATCAATAACCCACGGTATACTGTAGCCCGATCGATAACAGGAACGTACCCTGAGCGCGTTCGTGAGACCCTGCAGGCGGGCGATGGACGTGTTGTGCAGATGCAGCACCTCGAGTGTCATTCCAACCTGAATTCAATCAATCAATAAATCAACGATACCGTAACCACAAGCTACAGTAACACGCTTACGTTTCGCACAAAATAGTTGTAGACCTCTCGCAGTTCCTCCTCCTGTCGCTGTACCTTCTCCGACTCTGGGAAAACAAAAAATCGATAACTACCGTAATACCATAACAATCAATCAATATGGCGACATCACCCTGATCTCCATTAATCGATACAGTAAATCACCTCAAATTAAACAAAATTGATTGATTAGGTAAGAAATCGGAATTGAATTATTTGAAATTACAGCATCATTTTTTTGTTTAAAATAGATGCAGAGATTTCAAAAAATCAACTTTCTTTTTTCTGCCCAATCAATCAATAATTCCACCAATCAATCAATATCTCCATCAGTCAATACAGTAACTCACTGATACAGTAACCCTGTTCGAGTCCTCGTCGTCCCTCCACGTACGTGTTCACCACCCACGCCATGCGGTCCACCCATCGCTTCAGTCCGCTCAGATCTGGAGAATGAGAATTAACCCATCTTGATGGGTAAAAAGGTGGTTATCCATAAGGTGGATTACATGCACAATAATAATAATCAATGATTCGTGTGCAATCAGATACCATTATCAGTGACAGACAAATTGTTAGCATAAGCATTTCTGATTGTCTGTCAGTCTGTCCTGTCACATGTTTGTTTGTCATTCTGTCAGTTGATCTGTGTCATTCTGTCAGTTGTTCCCTTTGTAATTCACTCACCCGCCTCTCCCCAATTGATGGGCGCACGTGGCGACGCCGTGTCCAGCAGCTGTAGTCGGGCGAGATCGATGCCGTCCTGAGAAGAGAAAGATCAAAGATCATGTCAAAGGTAACAGAAATCATGGTTAATTTTAGAAAATCATAGCATATGCCGCACTTTTTTTACCGTAATCAGATATAGATCATAGTTCAAAGATCATCTCATTCACCTTTTCAATGACGGTAATCGGATCGAGTCCATTGTGCTTGCTCTTGCTCATTTTTTCAAAGTCGACACCGAGTTCGGTTCCGACGGACGGAGCTCCCGGTGTGGAGCACGACGAGCTCACACGAGGTACCGAACCTGCGCGGAGTCAGAGGATTACAAAGCCCTACTTTTAATTTTTTATTCACTCTTCCTGACTGTAGCAGAAGGCGTGATCAATTGATCTCTCACCTTCCCCCCCCCCCCCCCCCCCCATCCCCATCCACCTCTCTTTTAATAATTTTTATTCTCTCACATATTTTTTTCTTGCACTCGAACATTCTGTACTTGTTGAAACACCTTTGCGGTGTACGATAAATAAATAAATAAATAAATTTATTCATTTATTTATTCCACTTATATTGCTCATAAGATTTATTTATTAGGATTGCCAAAGTCCCATTTTCACACAATACAATACTGATACAAAGTCCTTGATCAAGCACAGAACCATTGGGAGGGAATGACTGCTACTACTAAACGTCTGATTTTCCTACTTTTAAAGGCACACCCCGAGCCAATTTGAAACTCGCCGCTCTGGCAACGCTCTCTCACAGACAAAGAAAGCGAGAGAGTGCGTCCAGAGCGGAGAGTTTCAAATGAGCTAGTAGATAAACAAATAAATAAATAAACAACTAAATAAATAAATAAGTAAATACCACTAAAGTCAACATCGCACTCTCGCACATATCTGCCCGTGTCTCGGTCCACGTACGTCTTGCCTCTGAAAATATATTAAATTAATAATATTAATAGATGTACAAGAATATGCATGCACTTTAAATGTAAATGTAATGACGTTTGGTCACTATGTGTAAGGCTAATGGGAAGATTGTGTGTTGTCACCCTTGTATCCCTTGCATAAACAACAAGAATGACTTGGAATGAATCGATATTTATTATCTTTATTTATTATTAGGATACTTGGATAGGTCGGCCTTTGGCCTTAGATCATTACTTGAAGGTTTGATAGGATGGGAAGGGGTTGTAGGCGAGACGGGGCTCGTGTCGGTTGGCGATTACCTCAAACTTGGGTAATTAAACCATGAAAGTATAGGGCGATAGGTAATAGCACGAAAGAATAAAACAACAGTGAATGCAAGCGGGGAACGTGGAGAATGAAGTGGAAGTAGATAATGATTGGCAGTTGCCAGCAGTGATGAAATAGGGCATAGAATAAGAGAGAATGTTGGACTTGAACTTAGGCGCGAAGGTATTTACATAATGATGACGAAATAGGTGAAGGTAGAATAAGAGGACAAAGAGAAACTTGATTTAAATGAGCAAATAACTAGGCAGGAGGTGGACTTAGAAGAAAGTGATAGGAATTAACGAGAAGTGATAAATATGAGTAAATGCGGAGAAAATAATGAATAATTAAAAGTAGGAAGAGCGACGACGTGCCGCCAGTCAGCACGGGAGAGTTGAATGAGACTGACTTGGAGAGAATCAGAAATTGGAGCTGGGAAAGTACCGTAGGATAGTTGGGCCATTACAACCTGCGCATCATAGCGCGCGATTCAAACTTGAATTCTACCGTATATTCTTTGGCGACTATCATGAACTGATTGTTTTTGGTAAACTCGGACTATTTCTTCTATTTTAGTTGTATTTGAGTAGCGATTTCGCTACACTCCCCCCTTCGAGAAGGTGAAATCATAGAGAAGGTTGAAATGAAAAAATCGTAGCCTTAGAAGATAGGATAGATGAATAGATTGGATACGGTAGCTGAATGAATAGTGATGTGATGATTACTGTGGTTGTGGGTACGGTATCTGATATGGATATAGATAATAGGCATTTGATGGGTCGGAGGCTCCCTCCCCCCGGGAGATGAAGAATGAAAGATATTGATATGATATTGATATGGAATATGGAAATAGAGGAAACTTGTGAGGTGAATTGAGAGTAATGAATCAGTGAATGGGCGATACTGAATTTGCATCTACACCATCAAATCTCAGAGAGGCTGTGGAAACAGACTGCACTCTTCGACCCTTCATCATTTCAGTCTGATCCTTGGAATGTACAGCATCTTTGAGTTCGTTACTTGTTCTCAGATGATTGGTATTATGATTAGGATGAGCATGAATATATGAAGTATCGAATAATATTGATGGATCGGCTCGAATATGAAGTAAGATGGGATAATCTGTTGGTTCATCTTCGTCTGAATCATCGTCTGATACATCCCATATTGTATTGATTTGCATGAACTCTTCCATTCTACGAATAAATGCAGGATCATCTTCTGGTCGGACATAGTTTTCTTCATCATCGGATAGGATAGACAATTGATGAATGTTCAGTTGTTGTTCTTGACATACAACTTCATTGCTTGTTCCTCCCATTACGAGACCGAAAGCAGAATCATGTAGTCTCAGGCCACTTGGTAGGACATGAGTAGATAGATTATGAAGTATCGATAGAGTATCATCGACACCAAGGAGTAGTTGAGGTATTATAGGACCATCTCGATTTGGGCTATCAGCAAGTCGGAGTTTGTGCTTCTTGATATAGCCAACATCGGCTTTGGATAGTCTACGAACTTGGATAGGACCAGTTACTGAATTGTCTATTACTACTGCTTTGATAGTATGAACATTCGGTGGATTGATTGAATCATTATTGATTGATTGTACCTTGAACTTAACAACATCGTAGGACTGAGCTTCCTTCTCGATGCCTGTAGCCAACGACAGAGAGAGCTGCTTGGTACCAATCTTCTCGAGGTTCATCTTCTCAACGATGTCCTTTGAAATAAGAGTCATTTCTGCACCTGTATCGAGTAGGATATCGATTTCTTGGGAGTTATGGCTAATATTAGGATCGATCGGATCTGTATGGAACTCTTGAGTTGGATCAAGGACAGCTGCTCTGACTGTGAGTAGTCTATGAGCATTGGAGATAGGTTGGCTAGGCTTGGATGTTTGAGTAACAGCAAACTGTCCTGCTCTCTCAGGGCGTTGCATGTTCTTGAAACAGATCGAATCATGGTGAGGCCCTTGGCAGATTGAGCATGCCATGCCACAGGTCTTGATATGATCGGATGATAGGCAGAGTGGACATAGCTTCTTTTTCTCAACTATTTGAACTCTATCTTTGATTATTGGAACTTTTTTACATGAAGATGGATTAGGATGTTTTTCACAATAGACACATTTGATATATTGAATGAATGGTTTATTTTCAGGAGGTTGGAATTGAGATTGATTGAATTGAAGTTCTGGAATGACATTGAATGATTGATTGATATGAGGAGTGAAATGAGGATATGATTGATTACTGTATTGATTGAATGGGGGTACTGTAGATGATTCAGGAGTGAAGAAATCGATATTTCTCTGTGGTTGATATGATGGATTACGGTAGAAAGAATTGCTCTTGTTATTCGATCTGATATCTTTGATCTCACTGAACTCAGTTGTAGTTCCGGATGCAAGATCTAGTTGGATTTCGGATCGGATATGCTTGATTAGGTACTTGAGAGTAGCAACAGCATCTTTGTTTTGATTCGCTTCGTGTAGCTTTCTTCTGTACTGTGGGGCGAATTTCTCGATGATCAATAGACATGATAGATGGGATTGTTCTCCATCACCTTGGAGTTGTTGTACAAGAGCAAGTAGTTCTCGGGCTAGATCAATCTGATCATTAGGATAGTTGGACTTAGCCTTTATACGATGAATAGCTTGATAGACTTGGGATGATGTTTCCTCTTCATTACCGTATTCTTCCTCTAATGCTTCGAGAGCTTCTTTTAGATACGAACCATCATTCGGATAGGGTTTGATGACCTTGAGAGCATTGCCCTCTAGGAATCCTTCTAGGTATAGATGTTTTTCAGTATCGATTAGATTGTCTCTCTTCACTATCAGTGATTGGAATAGTTTGATGAATGTTTTGTACTCGGCTCTATTGTATCCATTGAACTTTGGAATAGTCAGAGTAGGAAGAGGTACATGCCTAGGCTTAGTCACTGATGGACTCTCGGATGCATCGAGGAATTCATCTTCTTCTTTGATAGATGTAGCAACATTCTTTATCTTTAGATTTCGGATGATAGTCTCGGAGTTGTTTTTGAGAGCCATTCTTACTATTGCTAGTTGTTTATCTACAAGTATAGATAGATCGGATGGATCAAGAGGTAGACCATTGTTGTCATATCCTCTTAGAATCATAGAGAATAGACCATCCTCTTGAGCTTTGACTTGAGGATCAGAGATAGCATTGAGCTTGGATTCAAGAGAATTGGTTTGAGATTGAAGTATAGATAGATTCACTCGAATATCTATTTCGGATTTGTCTACTTCTACTCCTAGATCTTCATGATCAGACATTGATTTACATGATACTATGTTGATTACATGTTGTTTGAGTTGATCGAAGTGAATAATTACGTTAGCTCTAGCTGTTTTGAGCTTATCATAGTAGGACTTGTAGGTGCTCTGGTTAGTATTCTTCATGACTGTTGCCTGCCACGCGGGTCTTGTTGAATACTAGTTGGATGATAATGATGAATAGAATATAAAGATTTGAGATGGATAGACGAGTTCCTGTTGAATATAGGATACTCGGAATGATGAATGAAGTGAATGAATAACTGTGGGAATCGGAAATAGGAACCTATATCGTCTGCGAAGTAGGAAATAATTTGGATTCAGAGTATTTCAGGATATTATAGATGAAAGAAGTTGAATCGGAACTTGGACCTATATCGTCTGCGAAGTAGGTTTAGTTCGGATTCGGAATAGGAGTCAGCAATTGGACCTATATCGTCTGCGAAGTAGGACAAATTGGACTCGGATAGTTGGAATGATTAGACCGTATGCACCATGTAATGTCGTTTGGTCACTATGTGTAAGGCTAATGGGAAGATTGTGTGTTGTCACCCTTGTATCCCTTGCATAAACAACAAGAATGACTTGGAATGAATCGATATTTATTATCTTTATTTATTATTAGGATACTTGGATAGGTCGGCCTTTGGCCTTAGATCATTACTTGAAGGTTTGATAGGATGGGAAGGGGTTGTAGGCGAGACGGGGCTCGTGTCGGTTGGCGATTACCTCAAACTTGGGTAATTAAACCATGAAAGTATAGGGCGATAGGTAATAGCACGAAAGAATAAAACAACAGTGAATGCAAGCGGGGAACGTGGAGAATGAAGTGGAAGTAGATAATGATTGGCAGTTGCCAGCAGTGATGAAATAGGGCATAGAATAAGAGAGAATGTTGGACTTGAACTTAGGCGCGAAGGTATTTACATAATGATGACGAAATAGGTGAAGGTAGAATAAGAGGACAAAGAGAAACTTGATTTAAATGAGCAAATAACTAGGCAGGAGGTGGACTTAGAAGAAAGTGATAGGAATTAACGAGAAGTGATAAATATGAGTAAATGCGGAGAAAATAATGAATAATTAAAAGTAGGAAGAGCGACGACGTGCCGCCAGTCAGCACGGGAGAGTTGAATGAGACTGACTTGGAGAGAATCAGAAATTGGAGCTGGGAAAGTACCGTAGGATAGTTGGGCCATTACAACCTGCGCATCATAGCGCGCGATTCAAACTTGAATTCTACCGTATATTCTTTGGCGACTATCATGAACTGATTGTTTTTGGTAAACTCGGACTATTTCTTCTATTTTAGTTGTATTTGAGTAGCGATTTCGCTACACTCCCCCCTTCGAGAAGGTGAAATCATAGAGAAGGTTGAAATGAAAAAATCGTAGCCTTAGAAGATAGGATAGATGAATAGATTGGATACGGTAGCTGAATGAATAGTGATGTGATGATTACTGTGGTTGTGGGTACGGTATCTGATATGGATATAGATAATAGGCATTTGATGGGTCGGAGGCTCCCTCCCCCCGGGAGATGAAGAATGAAAGATATTGATATGATATTGATATGGAATATGGAAATAGAGGAAACTTGTGAGGTGAATTGAGAGTAATGAATCAGTGAATGGGCGATACTGAATTTGCATCTACACCATCAAATCTCAGAGAGGCTGTGGAAACAGACTGCACTCTTCGACCCTTCATCATTTCAGTCTGATCCTTGGAATGTACAGCATCTTTGAGTTCGTTACTTGTTCTCAGATGATTGGTATTATGATTAGGATGAGCATGAATATATGAAGTATCGAATAATATTGATGGATCGGCTCGAATATGAAGTAAGATGGGATAATCTGTTGGTTCATCTTCGTCTGAATCATCGTCTGATACATCCCATATTGTATTGATTTGCATGAACTCTTCCATTCTACGAATAAATGCAGGATCATCTTCTGGTCGGACATAGTTTTCTTCATCATCGGATAGGATAGACAATTGATGAATGTTCAGTTGTTGTTCTTGACATACAACTTCATTGCTTGTTCCTCCCATTACGAGACCGAAAGCAGAATCATGTAGTCTCAGGCCACTTGGTAGGACATGAGTAGATAGATTATGAAGTATCGATAGAGTATCATCGACACCAAGGAGTAGTTGAGGTATTATAGGACCATCTCGATTTGGGCTATCAGCAAGTCGGAGTTTGTGCTTCTTGATATAGCCAACATCGGCTTTGGATAGTCTACGAACTTGGATAGGACCAGTTACTGAATTGTCTATTACTACTGCTTTGATAGTATGAACATTCGGTGGATTGATTGAATCATTATTGATTGATTGTACCTTGAACTTAACAACATCGTAGGACTGAGCTTCCTTCTCGATGCCTGTAGCCAACGACAGAGAGAGCTGCTTGGTACCAATCTTCTCGAGGTTCATCTTCTCAACGATGTCCTTTGAAATAAGAGTCATTTCTGCACCTGTATCGAGTAGGATATCGATTTCTTGGGAGTTATGGCTAATATTAGGATCGATCGGATCTGTATGGAACTCTTGAGTTGGATCAAGGACAGCTGCTCTGACTGTGAGTAGTCTATGAGCATTGGAGATAGGTTGGCTAGGCTTGGATGTTTGAGTAACAGCAAACTGTCCTGCTCTCTCAGGGCGTTGCATGTTCTTGAAACAGATCGAATCATGGTGAGGCCCTTGGCAGATTGAGCATGCCATGCCACAGGTCTTGATATGATCGGATGATAGGCAGAGTGGACATAGCTTCTTTTTCTCAACTATTTGAACTCTATCTTTGATTATTGGAACTTTTTTACATGAAGATGGATTAGGATGTTTTTCACAATAGACACATTTGATATATTGAATGAATGGTTTATTTTCAGGAGGTTGGAATTGAGATTGATTGAATTGAAGTTCTGGAATGACATTGAATGATTGATTGATATGAGGAGTGAAATGAGGATATGATTGATTACTGTATTGATTGAATGGGGGTACTGTAGATGATTCAGGAGTGAAGAAATCGATATTTCTCTGTGGTTGATATGATGGATTACGGTAGAAAGAATTGCTCTTGTTATTCGATCTGATATCTTTGATCTCACTGAACTCAGTTGTAGTTCCGGATGCAAGATCTAGTTGGATTTCGGATCGGATATGCTTGATTAGGTACTTGAGAGTAGCAACAGCATCTTTGTTTTGATTCGCTTCGTGTAGCTTTCTTCTGTACTGTGGGGCGAATTTCTCGATGATCAATAGACATGATAGATGGGATTGTTCTCCATCACCTTGGAGTTGTTGTACAAGAGCAAGTAGTTCTCGGGCTAGATCAATCTGATCATTAGGATAGTTGGACTTAGCCTTTATACGATGAATAGCTTGATAGACTTGGGATGATGTTTCCTCTTCATTACCGTATTCTTCCTCTAATGCTTCGAGAGCTTCTTTTAGATACGAACCATCATTCGGATAGGGTTTGATGACCTTGAGAGCATTGCCCTCTAGGAATCCTTCTAGGTATAGATGTTTTTCAGTATCGATTAGATTGTCTCTCTTCACTATCAGTGATTGGAATAGTTTGATGAATGTTTTGTACTCGGCTCTATTGTATCCATTGAACTTTGGAATAGTCAGAGTAGGAAGAGGTACATGCCTAGGCTTAGTCACTGATGGACTCTCGGATGCATCGAGGAATTCATCTTCTTCTTTGATAGATGTAGCAACATTCTTTATCTTTAGATTTCGGATGATAGTCTCGGAGTTGTTTTTGAGAGCCATTCTTACTATTGCTAGTTGTTTATCTACAAGTATAGATAGATCGGATGGATCAAGAGGTAGACCATTGTTGTCATATCCTCTTAGAATCATAGAGAATAGACCATCCTCTTGAGCTTTGACTTGAGGATCAGAGATAGCATTGAGCTTGGATTCAAGAGAATTGGTTTGAGATTGAAGTATAGATAGATTCACTCGAATATCTATTTCGGATTTGTCTACTTCTACTCCTAGATCTTCATGATCAGACATTGATTTACATGATACTATGTTGATTACATGTTGTTTGAGTTGATCGAAGTGAATAATTACGTTAGCTCTAGCTGTTTTGAGCTTATCATAGTAGGACTTGTAGGTGCTCTGGTTAGTATTCTTCATGACTGTTGCCTGCCACGCGGGTCTTGTTGAATACTAGTTGGATGATAATGATGAATAGAATATAAAGATTTGAGATGGATAGACGAGTTCCTGTTGAATATAGGATACTCGGAATGATGAATGAAGTGAATGAATAACTGTGGGAATCGGAAATAGGAACCTATATCGTCTGCGAAGTAGGAAATAATTTGGATTCAGAGTATTTCAGGATATTATAGATGAAAGAAGTTGAATCGGAACTTGGACCTATATCGTCTGCGAAGTAGGTTTAGTTCGGATTCGGAATAGGAGTCAGCAATTGGACCTATATCGTCTGCGAAGTAGGACAAATTGGACTCGGATAGTTGGAATGATTAGACCGTATGCACCATGTAATGTCGTTTGGTCACTATGTGTAAGGCTAATGGGAAGATTGTGTGTTGTCACCCTTGTATCCCTTGCATAAACAACAAGAATGACTTGGAATGAATCGATATTTATTATCTTTATTTATTATTAGGATACTTGGATAGGTCGGCCTTTGGCCTTAGATCATTACTTGAAGGTTTGATAGGATGGGAAGGGGTTGTAGGCGAGACGGGGCTCGTGTCGGTTGGCGATTACCTCAAACTTGGGTAATTAAACCATGAAAGTATAGGGCGATAGGTAATAGCACGAAAGAATAAAACAACAGTGAATGCAAGCGGGGAACGTGGAGAATGAAGTGGAAGTAGATAATGATTGGCAGTTGCCAGCAGTGATGAAATAGGGCATAGAATAAGAGAGAATGTTGGACTTGAACTTAGGCGCGAAGGTATTTACATAATGATGACGAAATAGGTGAAGGTAGAATAAGAGGACAAAGAGAAACTTGATTTAAATGAGCAAATAACTAGGCAGGAGGTGGACTTAGAAGAAAGTGATAGGAATTAACGAGAAGTGATAAATATGAGTAAATGCGGAGAAAATAATGAATAATTAAAAGTAGGAAGAGCGACGACGTGCCGCCAGTCAGCACGGGAGAGTTGAATGAGACTGACTTGGAGAGAATCAGAAATTGGAGCTGGGAAAGTACCGTAGGATAGTTGGGCCATTACAACCTGCGCATCATAGCGCGCGATTCAAACTTGAATTCTACCGTATATTCTTTGGCGACTATCATGAACTGATTGTTTTTGGTAAACTCGGACTATTTCTTCTATTTTAGTTGTATTTGAGTAGCGATTTCGCTACACTCCCCCCTTCGAGAAGGTGAAATCATAGAGAAGGTTGAAATGAAAAAATCGTAGCCTTAGAAGATAGGATAGATGAATAGATTGGATACGGTAGCTGAATGAATAGTGATGTGATGATTACTGTGGTTGTGGGTACGGTATCTGATATGGATATAGATAATAGGCATTTGATGGGTCGGAGGCTCCCTCCCCCCGGGAGATGAAGAATGAAAGATATTGATATGATATTGATATGGAATATGGAAATAGAGGAAACTTGTGAGGTGAATTGAGAGTAATGAATCAGTGAATGGGCGATACTGAATTTGCATCTACACCATCAAATCTCAGAGAGGCTGTGGAAACAGACTGCACTCTTCGACCCTTCATCATTTCAGTCTGATCCTTGGAATGTACAGCATCTTTGAGTTCGTTACTTGTTCTCAGATGATTGGTATTATGATTAGGATGAGCATGAATATATGAAGTATCGAATAATATTGATGGATCGGCTCGAATATGAAGTAAGATGGGATAATCTGTTGGTTCATCTTCGTCTGAATCATCGTCTGATACATCCCATATTGTATTGATTTGCATGAACTCTTCCATTCTACGAATAAATGCAGGATCATCTTCTGGTCGGACATAGTTTTCTTCATCATCGGATAGGATAGACAATTGATGAATGTTCAGTTGTTGTTCTTGACATACAACTTCATTGCTTGTTCCTCCCATTACGAGACCGAAAGCAGAATCATGTAGTCTCAGGCCACTTGGTAGGACATGAGTAGATAGATTATGAAGTATCGATAGAGTATCATCGACACCAAGGAGTAGTTGAGGTATTATAGGACCATCTCGATTTGGGCTATCAGCAAGTCGGAGTTTGTGCTTCTTGATATAGCCAACATCGGCTTTGGATAGTCTACGAACTTGGATAGGACCAGTTACTGAATTGTCTATTACTACTGCTTTGATAGTATGAACATTCGGTGGATTGATTGAATCATTATTGATTGATTGTACCTTGAACTTAACAACATCGTAGGACTGAGCTTCCTTCTCGATGCCTGTAGCCAACGACAGAGAGAGCTGCTTGGTACCAATCTTCTCGAGGTTCATCTTCTCAACGATGTCCTTTGAAATAAGAGTCATTTCTGCACCTGTATCGAGTAGGATATCGATTTCTTGGGAGTTATGGCTAATATTAGGATCGATCGGATCTGTATGGAACTCTTGAGTTGGATCAAGGACAGCTGCTCTGACTGTGAGTAGTCTATGAGCATTGGAGATAGGTTGGCTAGGCTTGGATGTTTGAGTAACAGCAAACTGTCCTGCTCTCTCAGGGCGTTGCATGTTCTTGAAACAGATCGAATCATGGTGAGGCCCTTGGCAGATTGAGCATGCCATGCCACAGGTCTTGATATGATCGGATGATAGGCAGAGTGGACATAGCTTCTTTTTCTCAACTATTTGAACTCTATCTTTGATTATTGGAACTTTTTTACATGAAGATGGATTAGGATGTTTTTCACAATAGACACATTTGATATATTGAATGAATGGTTTATTTTCAGGAGGTTGGAATTGAGATTGATTGAATTGAAGTTCTGGAATGACATTGAATGATTGATTGATATGAGGAGTGAAATGAGGATATGATTGATTACTGTATTGATTGAATGGGGGTACTGTAGATGATTCAGGAGTGAAGAAATCGATATTTCTCTGTGGTTGATATGATGGATTACGGTAGAAAGAATTGCTCTTGTTATTCGATCTGATATCTTTGATCTCACTGAACTCAGTTGTAGTTCCGGATGCAAGATCTAGTTGGATTTCGGATCGGATATGCTTGATTAGGTACTTGAGAGTAGCAACAGCATCTTTGTTTTGATTCGCTTCGTGTAGCTTTCTTCTGTACTGTGGGGCGAATTTCTCGATGATCAATAGACATGATAGATGGGATTGTTCTCCATCACCTTGGAGTTGTTGTACAAGAGCAAGTAGTTCTCGGGCTAGATCAATCTGATCATTAGGATAGTTGGACTTAGCCTTTATACGATGAATAGCTTGATAGACTTGGGATGATGTTTCCTCTTCATTACCGTATTCTTCCTCTAATGCTTCGAGAGCTTCTTTTAGATACGAACCATCATTCGGATAGGGTTTGATGACCTTGAGAGCATTGCCCTCTAGGAATCCTTCTAGGTATAGATGTTTTTCAGTATCGATTAGATTGTCTCTCTTCACTATCAGTGATTGGAATAGTTTGATGAATGTTTTGTACTCGGCTCTATTGTATCCATTGAACTTTGGAATAGTCAGAGTAGGAAGAGGTACATGCCTAGGCTTAGTCACTGATGGACTCTCGGATGCATCGAGGAATTCATCTTCTTCTTTGATAGATGTAGCAACATTCTTTATCTTTAGATTTCGGATGATAGTCTCGGAGTTGTTTTTGAGAGCCATTCTTACTATTGCTAGTTGTTTATCTACAAGTATAGATAGATCGGATGGATCAAGAGGTAGACCATTGTTGTCATATCCTCTTAGAATCATAGAGAATAGACCATCCTCTTGAGCTTTGACTTGAGGATCAGAGATAGCATTGAGCTTGGATTCAAGAGAATTGGTTTGAGATTGAAGTATAGATAGATTCACTCGAATATCTATTTCGGATTTGTCTACTTCTACTCCTAGATCTTCATGATCAGACATTGATTTACATGATACTATGTTGATTACATGTTGTTTGAGTTGATCGAAGTGAATAATTACGTTAGCTCTAGCTGTTTTGAGCTTATCATAGTAGGACTTGTAGGTGCTCTGGTTAGTATTCTTCATGACTGTTGCCTGCCACGCGGGTCTTGTTGAATACTAGTTGGATGATAATGATGAATAGAATATAAAGATTTGAGATGGATAGACGAGTTCCTGTTGAATATAGGATACTCGGAATGATGAATGAAGTGAATGAATAACTGTGGGAATCGGAAATAGGAACCTATATCGTCTGCGAAGTAGGAAATAATTTGGATTCAGAGTATTTCAGGATATTATAGATGAAAGAAGTTGAATCGGAACTTGGACCTATATCGTCTGCGAAGTAGGTTTAGTTCGGATTCGGAATAGGAGTCAGCAATTGGACCTATATCGTCTGCGAAGTAGGACAAATTGGACTCGGATAGTTGGAATGATTAGACCGTATGCACCATGTAATGTCGTTTGGTCACTATGTGTAAGGCTAATGGGAAGATTGTGTGTTGTCACCCTTGTATCCCTTGCATAAACAACAAGAATGACTTGGAATGAATCGATATTTATTATCTTTATTTATTATTAGGATACTTGGATAGGTCGGCCTTTGGCCTTAGATCATTACTTGAAGGTTTGATAGGATGGGAAGGGGTTGTAGGCGAGACGGGGCTCGTGTCGGTTGGCGATTACCTCAAACTTGGGTAATTAAACCATGAAAGTATAGGGCGATAGGTAATAGCACGAAAGAATAAAACAACAGTGAATGCAAGCGGGGAACGTGGAGAATGAAGTGGAAGTAGATAATGATTGGCAGTTGCCAGCAGTGATGAAATAGGGCATAGAATAAGAGAGAATGTTGGACTTGAACTTAGGCGCGAAGGTATTTACATAATGATGACGAAATAGGTGAAGGTAGAATAAGAGGACAAAGAGAAACTTGATTTAAATGAGCAAATAACTAGGCAGGAGGTGGACTTAGAAGAAAGTGATAGGAATTAACGAGAAGTGATAAATATGAGTAAATGCGGAGAAAATAATGAATAATTAAAAGTAGGAAGAGCGACGACGTGCCGCCAGTCAGCACGGGAGAGTTGAATGAGACTGACTTGGAGAGAATCAGAAATTGGAGCTGGGAAAGTACCGTAGGATAGTTGGGCCATTACAACCTGCGCATCATAGCGCGCGATTCAAACTTGAATTCTACCGTATATTCTTTGGCGACTATCATGAACTGATTGTTTTTGGTAAACTCGGACTATTTCTTCTATTTTAGTTGTATTTGAGTAGCGATTTCGCTACACTCCCCCCTTCGAGAAGGTGAAATCATAGAGAAGGTTGAAATGAAAAAATCGTAGCCTTAGAAGATAGGATAGATGAATAGATTGGATACGGTAGCTGAATGAATAGTGATGTGATGATTACTGTGGTTGTGGGTACGGTATCTGATATGGATATAGATAATAGGCATTTGATGGGTCGGAGGCTCCCTCCCCCCGGGAGATGAAGAATGAAAGATATTGATATGATATTGATATGGAATATGGAAATAGAGGAAACTTGTGAGGTGAATTGAGAGTAATGAATCAGTGAATGGGCGATACTGAATTTGCATCTACACCATCAAATCTCAGAGAGGCTGTGGAAACAGACTGCACTCTTCGACCCTTCATCATTTCAGTCTGATCCTTGGAATGTACAGCATCTTTGAGTTCGTTACTTGTTCTCAGATGATTGGTATTATGATTAGGATGAGCATGAATATATGAAGTATCGAATAATATTGATGGATCGGCTCGAATATGAAGTAAGATGGGATAATCTGTTGGTTCATCTTCGTCTGAATCATCGTCTGATACATCCCATATTGTATTGATTTGCATGAACTCTTCCATTCTACGAATAAATGCAGGATCATCTTCTGGTCGGACATAGTTTTCTTCATCATCGGATAGGATAGACAATTGATGAATGTTCAGTTGTTGTTCTTGACATACAACTTCATTGCTTGTTCCTCCCATTACGAGACCGAAAGCAGAATCATGTAGTCTCAGGCCACTTGGTAGGACATGAGTAGATAGATTATGAAGTATCGATAGAGTATCATCGACACCAAGGAGTAGTTGAGGTATTATAGGACCATCTCGATTTGGGCTATCAGCAAGTCGGAGTTTGTGCTTCTTGATATAGCCAACATCGGCTTTGGATAGTCTACGAACTTGGATAGGACCAGTTACTGAATTGTCTATTACTACTGCTTTGATAGTATGAACATTCGGTGGATTGATTGAATCATTATTGATTGATTGTACCTTGAACTTAACAACATCGTAGGACTGAGCTTCCTTCTCGATGCCTGTAGCCAACGACAGAGAGAGCTGCTTGGTACCAATCTTCTCGAGGTTCATCTTCTCAACGATGTCCTTTGAAATAAGAGTCATTTCTGCACCTGTATCGAGTAGGATATCGATTTCTTGGGAGTTATGGCTAATATTAGGATCGATCGGATCTGTATGGAACTCTTGAGTTGGATCAAGGACAGCTGCTCTGACTGTGAGTAGTCTATGAGCATTGGAGATAGGTTGGCTAGGCTTGGATGTTTGAGTAACAGCAAACTGTCCTGCTCTCTCAGGGCGTTGCATGTTCTTGAAACAGATCGAATCATGGTGAGGCCCTTGGCAGATTGAGCATGCCATGCCACAGGTCTTGATATGATCGGATGATAGGCAGAGTGGACATAGCTTCTTTTTCTCAACTATTTGAACTCTATCTTTGATTATTGGAACTTTTTTACATGAAGATGGATTAGGATGTTTTTCACAATAGACACATTTGATATATTGAATGAATGGTTTATTTTCAGGAGGTTGGAATTGAGATTGATTGAATTGAAGTTCTGGAATGACATTGAATGATTGATTGATATGAGGAGTGAAATGAGGATATGATTGATTACTGTATTGATTGAATGGGGGTACTGTAGATGATTCAGGAGTGAAGAAATCGATATTTCTCTGTGGTTGATATGATGGATTACGGTAGAAAGAATTGCTCTTGTTATTCGATCTGATATCTTTGATCTCACTGAACTCAGTTGTAGTTCCGGATGCAAGATCTAGTTGGATTTCGGATCGGATATGCTTGATTAGGTACTTGAGAGTAGCAACAGCATCTTTGTTTTGATTCGCTTCGTGTAGCTTTCTTCTGTACTGTGGGGCGAATTTCTCGATGATCAATAGACATGATAGATGGGATTGTTCTCCATCACCTTGGAGTTGTTGTACAAGAGCAAGTAGTTCTCGGGCTAGATCAATCTGATCATTAGGATAGTTGGACTTAGCCTTTATACGATGAATAGCTTGATAGACTTGGGATGATGTTTCCTCTTCATTACCGTATTCTTCCTCTAATGCTTCGAGAGCTTCTTTTAGATACGAACCATCATTCGGATAGGGTTTGATGACCTTGAGAGCATTGCCCTCTAGGAATCCTTCTAGGTATAGATGTTTTTCAGTATCGATTAGATTGTCTCTCTTCACTATCAGTGATTGGAATAGTTTGATGAATGTTTTGTACTCGGCTCTATTGTATCCATTGAACTTTGGAATAGTCAGAGTAGGAAGAGGTACATGCCTAGGCTTAGTCACTGATGGACTCTCGGATGCATCGAGGAATTCATCTTCTTCTTTGATAGATGTAGCAACATTCTTTATCTTTAGATTTCGGATGATAGTCTCGGAGTTGTTTTTGAGAGCCATTCTTACTATTGCTAGTTGTTTATCTACAAGTATAGATAGATCGGATGGATCAAGAGGTAGACCATTGTTGTCATATCCTCTTAGAATCATAGAGAATAGACCATCCTCTTGAGCTTTGACTTGAGGATCAGAGATAGCATTGAGCTTGGATTCAAGAGAATTGGTTTGAGATTGAAGTATAGATAGATTCACTCGAATATCTATTTCGGATTTGTCTACTTCTACTCCTAGATCTTCATGATCAGACATTGATTTACATGATACTATGTTGATTACATGTTGTTTGAGTTGATCGAAGTGAATAATTACGTTAGCTCTAGCTGTTTTGAGCTTATCATAGTAGGACTTGTAGGTGCTCTGGTTAGTATTCTTCATGACTGTTGCCTGCCACGCGGGTCTTGTTGAATACTAGTTGGATGATAATGATGAATAGAATATAAAGATTTGAGATGGATAGACGAGTTCCTGTTGAATATAGGATACTCGGAATGATGAATGAAGTGAATGAATAACTGTGGGAATCGGAAATAGGAACCTATATCGTCTGCGAAGTAGGAAATAATTTGGATTCAGAGTATTTCAGGATATTATAGATGAAAGAAGTTGAATCGGAACTTGGACCTATATCGTCTGCGAAGTAGGTTTAGTTCGGATTCGGAATAGGAGTCAGCAATTGGACCTATATCGTCTGCGAAGTAGGACAAATTGGACTCGGATAGTTGGAATGATTAGACCGTATGCACCATGTAATGTCGTTTGGTCACTATGTGTAAGGCTAATGGGAAGATTGTGTGTTGTCACCCTTGTATCCCTTGCATAAACAACAAGAATGACTTGGAATGAATCGATATTTATTATCTTTATTTATTATTAGGATACTTGGATAGGTCGGCCTTTGGCCTTAGATCATTACTTGAAGGTTTGATAGGATGGGAAGGGGTTGTAGGCGAGACGGGGCTCGTGTCGGTTGGCGATTACCTCAAACTTGGGTAATTAAACCATGAAAGTATAGGGCGATAGGTAATAGCACGAAAGAATAAAACAACAGTGAATGCAAGCGGGGAACGTGGAGAATGAAGTGGAAGTAGATAATGATTGGCAGTTGCCAGCAGTGATGAAATAGGGCATAGAATAAGAGAGAATGTTGGACTTGAACTTAGGCGCGAAGGTATTTACATAATGATGACGAAATAGGTGAAGGTAGAATAAGAGGA
Organism: Parapristionchus giblindavisi; assembly: GCA_943737045.1. Taxonomy (NCBI): domain Eukaryota; kingdom Metazoa; phylum Nematoda; class Chromadorea; order Rhabditida; family Diplogasteridae; genus Parapristionchus; species Parapristionchus giblindavisi. The sequence continues at coordinate 254,348 of CALSFV010000328.1, forward strand.
CAAAGAGAAACTTGATTTAAATGAGCAAATAACTAGGCAGGAGGTGGACTTAGAAGAAAGTGATAGGAATTAACGAGAAGTGATAAATATGAGTAAATGCGGAGAAAATAATGAATAATTAAAAGTAGGAAGAGCGACGACGTGCCGCCAGTCAGCACGGGAGAGTTGAATGAGACTGACTTGGAGAGAATCAGAAATTGGAGCTGGGAAAGTACCGTAGGATAGTTGGGCCATTACAACCTGCGCATCATAGCGCGCGATTCAAACTTGAATTCTACCGTATATTCTTTGGCGACTATCATGAACTGATTGTTTTTGGTAAACTCGGACTATTTCTTCTATTTTAGTTGTATTTGAGTAGCGATTTCGCTACAGTAAATTTTAAAATAAATAAGTTAGCTAATAATGTGCCTTATGGTGTTTTGGAAGCTACGTCTAATTTTAGATATTGCTAGTTTGCAATTGGCCAGATGTTTTCGAGTTTCATAGTTTGGATTTGCAAGGCATGCAATTTTGCTTCAGCGATGAGATTTAGTTTACAAGGGAACCACTTTACCATTCCCCATTTTCCTCTAATTTTGATATCCTGGCGTAAATCTACACGGTAAAAGGTTTCTAAAAAGTTATGTCAAAAGTTCCACATTCGCGTTTTAAGGCCTTTTTCGGGCCTCCGAAAATGCACTGGATTTGCCCAAAATGAGGCCAAAAAATTAGAATAGGCCCAGAAAGTCAAAAATATCCAAACATGGTCATAAATATGTCCAAAAAGTCCCAAAAAGGCCTAAAAAGGCTCTTTTCAGAGGCCCGAAAAAGGCCTTAAAACGCGAATGTGGAACTTTTGACATACCTTTTAGAATCCTTTTTCAGTGTAGATTTACGCCAGGATATCAAAATTAGAGGAAAATGGGGTATGGTTAAGTGGTTCCCTTGTTAGTGTGCTCTTGTTATTATTATTATTATTATTATTATTATACTTCTTCATGCAGCCACTTCGGACGGAGCATCTACTGCTACGTGGGTTATTCACTTCTATTTCTAATGGATAATTTTCTGGATTCTACTTCGTAGTAAACGCAGATATTGAAAACCATCAAGGCATACACGATCGATGAACCGATGAATAGAAGAAAGAATTGTAACCCGTTAATCTATGAAGAACCCCCTGTCATGACCCACCGCACCAATGTGCAGATGTGATAAAGATTATTATTATTATTATTATTATTATTATTATTACTTGACGATTCCCTGCGGTACCAGGTGGCGGAATGGCTCCAATCCGCCGTCCCAACGCGCGACGCCAATATCCGAGAGGAAGTAGGAGAAGAAACGGGCGTAGTACAGATGAAGTGCCGCTAAAGAGGCAATCGATAATCGATATTTCCAGAATAAAATCAATATTTTTAAAAGAAAATCAATATTTTTCAGAAGAAAATCAATATTTTTTCAGAAGAAAATCAATATTTTCAGAATCATTTACTTAAAAGAAAACCCATCTACTAATATTATTTCCCCATCTCAAATACAAGCAATGATAGTTCAATTTAAGAAAAAAACAATCAATCGACAGCTTACAGTAATCAATTACAGTAATCCCGATCTACCGTAATCCCTAATCTCTCACCATGTTCGACGCCTCCCACGTACACGTCGACGGGCATGTGACGAGCGACCAACTTCGGGTCGGCGAACATCTGCATATGTTCTTTATTTACAGTTTTATTATTATATCACATTTATTTAAGAAGGGACTATGACGTTTAGATTTTTGAAGTGGATTTGTGGATATATGAAACGCATAGGTCGAATAGCTACGTTACATATTTTCTAAATGTGGTCAGGGTTTTTATTTTTCGGGAATTTGCGGCTCAAAATGCGGTCAGGCTTCGTAGTTTGTAACGTACTTTTCGACCTATGATTTATGGTTTTATACGATGCGATGAATTCTCTCAGAAACCAAAGGATAGATCTTGTGGATAAGAAGATTCCCAATGTTTTGGCCTCCTCTGAATTTAATGATGACAGGATAAATATTATTATTATGGATACGACCACGAAAGAAAACGAGAATTAAAGTGAGGCAACAAATAGCTATGCGTGAAGAAGACATTTATTGAAGAGGTTCTAGCCAACGAATGTATACAAATCATGCCCGAAACACGAAAAATTGTCAATTTCTATCATTAAATAGATCAACTATCACTGTCACTCTAAATTAACTACCATTGTTAGTCTAAATCATCTGTCACTGTCATCTAAATGAAATGTCACTGTCACTGTCACTATGTACCAATTGTCACTGTCACTGTCAATCTACCTTCTCATTCTTCGGATCCAGGAATCGGAGAAAGTACCACGATGAGTCGAAGAATGTGTCCAGTGTATCGGTCTCATAGCGAGCGCCGGATAAGGAACTGAAAGGAGATCAAAGATCAAAAATCAAACTATAAATAAAGGAGAGATCAAAGATCAAACTAAAAAGAAAGGAGGGATCAAAGATCAAACAATAAAGAAAGGAAAGATCAAAGAAGAAACTATAAGGGAGAGATCAAAGATCAAACTATAAAGAAAGTAGAGATCAAAGATCAAACTATAAAGAAAGGAGAGATCAAAGATCAAACTATAAAGAAAAGAGCGATCAAATATCAAAGATCAAACTAGAAAGAAAGTAGAGATCAAAGATCAAAGATCAAACTATAAAGACCGAAATAATAGACTCACTCGACAGGCTTGCCGCGTTGTTCGCTCAACATCGGCAGTTGTGCGTCGGGCACCGGACTGGTGGAGTCCTGATCAGATCGAGCGGGTTACTGTATCTATTGATTGACAGAATCTGCGACTATATTCTCATAAAAGCAAACGATTGATCGGCTGAGAAAACGGCATAGTTATTGATGCGAATACAAATGACAACCACCCGCTGGTTCGCTGTTTATTGCCAATCTTGTAAAGGCTAGCATAGAATGGTTTTCGCTTCACAACGCATTATCACGCCCATATATAATTATTATTATTATTATTATTATAATAATTATTATTATTATTATCATTATTACAATCACTCACCCCATCAACAATCATCGGAATGGGCGTTCCCCATGCTCGCTGTCTGCTCACCGCCCAGTCCAGCAGTGTACGCGACGTCATGTAGCCACCGTAGCCGCCAAACTGCAAACAATATGCGTCAATCGATAATCAATAATCGATACAGGAAAATAGGAGCAAACTGTGTCCACTCTAATTTGCTTCTTTTAAAATTGGCACTGGCTAGGTTTAAGTATATAATGGTATTCGGAAACATTTTATTTTTTTGGAATCAAAAAATGGAAAAAAATTTTGACCAAAAAGTAGGACACAAGAAATTAGAGGCCATATCCATGAACGTTGGAAAAACGTTTGTCAACAAACGCGACGCCACAATCGTTGGGGAAGGCGTTTGCCACATATTCCCCCCCCCCCCCCCACCTCCCTAAGCTTGTGACGTCACATTTGTCGACAAAACGGTCTGTCAATGTTTACGCATACGGAAACATCAGTAACATATTTTGGTGTAAAGGACAAGAAACAAGAATAAATCGGCAGGAACCTCCCACCTTAGCAATCTCCTCGATATCATTCATCGTCATACTCATCGTTGTATGGTGCGGTCGCAGACTCATCCGGAGCGTACGCGCGAGCTCCGCGTCCGCTTCCTCGTGGGACAGACGCGCGCCCAGATGGTAGGGAGGCGCGGCGCCTGCAATTATTGAACAAACTATAATAATAGTAATAATAATAATAATATTAATAATTTATCCACCATTAATAGGTAAATGTGTGATAAATAATAAATGAATGAATGTAGAAAACTAGAAGCAAGAAGCGATCAGGGACAAAAGTAGCTAATCTAAAAATACTTTGTTAATTTAACCTTACTACCGCATTGTGGTATTGCACTTTATGTGTCCCTAATGTATTCTTTCTGTATTTCAATCATACATTTTCGAGCACTCACATTGTGAGTGAGCACTTTTTGTCAATGCGGTCAGTTTTGAAACTCGAGACCCATCTAGGAATATGCGGGAGATCGAGATTAGTAAGAATCACCTAAGATCGGGTCAGTTTTGAGTACTTGAGATGTAGATCGGGTCAGTTTTGTTCTAATTTCGGGTCAGTTTATAATTCGCAAAAACAACTGATTGTGAGTGGGGCGAAAATGTATGATTTCAATCTCATACAACCCACATACAGCTATTATTACTATTCTGGCTACGCTACCACCGATACTTCAATCATACATTTTCGGTAGCGTCGCCGTCTATTTTTATATAGTGGGTCAATTCTCGAAATATGGTGGGTTGATACATAAAATTCGTTATTTTCGCTTAAAAAACCGTCATTTTTATCTTCCCTTTTTTATCGAGTGGCCTAAAATGGCCCTTATATAGTGGGTCAATCCTCTCACTGCGAGGGTATGGCAATGTATGACTTCAATTATCATGCTTTCCTTATTATCGCAATTTTCAGTACCATAAATGCATTATTAATCAGAGAGTATATAACAAAGTGAAACCTGAAAAAAATCAATAACCGACTACCGTATACCTCCGTTGGCTGCGCTTGTCGCGTCAAGATACGCCTTCGGCACGACTATCAGCGGCATATACCGGCCAGTAACGACGTTCAGTACGCGCAGCTCGGAGAGGTCTGGAAATCGATTTATTGATTGATAAAATATCAGTTACAGTATCGATTCATTGCTGAACAGAAAAAAAATGAAAGGTTAAATACTCGAAAACAAAAAAATTACTCTATACATACACCTTAATGCTTTGATACTAACAGTATCTAGAGAAAATCAATAAATATGCAAATAAATCAATAAATAAGCAAATCAATAAATCAATACTCACACGGCTGTTCCTTATCCCGTCCATCACCTCTCACGAGTGAATCAGTGGCCGACAACAGCACAAAGGCTGCAGAGGGCAGTGAGAGCGGGTCGGACAGTCGCAGATCGAGGAACTCGTGCGATGTCGCTGCGTCATCATCGAGTGCCTGGTCAATCGATATTTTGTGATTGATCAAGGGAAAATATTACTCTTCATTTCTTTGTTTCACAACATTTGTTCGCTAAATGTGAATAAATATATATATAGTAGCGTAATCACTACAGAGAAATATGTTGTTGTGCATGTCGGCCAAAAGTCTTATAACCCCGTGAGTATTCCATTTTTAGCGATCGAGGACTATTGGCTTCTGAATCATACACTGGAACTGTGTCGAAAGGCGGGCCTTCGAGAAAAAAAAAACAGAAAAAAATCGAGAAATCGCTAAATAATCCGTTTTTTACAAATTCGTTTTTGTGATATAAAACATTCCAGTAAATATAAAGTATGATAGATAGACTCTTGGCCTGTACTGTAAATACAGTCAACATTTAAATATAAATTTAATCGATACCTTTACGGGCATCATGAACCGCCACACGTCACACTTTCCAATCCAATTGGCCTGAATACCGGCCACCTCGTGCCATCGATCGCCCAACGCCGTCAGTCCATCCGACAGTCTCTGACATTTTATTGATTAGTTGATGGTGCGATCACGAACTGATTTTAATAATCTCTCAACGCGCACACTCTCTCCACTGACTAAATGATCTACCTAATGCATCTGCTAACATCTGCAGACCAGAAGGTTCTGCCCGGTAAAATTTTGTTCTTTTGTTGTTGTTGTTGTTGTTCCAAACGGGATAACCGACGAATAAGAACAACAAAAAACAAGCATCACCAACCAACGCAGTAAAATCAATAACTACCGTATACAAAAATCAATAACTACCGTATACCTTGGCGTACTTGGGCGTCTCCACGAGCCAGGTGTGCATGCGGCGCTTCTCCGCTACCGCACCCGAACGCCAACTGCGACCTGAAAATCAATCAATAAACAAATCAATCAATCAATCAATCAATATACCTTCAGTATCGATTTGTTCGGCGGCGAGTACGGTATTGTCGACTGGATCCCAATTGACCTGGAAGAGGAGGGAAATAGGCAAGGCTCTTTTAAACCCCGCCCCCTCGCATTCTTGTTTCACAACACTTTTATGCATGCCAATCGTATATATTGATAATTCCTTTCTCCTCATCGGCCTTTTCAACCGTTACGTATAATATGACGGGATAAAGAATAAGGAATAAAATAAGAATAAGATCTCCGCCCAGCCAAAGCAAACACAATAACAGACAATCAATTTTCCGCCAGTTAATACCGTACCTCAGCCATTCCTCGTCGGACCAGCTTCGCGCGGTGCATCTGCGTAAAGATCCACTGGGTCCATCTACAAAAATGACAATGATTATCGATTGTTCTTATCGTACTCTACCGTGCACTATGATCATTTATCGATTACCAAATCGAGCTACCGTAGTACATAGAATCAATCAATAACCCAATGGCTACCGTAGTATACCTGTAGTAATCGGGGGCGCTCGTGTCAACCTCCCGTTCCCAATCAAAGTGCACACCCGTCCGAAGCAGTTGCGCCCTCATTGACTCAATGTTACTGTAATGGGCATTTAGGTTACTGTAAACGATGCATAACCTCGTAATTGCTCATGCTAGGCCTGCATGACTCACCTTAATCAATACTAATAAAGTTAATCAATATACATTCCCAAAGGTAGGTTAGGTACGTTAAAGATTTTCAAAATGCGGCCAAGATTTTAAAAAAATCAAAATCAAACACACCGGAGATGGGATATGTCTGTTATATAAGTCTACATCATTATTATTATTATTAGATTAATACTATAATTACAAATATTACCTTTTCGTCCACTCGTCCGGATCGATGCCACGCTCTCTCGCAGCGTTCTCCGCGGGCAGACCGAATGCGTCCCAGCCGATCGGATGAATTACCTACGATAATAAATAATAGTAATAGTAATAATAGTTTAATAATAATAATAATAATACTAACAATAATAATAGTAGCAGTATACAGACTGAGTTCAACACATCGATGAATCAAAATTGCATACCTTACATATCTAACCTATGAAACACGAAAACATCTGGGCAATTGCAAACTAACAATATCTATCTACACTCTTTTCAGTGAAAGGCGTAGATCTAAGTAAGGCGATTGCGACCACTCATTTTTTACAAATTATTTTCACGAATCAATCAATAACTCCGCCCCTTACCGTACCTCGTGCCCACACAATCGATAGTATCTCGCGATGACGTCAGATATGGTGTAGACGCGCAGATGGCCCATGTGGAGACTGCCCGAGGGATACGGGAATTGGGAGAGGATGTACTTGGGGGAGGACTGCAATGGCTTGATATTGTTATTATTATTATTATTATTATTATTATTATTATTATTATTATTATTAGAGACCGAAGGATAGAACTTGTGGATATGAAGATTCCCCCTGCTTTGACCCCCTCTACATATGACATGTAGACAGGATAAATTATTATTATTATTATTATTATAGTTGTACAAGAATAAGTATGCATAAACTTTAAGGGTAATTTTTTGTTGATTAAATAAGTTAACTAGCGATGTGCCCTATGGTGTTAAAAACATGTAAAATGAAACTACATCTGAAACAGTAACACGTATAACGAGTTAAATATAACACATCACAAGCCTTGAGCTCTGTCTATTACAGCTGGAGTGGTGGTTTTTTTTGCTCATCAATCATTAACTACAGTATACCTTGCTCATCAATCAATAACTACAGTATACCTTGCTCATCAATCAATAACTACATTATACCTTGCTCATCAATCAATAACTACAGTATAACTTGTTCATCGATCAATATCTACAGTACACCTTGCTCATCAATCAATAACTACAGTATAACTTGTTCATCGATCAATATCTACAGTACACCTTGCTCATCAATCAATAACTACAGTATACCTTGCTCATCAATCATTAACTACAGTATACCTTGCTCATCAATCAATAACTACAGTATACCTTGCTCATCAATCAATAACTACAGTATAACTTGTTCATCGATCAATATCTACAGTACACCTTGCTCATCAATCAATAACTACAGTATAACTTGTTCATCGATCAATATCTACAGTACACCTTGCTCATCAATCAATAACTACAGTATACCTTGCTCATCAATCAATAACTACAGCATACCTTGCTCATCAATCAATAACTACAGTATACCTTGCTCATCAATCAATAACTACAGCATACCTTGCTCATCAATCAATAACTACAGTATACCTTGCTCATCAATCAATAACTACAGCATACCTGGCTCATCAATCAATAACTACAGTATACCTTGCTCATCAATCAATAACTACAGTATACCTTGCTCGTTGGCGGTCTCGACATGCCCTCTCCAGTGGTCGTTGTGCGCCAGTGTTTCTCCACATCAGCCAGACGATTGCTCAATCGATTCTTCTGGAACAATCAATCAATATTTGCATGCATATAATTTATCGATCTTTGAAATTTTTTAAATGTTCTCGCCAACAACCCAGTTTATTGATTTTTTCGCAATTTAAATACCTCGTTGACAGGTTTGCCTTGCAATACAATCGATATTTCACTTCAGCCAGTTACATAGATATAGCTCACCACAGATCGAAGCGTTATCAAAAGCTATGCACTTTTCGGCCCTATCATACATTATGAAAACCACAAATCAACAGGCCATTCACTATTAATGTTTGGCAAGTGTTCTTGTATTTTGTGTACTGCATAATAAATGATTGAATATCGACAAAAAAACATAAATAAGAAATCTCATGCCTCATCAAGTGGCCACTGTAGGCAAGTGGCCGTGCTGGTCGATGCCCTTCGACAACACCACCGTAATCCATGGCCGCCGCTCAATCTCGGCAAGACCATATCTGCAAGGATTATCGATTGATCTCTGAGTAGTTACGGTATGATTCCAAGATATCGATTGAAGATAGTCTCACTCGTTAAAATGCGAATAGGAAGACGATTTAAATATTAAAATATATAACTCTTTATTCAGTATCTGAATATAATATGTGCGGAAAAGGATTCGATACGAGATAGAGCTAGGGTCGGCGGCGCGATGCCGCGCACTTTACAATTGATGATGCCATTGAGAAATGGCACAATATGTCGATGACAAAGTGCGCGGCATCGCGTCCGACCACCGTGAATATCATGTTGTGACTAGAAGATTGGGGGTGGGATTTCATTGATTCATGAAATGGTAGAAAGTGAGAGGGTGGGGAGAATAAGACAGTACAACTCCGGATTTTTCAATATTATTGTAAGTAGCGCACAATAAGTAACTTACTTTTTACCTACTTTTCTATATACCCATGAAATAGCAAAACAGTAATCGAAAAATCAAGTAAAAAGTAAGTCGTTTTTTGCGCGCTACTATAATATTACCCAGCAAAACCGGAGAATACAATGGTCTTATAGAAAGATCCGACATCATCATATCAAAACGAAAAATCAATAATGAAAATCAATAATATAAATCGTCATACACATACTGTCTACGGTTGAGGTCAAACTAAAGTCTAGGGTGTAGTTTGCTGACCTATGGTATGCAATAAACGTGCAAGTACAGTATTCGAGTATGCGATGTATCGTACGGGTTACGGTAACTACTTCATACAACTAATCAATCAATATGTTCAGAGATACGGTAGTGTAAGTAACAGTAGACGAGTGGGAGTGTGTGGGTATGTGACATCTATGAAAGGTACATGGTGGTGAGACGGATACGGTATATGAATAAAAATCGATAATCAATCGATACAATCTGTGAAGTACGGTATGAATGGACGAAAAATTCGATAGTCTGGGAAACTGAAAAGTTTCCGTACAAATTAAAACAAGCTCATCTGCAGACTACACATCTACCGGGGATTTTCATCACTTCATATACAAATGGGTGCACACTATTGGGAAAGAACAACTTACACAAGGCGCACTCGGCGCACCACACTGCACACTGCACACACACACGCAAAAGCTACAGTAGCTACATAGGTATACCGTATACGAGTAGTATATAAAAGCTACAGTAGTGTACAACAAAATGGGGTTGGGAAGGGGAATCAGATCTGTTTTTATTCCGGAGTCGGTTCATTATTAAGGTTATATAAGGTACATGACAAGTCTAAACTGTGAACGTAGTTCACCACACTGGGCTACTACGGGGTAACTACCTGATGCAACTAATCAATCAATAATCTCAGAGATACGGTAGTCAAATGGGTCAGCAAAGTTACGGTATTCAAACAACATTATTCATCACTCCCAGTTGCTCGATCCATTGCTCCAGATGGGACTTGCTGTTCAGGAACTTCCGAGGTACGGTATCCTCCTCGTCTTCTATCGACGACTGACGCAGAGGTTTCTGAAGATAATTTATTGATTTTTTGTTGCATCATCAATCAATATATCATATTTATGAACAGAAAATCAGATAGACGATTCAATAATTGTGATGTAATTTTCAAGTGCTTTATTAGCTGACTAGGGAATGGTTTCTTTGATGGTTAAAATTAGGGTCATTGACCAACATGACGATGATCAGCATGGTCGACTTAGTAAGAATCAACATTCAAACGCTGCAGTTGATCGATTTTGAAAAACCCGGCGCATGTACGTCTCACGATCAAACAACGACCTTTCAACCTTCCATGGTGAAGGGTGGACAATCTTTGTCATAGGCGGAGGGGTGCGATCTCTTTCCAAGTCGAGCTGTGGTATAGTGGTAAGTTCTCGTGGTCATAAGTTTTTGCACACGAGTTCGATTCCCCCGAGAACATTTTATGTCGGTATTTTATTTTAACAATAAACACTGACTTTTCAATGGAAATTAAGTCCAAAATTTCAATTTCTTTTTTGTTTTTGCAACTTTTACGCTGTCTTTTGTTATCTCTTCTTTGTTGCAAATCTGTATAAAATCGAATTATAGTAACAACTTTATGGACAACTTTATATTAATGTTTTCTTTGATTTCCACAAAGAAGAGATAACAAAAGACAGCGTAAAAGTTGCAAAAACAAAAAAGAAATTGAAATTTTGGACTTAATTTCCATTGAAAAGTCAGTGTTTATTGTTAAAATAAAATACCGACATAAAATGTTCTCGGGGGAATCGAACTCGTGTGCAAAAAGTTATGACCACGAGAACTTACCACTATAACACAGCTCGACTTGGAAAGAGATCGCACCCCTCCGCCTATGACAAAGATTGTCCACCCTTCACCATGGAAGGTTGAAAGGTCGTTGTTTGATCGTGAAACGTACATGCGCCGGGTTTTTCAAAATCGATCAACTGCAGCGTTTGAATGTTGATTCTTACTAAGTCGACCATGCTGATCATCGTCATGTTGGTCAATAACCCTAATTTTAACCATCAAAGAAACCATTCCCTAGTGAGTACGATCAATCCGTTAAAACTCGTGACTCAAATATCAAGTGGGCGAAACCGCAAATCAACAGCCTATTGAGCACGAAATTCTTTACAGACAATTACGGTGTGCGTCAACCATTATGCTCACTGGTGCTCACTAGATAACTCGTTGAGAGCTAGGATATAAACCTTACTTCATGTTTCGATTTGATCTTCTTGACTAGCTTCTTCCGCCGCGTAACGGACAGACCGGAATCGGACGATTCGCTCGGACTGAACAAATCGGACAGCGACGATGCGGAAGACGTCGAAACCTCATTCAGCGCTAACGAAAATGAAGACAGATCAGAGGTTACGGTAGCCCGCTCTGCTGTAGGTATAGATCGATTGATTGGCTTCTGAAACGACATAAAGTAATCGATAACATACATTTTATTTTATTTTATTAATTTAATTTATTTGTCCTCACAGTATTTTTTATACAGATTTTCGAAATATTTTTTGTCGATTTCGAAAAATCGTTATTTTTCGCTTAAATTGAAATCTATCGCTTAAAAATGTGTCTTATATAGTGGGTCGCTCCTCACATTATGAGGGTATGAAAATGTTTGTTTGATCGATAAGCTGCTACCATTTAATGCATGTTTATTGTATAATGTGTTTTTTTTGTTTTCCTTTACAAAATAAATGAATCAATCAATAAATCAATAACCTGATCCGGTCCGCAGCTAGACACGCAAAGATTTTCCGCGGAACACGTGCGCACTATCGATCGGAGCCATCGTGCGTCATCGTTACTGTAATAAATCAATCAATCAATATAATGTCAATCAAATCAATCAATATTATGTTAATCAACTCAATCAATATAATCAATCAATCAATATATTGAAAATCGATACTCACTCGTTCGCGGCAAGAGTTCTTGGCGGCGTGCCAAATATGGGCGACGCTGCCGGGATTACGGTAAGCAGCGTCGACGAGAGTACGGTACCGGCTGTGGCCCATTCGGCCACCACTCGCTCTGCTGTCGCTGATCTACAAAGGCATTATTGATTTAATTTTTGATATACCATAGAAATTGACATAAATACCGATCATACGTTTTCTCATTTTTCATATAGCAGATCAATTTTCGAAAAAAATAATGATTGTCGATTTTGACGCCCTCCCTACCGTATACCTCTACAGTAATCACCCCCTACAACCGTATACCTGGACAGCAATCCCCCGTACTACCGTATACCTGGTCAGTAATCACCCCCTACAACCGTATACCTCTACACTAATCACCCCTACTACCGTATACCTGGACAGTAATCCCCCGTACTACCGTATACCTGGACAGTAATCGTGCTCGTATCCGTCCGCGTTTATCCGCGTGCAGCTGCGTCATCTCGGGAATGGGATGAAGGGGCGTGAGGGGGGACGACAGCAGCATGTCGGCCGAACTACTGCAGCGACTGAAGATGAAGAGAATAATCAAAGATTGAATGAATAACAAGGGATAGGCGGGAATTTCCGACGTCATCCTAAGAAATTTCCATTTTCCCTTGGAAACACAAGGTCCGGAAACATCTACAGCTACACCCATTTAGAACATGATTTTTAATAGTTGTTCACCTCTTTAACTTTTTTAATTTTAATTTTTAATGTTCCTTTTGTTTAACGCAGAAAAAAAAACAAAGCAAATAAACTTGAAAAGATTTCCTCGAAAAGAACTCTTCATTCGGTTGTGGAAAAATGTGAAAAGAGATATAGCGTTTTGAAGGGAGAATAAATTTAAATTATCACCGGGGTATTTCGTTTTTAAACTCCGATTATATCTACTCACTTCTCAGCGGCCTTCTTACTGCTTCCAGCATCTCCCGCATCACCAGCACCTCCATTGCTCTTGTCTCCGGTGCCTCCGCTCTGACTGCCAGATGCCGCGCCAGACGCGGAGCAGTTCGCGTTGCCGCCTGCGCCGCCGCTTCCAGTGATGCCTGAGAGAGGATATTGTTAAATGAGGACAATCGTTGTAGATCAGTGGCCTAACGCTATACACACTACTCACAATCACAATGGCACCTGCATATAACCATGTGAATTCTTGTTTCAGCATTCCAAAATAACCCAAGGAAAATGAAAAAAAATGATGATCATCCGGATACGAGACGAACTCACGACCACTAACTTCTGCGGGACGTGCAAACTCATAATTTTCACATCAATAACTTGATTTTATATTCGGTGGAACGAGACAAAAGCGAGGTAACTCTGGTTCAAAAAAGCAAACTAACATATCGTTAGATAATATAGATAAACAATAAACCCTGCGAATTCTTGTTTCAGTGTTCTCAGGAAAAGTAGCAGAGCTTCGAAATTGACAAAATCTTACAACAAAAACCGTTTACGAGAGAGTTGGATTGCTACTTTACCAACTACTATTACAAGCAAAAAATTAACACTACTTTTCATTTTTCCAAGATTTTAACACAACATAAACGCTCCAAAATAACAATACCTATCAGCTCTACCAACAGACAACCATTGTTCACTAAGTCACCAACCATTCCCCCCTCATCAATACATAGCCCAGTGTATTCTCGTTTCAGCACTCTCACATAACGATGGACCAAACGGCAAATACGATGGGAAATGTACATCGACGCAAAATTTAAAACAAATAAACACATTATCACACTCACATCACACACCTGTGAATTTTCGTTTCGTGATGCTCAAATGACCCGATGGAAAATTACAAAGGTTATTATAGTTAAACAAAAACTAAAAAAAATGTAAACAGCAAAACCCAACCAATCCACTCACCAACATTTATCAATAGTTTTAATTTCGCTTTCATGTTAATAATCATAGTTAAAGATATATAAATAAATTCTAATCATCATTTTTTTCTAATTATCAGTCACCCTGTTTCGTTTCGTCCCGTTTCAGCATTCTCCCATAACCATAGATCATAAGTCAAAGATGGCTAACGACACGAAAATTGATAATAACCAAATAAACCCTTTGGACGAAACAAGTCATCCATATATCATCCTGTGTATTTCCGTTCCACCAATCTCACCTAAACCAAGGGAAAGCGCAAACGTAATTCAAGACGAATGTATTATCATCAATAATCAATACATAAATAAATAAAGCGCAACCACCATTGCCCCCACCACCCTGTGGATTCCGGTTTCAGCACTCTTAGATAATCCAAATGAAAGTGACAAGATTAATAGATAAGATGCAATACCAAAAACATAATCAAACCGACCATTGCATCCCTCATCACTATACAGACCCGTGAATTCCCGTTTCGCAACTTCCAAACAACCTCAAAAAGACAACGAAGATAATGATTTCAAAATAGTGGTTTCAACTCAAAAATCAATAATCACATCAAACCAATCGTTTCCTCCCTCATCAATATATAAAACTCCCTGTGCATTCCCGTTCCAGCACTCACAGATAGTCCAAATGAAAAATGACAAGAGCAATAAATGCCTACTAAACATTACAAAATATTATTTTAATAATAAAACCAATCATTGCCTCCCTATAAATATATAACCCTTTGAATTCCCGTTTCAGCACTCTTAGAAAGTCCAAATGAAATTGCCAAGGGCAATGGACGCCAGCTAAATGTTCCAAAATATATAGATTTTTAAATAATCAAAAAAATCTAAAATAAATACCAACCATTGCCTCCCTCATCTATATATAACCGGGTGGATTCGATGTTTCAGAACGCTCACATAATCATAGACTAGACGACAAATACGATAAATGGTGGTAATACATCTCCCGATATATATAAAAAAAATTTTTAAACCGACCATTGCCTCCCCATAGATATCAATATATAAAACCCCTGTGAATTCCCATTTCAACATTCTTGGATAGTCCAAATGAAAATAAGAAGAGTAATGTATTTCTACTAAATATTCCAAAATATTTTTTAATAATCAAAGCAACCATTGTCTCCCTCATCAATATAACCCTATGAATTCCCGTTTCAGCATTCTGATATAGGCCAAACAAAAATTCCAAGGGCGATGGACGAATGCGAAATGTTCCAAAGTATATATTTTTAAATAATCAACCCCACCATTGCCTCCCTCATCCTCATCATCTTTTCGTCCATCTCCCGATCCTCCCCTCTTCGTCGCACAATTCCTCGACGATATCATCGTTAGACGACGTTCGCCGTCGTCGTCCGAAGCCTCGGAGGAGGAACAACTGCAAGGGTTTATTTAATAATAATAATAATAATAATAATAATAATAATAATAATAATAATAATAATAATAATAATAATAATAATATAACAAATATGCAAGGATCTTGCAAAACTTTACCCTAAGAGCTTGGTATAAAAGGCACACCTCGAGCTAATTCTACTCTCTAACAACACTAGACAAAGAAAGAGAGACAGCATAGAGCTTATCGATCATTCGCAGCTTTCCCCGTAATTTCAACCATCACATAAACGATTCCTTAGTTAGTGTTAAACTAGCCATAGCTATAATTTTATAAGTTTGCAAAACACATTTCATCACTAACAATTCATTCGGCACTTGCAATAAACCGATTGCATCAATCGAGACTAGTATAATAGTGGCACTGATTATAAACCACAAAACCCATCCCAATCAATACAATCCATCTACCGTATACCTCGTCGATCTCCTGGATCTCGTCACGAATCTCTGATGTTGATCGTATCGACGACAAACATCGGGCGAGACGACCGCTTGACGAGGACGAATCATCCGCACGGAACTGAATAAATCGATAAACATAGTATTGATCGATTTTGCGAAAATTCAAGCACATTATTGATTGCTTAGTATTGATAGTTATACCCATGCAGCATATTATCTATTCGCAAAAGTTATTGATTTTGATTAAACATAGTAGAAGATTTCAATACATTTAAATCTCAAATTATAATAGATGGCAAAAACACATGCAACTTCGACGTTTCATAATTATCATTAAAATCTCTAGTTCAGTCTGATCTTAGTCTATTCCGATCTACATACAGGATTGTTATCATCAACACAGGGTATCTATCTCTCTGCATACCTATACGTGGTCGGAGGCAGCGTCTTCGCGTCCGTAATGATCATCCGCGGGGGCGCCCCCGCGCCTAGTGGCGTACTGGCGCCGATGGATGAGGGTCGTGAGGGCGCCGTCGGGGGTAGGAGGGGATTCAGCACCGACGACGAGGAGCTACAGTAGTGGGCGGGGCCTGTGGGCGGTGAGGTCGCGGGGTCACGTAGGCTAGGAAACGAGACGCCGGTAGTAGACGCGGAGCTGGAGACGGTGGTTAGAGTTAATAAAGTTAATAAAAACATATTATT
Source organism: Parapristionchus giblindavisi (assembly GCA_943737045.1). NCBI lineage: Eukaryota > Metazoa > Nematoda > Chromadorea > Rhabditida > Diplogasteridae > Parapristionchus > Parapristionchus giblindavisi. The sequence continues at coordinate 271,103 of CALSFV010000328.1, forward strand.
AATTAAAGATTTAATTATTAATTATTTTTTCAAAAAACAGTAAAATCCGCATTCATCAGCAACAGACGTCTTGTTCAAAAGTCACGAAAAGAAAAGAAAAACTGAGAAAACTCTCCTCGTTCTACACACTCTCTCGCCTATTGCGACTTTTCTTTTAGTAACTTTTGAATGCCACATAAAACACGAATCAAATTCGTTATTTGAAGAAAACAGTCAGAGTAACATGGAATCAAGTATCGTGTACGGTACCCCTTTGGTACATCCTATACCGTAATTCTATCGTAACCCTCTCCCAAATTAAATAACATAATCAAAGTCCGAGTACGGTACCTCTCCGGCACACCTACCGTAATACTACCGTAGCCCTCCACCAATCTACCGTATCCCATACCATACTCACCGATTCTGTCGTGCGACACCCGCGTGCTCGGCCATCAGCGTGTCGCCATGCGTGCCTGGAAAATAATAAGTCAAAAAATTTTAAAATAAATTAAAATATTCACCACTTTTCATTCAACTGGTGAATGCGTGTTTCGAAACGGGAACAAAGTTAACCAGTTAACGCTGTCATTGCTCGTCTCTATGTTGAGAGTATGACAAAACAAAAGTGCGACGTCTTTCATGACAGTGATAAAACGCACACCCGAGTGAATTTGCGCTGGCAACGTTCTCTCGTGGACAAAGAAAAAAGCCAATCACGCGCTTAGAATACATTTTCAGTCCCTCATAGTTTATCAATCGATCAATCGATCAATCAATCAATCAATCAATCAATAAATTAATCAATCAATCAATCAATAAATCAATCCAATTCACACTAACCTGCGTCCTCCTCGCCCTCCTCACAGATGCCCAGCAGATGCGGGGACGAGCTCAGCTTGCGCATGCAGCCAGACGTCGAAGACGCCGATGAGGACGATCCTCCTCCACTACTGCCGCCAGCGCCGAGAAGAACCGAGGGCGTCTTGAGACGAGCGAATGACGCCGCTGCAGTATGGGCGATTATCAATGTATATCATACGTACCTTCGCCGTTTATTTTTATATAATGGGTCAATTCTCGAGAAAAAAAAGAATGGGTTGATTCACAAAATTCTTTATGTTCTCTTAAAAATCGTCATTTTTAGCTTCCTTTTGCATAAAGTGACCTAAAAGCATGCAAAAACATCGTGAAGAGTACTTTTTTTACAAAATTTTTGGCAATTTGTCAGATCACAAATCACCATAGAGTTACAGTATACCTGGTGATGTTCTGCCGGACGCGCTGCTTCCGGGCGGTGAGGGTGACCGCGAGGAACGGATCGAGTCCGGACTCGCGGCACGGCGACCGCTGAATCTGAAAACGAGAGAAAATCGATACTTTTAAGAAATCAATACTTCAGTCATACATTTTCGCCCCACTCACAATCAGTTGTTTTTGCGAATTATAAACTGACCCGAAATTAGAACAAAACTGACCCGATCTACATCTCAAGTACTCGAAACTGACCCGATCTTAGGTGATTCTTACTAATCTCGATCTCCCGCATATTCCTAGATGGGTCTCGAGTTTCAAAACTGACCGCATCGACAAAAAGTGCTCACTCACAATGTGGGTGCTCGAAAATGTATGACTTCAGTCATAGGTCGAAAAGTATGTTACAAAGTACCAAGCCTGACCGGATTTTGAGCCAAAATTTTACAAAAATAGAAAAACCTGACCCGATTTGGAGCCAAAATTTCAAGAAAATCGAAATTTTTTTCTAATCGATTCGAAATGAACTAATCTAGATGATACTCAAGAAAGGATACGTACAAAAATGCGATCTTCTACCTGTTTTCTTAAAAAAAACTGATTGTTTGAGTACAAAATGCTAATTTTCTCAAAACTTTTCCACAAAGGATACGATTTTTATTCGCGATTCTGATTCCCCATCCTCGAATTGAGGTACGTACATATTTCATCAGTCATAACTCACGACAAGCCATATCGATCCTCAGAGAGAGCCGGACTTAGCGTTATTTTCATTCAAAAATACATTTCTTATCTCACCTCTCCTCATTTTCATGCAAATTCTCAAGCATAGTATACCAATCGAAAGCTCGCGACGAGCTCTACAAAAATGACTTAGTAGTACAAGTCATGAAATTTGACCGTATTCAAGATATTCTAGAAAATCCGTTTTTTTTTCACTGGCAATTGTTGTGCAATGTAATCGATGCACAACGAAACATTGCTCTTTGCGTGTTTTTTCAATGTGTGTGTTTAAAAAAAAATAGAATGGGAATCGATCTTCTTGTTGAGTCTTTCAAGGTGTACCAGCAGGCTGCTGATCATCCCAAGCCGATTGGATGGGCACTAAGGACTACGAAGAAGGGAGGGAAGTACAACCAGAAGGCGAAGGATCTGGTCACTGCACTTTTCAACGAGTACTGCAATGATGCCAAGAAGCTGCGTGCGGAGGAGGTCGAGAAAAGAATGAAAGAAAGAGTGGACATCCTTCCCGCTGAGAGAATGAACCACGAGCAAATCAAGAACCTCATCAGAACTCTCGTCGCTGCGAAGAAGAAGCAACTCGAGAGTGAGGGAGTGAGGAGCAGAAGAAGAAGAGCACTTCTGGATGATATGCGCATGGATTTGGAGGACGAAGAGATTCAGATCGAGGAGGAGGTCGATGTGGAAGAGGATGATAGAGAGATCACTGCTGAGGCTATCTATGATTTCGTTCACACCGATCTCAAGGAGTATTTCAATGATCCGGATACTTTTTTCGATCATTCCGATTCCGATATCGGAAATATCGATGAATAGTTTCGTATTTCAGAAAGTTTATTTTTCAATGATAATTATCTTTTTGCAATTTTATTTATTGTTCCTTCCTTTAACATTATTAACAGATAATTTTAAAAAAAACACACATTAAAGGGAGATCGATTACATTGCACAACAATTGCCAGTGAAAAAAAAACGGATTTTCTAGAATATCTTGAATACGGTCAAATTTCATGACTTGTACTACTAAGTCATTTTTGTAGAGCTCGTCGAGAGCTTTCGATTGGTATACTATGTTTGAGAATTTGCATGAAAATGAGGAGAGGTGAGATAAGAAATGTATTTTTGAATGAAAATAACGCTAAGTCCGGCTCTCTCTGAGGATCGATATGGCTTGTCGTGAGTTATGACTGATGAAATATGTACGTACCTCAATTCGAGGATGGGGAATCAGAATCGCGAATAAAAATCGTATCCTTTGTGGAAAAGTTTTGAGAAAATTAGCATTTTGTACTCAAACAATCAGTTTTTTGAAGAAAACAGGTAGAAGATCGCGTTTTTGCACGTATCCTTTCTTGAGTATCTTCTAGATTAGTTCATTTCGAATCGATTGTAAAAAAATTTATTATTGTAGGTCAAAAATTGAGTGAGATATGGCTGCCAGAAGTGGAAGATCAAAAAATCGATAAAAATGCAAATTTGGCGAAATGAAGTGCCTAGGCCTTCTCCTTTACCTCACTATGGTCAATCATATAAATCTCATCCAAATCGGTGAGAAAAGTTTAAAAACTGTCGGTTGGCTTCTCTCATTCTTACAGGAGATCCGTGATAAGAAGATATCCCCCCCCCCCCTTTTTTGACCCCCCTCAGCATGCAATATAACACACTATCTGAGAAAATCGACATAGGTGCGGTATCGATGAAAAATAGATTTTTTTGTTTTATGTATGATAATTACAGGCTCCATGAGTGTAGTTCACTGGTACTTGGAAATTCCTTCCAATTGAAAATTCGCTTCAGGAGGTGACCACACCACGATTTCGCGCCTTTTCCTAAAAAGTTTATTTCGAATCCAATCGATTCGGGAGTGGATGCAATCAACTCCTTGGCTAATTCTAAGAAACTATTATTGAGGAGAGTTTTTCGATCAACGGATAACGAAGGCTGGAATTGGGAATTTTCGAAAAAAAATTTACATTAAATTAATTCTCACTATTTTCCCATGGGGCAGGAAAACTTTTTATTTGCTTTATTGCTTCTACATATTATATTACACCTTTGGTTTAAAATTCATAATTTTTTAAAAATACGAATTATATGAACTAATCATTTTTATAACGAATTCGTGAATTATGGTGTGCTCCTACAGTAATCCCTAATCAGTTAATTTAGTTTTTTTCGCTAGTTTTAAGCATATTTTCAGCGCTTTTCTTTATAATGTTAGAGATATATGATTATTCTGCACCATCGGAGTGCAGCTGCACGGCATATGTGATGACCACATTACTGATCGTACTTGTACTGTACGTGTACTGTAATTTACGTGCTCTCTCTTATTCTCTGATCAGTCTATATAACCGATAAGAAAGAGTACATAACGGCATGAGTATGGTAACAAACTCGCAAGCCGGCTCGGATACGAAAGTGAATAAAATTTACAGTACAAGTACGATCAGTAATGTGATCACCACATATACCGTGCAGTTGCACTCCGATGGTGCAGAATAATCATATACATCTATTATTGTAAAGAAAAGCGCAGAAAATATTCTTAAAACTGTCGAAAAAACCAAATTAACTAATTAGGGATTACTGTAGGAGCACACCATAATTCATGAATTCGTTATAAAAATGATTAGTTCATATAATTCGTATTTTTTTAAAATTATGAATTTTAAACCAAAGGTGTAATATAATATGTAGAAGCTATTAAGCAAATAAAAAGTTTTCCTGCCCCATGGGAAAATAGTGAGAATTAATTTAATGTAACATTGTTTTCGAAAATTCCCAATTCCAGCCTTCGTTATCCGTTGATCGAAAAACTCTCCTCAACAATAGTTTCTTAGAATTAGCCAAGGAGTTGATTGCATCCACTCCCGAATCGATTGGATTCGAAATAAACTTTTTAGGAAAAGGCGCCAAATCGTGGTGTGGTCACCTCCTGAAGCGAATTTTCAATTGGAAGGAATTTCCAAGTACCAGTGAACTACACTCATGGAGCCTGTAATTATCATACATAAAACAAAAAAATCTATTTTTCATCGATACCAAAAAATATCCCAGTTGTTGAATTCTCTCAGATAGTATTTTATATATTACTACTAATCAATAAATCAATACCTGCTCAACTCGAGTAGCTCCTGTAGTGCCTGCGGGGACACGCGATCTCTCGCGATGCCTCCATCGGTGAACATGGATACTGACGGAGACGAGTTCCTGTAATCGAATCGATCAACCAATCGATATATTGATTTATCGATTGATTCATCGTCTAGAATTACACGGCCTCACTCTCCTAGTCTATTCGTCAATCGATATTTACACTAATCAATCAATCAATATCTCATTTAGTCTAGCCACGGGTCAGTCAGACATCAATCACTCCAAAGCTTGTGATGATCAAAAGTGATCGAATTATTCATTTTTACACTTACAACAGAACAAAAATCAATCAATAATCACAGAGAAGCAAACTGCTACCATGCGCGCCATCATGCTACGCACACGATATCTACGCTACAGTAACCCATACAAACGACACAACAATAACACGGTATCTAGTACAGTGAGGAGCTACAACTACCGTAACCGTATTAGTACGCTTGCATTCTCCGACCGGCGCCAGCTACCGTACCTCCGATATCATGCTGCCAACCACATTCACTATCGCAAACTGACTACCGTATGCTTACCTTCGAATGAGGTGTGACCGACGACCGCTGCCTACTCGCGTAAAGGGCGGGGCGACATCAGGCGTATACGCGGGCGGCAACGCGTATAACGCGTCCGCCGCGCCCGACAGCTCGTCCCTCCTATTCTCTATGCCCTCGGCGATCGGCGAGAGGTCGTCAAAGAACGACGCGGATCCGGACGCGGCGCTCGCGGACGACCGCGCCGTACTCCGCAGCGGACTTGCAGGCGCCATCAGCAGGTGCTCCGCGCTGGTGGGACGCGAGAGCGACGCGGACGCGTGCGCGGAACACGGCGCGGACGGTGCGGACTCGTCCGCGTCCACGAGCGACGATGCGGACGAGTTCTCGCGCGAGAGGTAGAACCTGCACTTGTACAAATATGTGATATGTGACTATATATAAAAAAGTGTGATACAATATAAAAAAAAGGGTGAATATGCTTATAGTTTAATCAATAACCATCGATTAAGGAAAATACAGTAACCTACTAGACAGGAAAATAATAGTCGGAGCACAGTGCTCGCAAGTACAATTATCGATCGGCACTAATCAATACTACATACAGTAAGCCAAAGAGTACCGTAGTACGCGACGTGCACAAGGACCGGACACAAGCACAGACAGAAAGCATAGTGAGAGATTTTCATAGACATAAAGTACAGTAAGTACCTACAGTAACCCTAGAAATAACTGAAAAATCGATAAATACTCGAGTATGCGGTAAGTATACGGTAATCATCGATCGATAAAACCACAGTATACCTCGATGATTATACGTACCGTATACTCACCTCCGGAGAGTATACGGTAAGTATACGGTAATCATCGATCGATAAAACCACAGTATACCTCGATGATTATACTTACCGTATACTCACCTCCGGAAGGTATACGGTAAGTATACGGTAATCATCGATCGATAAAACCACAGTATACCTGGATGATTGTCGCGACGACCGTAGGTACGTGGACAGTTCCTCCTCGGACTCCTCCTTGAGGATGGTGCAGGGTCGACGAACGGACGCGCGGAACGAGTTTGACCGCGAGCGGCAACGCGCCGATGAGGGACGCGAGGACGCGGATGAGGGAGTCTCACTGAAGACAGAATAGATGGAGGAATAAATTAGCAAGACTAGGACCTGTGAGGGTATAAAGAATGATGTAAGGCATAATACGTCCGATACTGTGAAACACACTGGGATGTAATCATATATTTTAGGCGCCCTCCTTTCTTTTAGATTGATGGATAAACTAGCAAGACTAGGACCTGGCAGCATACAAGGAATACTGTTATACATCGTTACATTTGTCATACGTGCCTACGCCGTAACGACTTGGATGCGGCGGAGGAGGTTACGGCGTAGGTACGCATAATATGTCCGATATTGTGAAACTGTGGTACGCAGTGGGATGTAACCTCGACATAATTCCCCGCCTCCGACTATGGGAAGAACGTTCATCATTACAACAATTGTACAACGTCTACGTCTACAACGCTCTCGGATGCGGGATGAAACGAAAATTCAATTGGCGGTGTCCAGGTGAATTCCCGTTGCAGCCATTAGCCAAAGTACCTAATTAATCGCGCTAAATGATCTGATCGATACTGTGAAACGCACTGCGATGTAATCTCGACGCACTTTCCCCGCCTACGACTGCGGGGAGGACCATACGTGGGCAGCATTACCGTTAGCGGTAAGACGGCACTCGGACTTGACACACGGCCACCCGATCTAGGCAAAATTCGCTCAAACATGAAATTTTGCGTCGTACCCACCCGATTTTAATTTTGAGCGGCAAATGTTGCCCCCGTATGGGAAGAACCTGTCATCATTTACAATAATAATTGTACGAAGCCCATGTCTACAGCGAATTCCGAGCCGGGATGAAACAGAAACATACATTTTCGGTACCCTCGCCGTTTATTTTTATATAGTGGGCCAATTCTCGAAATAGGGTGGGTTGATTCACAAAATTCGTTATTTTCGCTTAAAAATCGTCATTTTTAGCTTCCTTTTCTTATCAAGTGGCCTAAAATGGGCCATATATAGTGGGTCAATCCTCGCACTGCGAGGGTATGGCAATGTATGAACAGAAATTTAATTGGCGGGGCACAGGTGAATTCTCGCGTCAGCCATTAGCCAAGAAACCTAATTGATCGTCAGTGATGGTCTATCAATATCCCAGACCCTTCAAATGCGTGTGGGTACCTAGATTTTGGGTAAAAAACGCGTGTGGGTAACCCGATTTTGAGATAAAAACGCATGTGTGTACCCCAAAATCGTGAAAATTTCAAGAAAATCGTCAATTTATGGTCCAATTCTGCGGGTGGGTAACCATGATAGGCAAATTTTTGCGGGTAATTTTATCCCATGGGATAACCATAGACCATGTCTGATTGATCGTCCTATTCGATGACAATTCGATAAGCTTTTTGACAATTCATCACCATAGGTCGAATAGCTAGGTAATCGGTTTTCAAAATCCGGTCAGGTTTTCCGATTTTTTGCAAATTTGGCTCAAAATCCGGTCAGGTTTTTCATTTTTTTTGTGAAATTTTGCCTCAAAATCCGGTCAGGCTTGGCACATTGTAACCTACCTTTCGACCTATATCATACGTGGGCGGGCATTGCCGCTGGAAATGAAAATCGGGGGTCGGAAGCAAAAAATGGAGCATTTATACGTCATTTTAATTATTTTTTTTTGGAAAATCGAGGGGTCGGGTGCCAAAATTCGGGGATGTATTGCCGCTAGCGGTAGTGGTGCCCACCTTTCGACCTATATTCATCACTACCATTGGTTGACCGTTGGAACACCATTTACGGCGTCAATAAATTAGTAATGCTTTACATAACTTTTTTTTTATTTCAACCATTTCAATCCTGACCCCATGAATAATCATTACCCATATCACTGTCAAATCACAATTATTTTTTTCATTTCATCTGCTGTGGCGCCTCGGGCGTAGATAGATTAACTAATATTAATAAACATAGGTCGAAAAGTATGTTACAAAGTACCAAACCTGACCGGATTTCGAGCCAAAATTTCACAAAAATCGATAAACCTGACCTGATTTTGAGCCAAAATCTCACAGAAATCGAAAAACCTGACCGGATTTTGAGCCAAATTTGCCAAAAATCGAAAGACGTAACCGGATTTTGAAAACCAATAACCTAGCTATTCGACCTATGTTAATAAACCACTCTCGACTCCCAAACCAACCCCCCCCCCCCTCAGAGAGAGTCAGAGAGCCATATAGAACCATTGATACAATATAATTATTGGTACCGTTTCACCTTGTATTTAAAAAAAAATAAACGCGCTCACCCACCGACCATTGATTCAATCTCACATGTATTGGTACCGTTTTGTCTTATATTAAAAATAATAAAAATAAAAATAAATTAAAAAATAAATACCCATCGATCGGCGACTCATCGGGCACTGGCGCCGGCGCTGCCTTCTCCGCCAGAGAGCGCGCGGCTTGCTCACGGTACGAGAAGAGAACGCGCTCCGCGAGCAGATAGTACGTCGCCGAAAGGTAGTTGTACTCGCCGTTCTCGAGCGAACTGAATAGAGTACGGGTTACGGTATACGGTAGTAGCTACGTTTTTTTCCTTCACAGGCTTATTGAAAACCTGGCAAAATGCCAAAGATTACAGTGTAGTTTAGCACATAATAGTAGTTCATTGTGAGATACGGAACTCTGGGCGCCAAACAAAATGCATTTAAAATTCCATGTTGTATTTCGAGTCCAAGAGGTTCCGAAAATTTCCGAAACTTACCCCTTTTATCGACAGGTGAGGCATGCGGCCAAACCAATCAATAACATCGATAATCAATAAATATTTTTTAAAAATCAATAATAAATAAAACCGTACGCTATGATATCATCCTCCGAGCCTATCTTCCCGTTGACCATCTGTTCGATGATCGTCGTGTGTGCAGAGTCGGGAAGGTGATGACGAACGATCAGGGGCAGCACCTGGATTCGAGTAATCGATAATTGATTGATTAATCGATAATTGATTGATTAATCGATAATTCTGTCTCGAGAAGAAATCAATCAATCAATCGATTTTTCATTTCGGGAAGAAATGACAAGGAGAACATACTCTCGACTTCGATAAGCGAAATTATACAAGTTCAAAAAGTTTCATGCAAAATTTATCATTTGTTCAAATAAAATATTCTCCAAATTCCACTCAAATTAAATTTCCTAATCTCGCTTCAACATTTCATTCATAGGTCGAATAGCTAGGTTATCGATTTTCAAAATCCGGTAAGGTTTTTCGATTTTTGGCTAATTTGGCTCAAAATCCGGTCAGGTTTTCCGATTTTTGTGAAAGTTTGGCTCAAAATCCGGTCAGGCTTGGTACTTTGTAACATACTTTTCGACCTATGATTTCATCTCATTTTATTGTTAAATTAAACGTTACCCATTTATAGTGAGTAAATAATAATAATTCTCATAATAATTGTTATAATTCATGGGAAAACTGACAGCTGCATGTAATTATTATAATTTATTATTAATGATTAATAATTATTATAGTTTATTTTAAAACTCACATCGGCGTGTCACTCATTCACTCAATAACTTATTAACTAATTCCGATTCTCTCTTCTACATTTCATTTTAATGTCATAATTATACTTTTTTTTAAAATTCATAATTGAAACTCACATCAGCGTGTCCTCGGTCGCCCGCAATGACCCACGGGGAGGCGGCGATCTCCTCGAGCGTGCACCGCTTCGCCGGATCGCGCACGAGCATCCGCGATATCAGACTGTAATTAGCATAAATAAATATATATATACTTAAATTACCATACAATCAATCAATTAATTGCACAAATATACAACTAGAAAGACCGATTCTACTGCTGTTTTAAAATGATGATCTAATAGCTACATTACAGATTTTAAAAATTCGGCCAAGTTTTCAACAACAACAACAAAAATCATAAACTGCGGCCGGTCTTCGTAGTCTGTGAAGAACTTTTCGACCTAGGGGCTAAATGAACAACAAAAAAACGAACTTCTTGCAGGCGTTGCTCAGCGTCTCGGGCAGCGAGAACCGGCAATCGAGAATCTTCGTCAAGGTTTCCGAATCGTTCGTCTCCTTAAATATAAAAATAAAATTTTAATTTATTAAAGTTGAATACATACGATTTTTGATGCAAAAATTAAGTGCGGACGATACTAAAACATTCGCATTGGATATGCCAACAGTTATAGATTACAAATTACTAGTATTAATACTATTATTTTGCGCAATACTATAATGCATCATACATTTTCGGTAACCTCGCCGTCTATTTTTATATAGTGGGTCAATTCTCGAAATAGTGTGGGTTGATTCACAAAATTCGTTATTTTCGCATAAAAATCGTCATTTTTAGCTTTATTTTTTTATCAAGTGGCCTAAAATGGGACTTATATAGTGGGTCAATCCTCGCACTGCGAGGGTATGGCAATGTATGTAATGCATAATGTATCTTAAGTTGGATTAAAGTTTCCAAAACGCCAGAGATGATGGATCATAATCACGAACGATTCATCGTTCATCTACCCGACCTGAAACCCAATCTCACCTGGAAGGGCAGTCGTCCCGTGACGAGCATGAAGAGGATCACGCCCAGAGACCACACATCTGGAAAAAAACATCAATAGATAGATTATTGATTTCTCAAAATATTGATTATATAATCAATACTTTGGCAGCACATATTAGTAGTGCATATGCTACGCGGTTTGATATACCTTACGTACTCCGCGAACTCTTTCAAAATCATAATTCATAGCTGCCCACATACCCGCCACATTAATGTCTCGCCGATTCAATATACCGGTGTCCCACTAATGATACGGGATTTCATCATCTTCTAGTTAAAGACCACTAACAACCCTCACGTTCTCTCCATAGGTCGAATAGCTAGGTTATCGGTTTATAAAATGCGTACAGATTTTCGATTTTTGTGTTTTTCAAAGTAAGTTTGGCTCAAAATGCGGGCGTGGTACTTTGAAACATACTTTTCGACCTATGGCTCTCATACATTGCCATACCCTCGCAGTACGAGGATTGACCCACTATATAAGGCCCATTTTAGGCCACTTGATAAAAAAAGGAAGCAAAAATGACGATTTTTAAGCGAAAATAACGAATTTTGTGGTTTAACCTACCCTATTTCGAGAATTGACCCACTATATAAAAGTAGGCGGCGAGAGAGCCGAAAATGTATGATGGCTCTCTCTGCATCTTCATTCCACGAAACCAACTTTATCATCACAGTCACATTCACGTTTCACCCTTCTCATATCATCATCACCATAACAGTAGATCACTCACCCACGGCGGGGGCGTCGTACGCGTCGCCCAGCAGTATCTCGGGCGCCGAGTACGCCAGACTGCCGCAGCTCGTGCGCAGTTGCTCGCCCGGCTCGTATCTGGAAATAACTAAATTAATAATATTAAATTAAATTAATAATATTAATAACATTAATAGATGCACAAGTATTTTGTTTTGTACACTTTGAATGTGAAATTATTTTAAAAATATAGGTTAGCTAATAATGAGCGATATGGTGTTTCGGCCACTAAATTACAACTTGTGTTTCACATCGTTCCTATTACCAATCGCTCCGGTATTTTTGTCCGTGGGGTGCGCCGTGGGCAGCACCATGGTGTGGGACTAGGGCGCACCCCACGAGATCTAGGGTGTGGACCTCAAGTTCCGTGGGGCACACCGTTCATTCCACACCATGGGGCACGCCTTTCATTTATCCCGTGGGGCACGCAGCTCATTCCACACCATGGCGCACGCCCTTTATAAATCCCGTGGGGTACGCCGTCTAGAGGCCAAATCCCGTGGGGTGCGCCCTAGTCCCACACCGTGGTGCTGCCCACGGCGCATCCCACGGACAAAAAATACCGGAGTCCATAGCTACATGTGTTACGTTCGGTGTGTCTGGTGGCAGACTGGTGCAGTATTATCTCGTGTATTCATAAGACACTTCTTGATCATTTTCAGTCTAATTTTAGATTTTCCGTAATCTAGTGGAATAACTAGGCCAATCAAACTAAATTTAGCTAATAAAAATTAAAACTTACAAGTTGGAGAAGCCAAAGTCGGTGAGCTTGACCATGCCGAGCTTCTCGAAGAACACCACGTTCTCGGGCTGCAAAGTATAATCATAGGTGGGCACGCTTGGGGAAAGGCTGTGCGCAAACCGGGAAAGGGTGAGGCAAGGCTGTGCGCATGGCTATTTTTGACGAATTCGACTGAAAATTGTCCGATTTTTGCGAGGCAAGGCTATGCGCAAGTCCCCCAAGGGAAGGCAAGGCTGTGCGCAAAAAATATTCGTTTTCACGCGCCCATCTATGAGTATAATTAATCAATCAATAATCATCTTCCATCAATCGATATTCAATCAATATCTTCAGCATTATTTCTTACCTCCTGACTTTATCATATTTTTCAAACATTTAAATTATGAATCTTAAAATACCCTCCGAGGTCAGATAAATTTATTATATTATATGCCTTCATCGAATCACAGCTATCAATATCAATAACGCCAACTGATCAAAGAACCAATCAGCAAACTAATAATCATCTTGAATCAATCGATAATCGGGTAGATCAAAGATCACCTTGTCAAACCGTTTAATTTCACACGTGTTCACTACGACATTCACACGCGGGTAGGAAGTTCACCACCCCGCTCCCACGTTCCCATATCCATACTCATTCCCATCCATTCTCACGCCCTTTCCTCACTCTTCCAGCTCTCACATCGCCATTTTCATGTTTCACACGTCTATAATAGGACAGGAGCACGAGACCATGACAATAGTGTGGAAGAAAAACTCAAAGCAAATAATACATTTTCTTACCCTCATAACCTGAGGATCCGCCCACTATATATCATTTTTTTATGCGAAGATTACAATTTAAGCGGAAAGTAAGAATGAGGGTGAAGAAAATGATTATTATTGTATTGCTAACCAAATCGGACGTGGGCCTTGCCCATAGGTGGGCATGCTGGGGGGAAAGGCTGTGCGCAAATCGGGGAATTGTAAGGCAAGGCTATGCGCATGGCCATTTTTTAGCAGATTTGACTGGAAATTCTCTAATTTTTGCGAGGCAAAGCTATGCGCAAGGTCCCGCAAGGGAAGGCAAGGCAGAGCGCAAAAAGAATTCGTTTTCACGCGCCCACCTATGGCCTTGCCTGACCAATACATAGCTCAATTTCTAACGTTACTTTAGTTTCCAACGCCATTTTTAAATATTATATGAAAATGTATACTTCGCGAAGGAACTAATCAATAAAATATGCAAAATAATAAATATTTTAATCAATAACCCGGCATACAGTACCTTGAGATCCCGATGTACGACGTGCAATTTATGACAGTAGTTTATGGCAGTGATAATCTGCGAGAAGAACTGCTGAGCAATCGGCTCGGGACAACCCTGGCAATATTAAAAATAAATAAATAAATAAATAAATAATAATAATAATAATAATAATAATAATAATAATAATAATAATAATAATAATAGCGATCAAACGATCATGTCTGCAAAATCATGAATCACAACCGCTAATCGGATAATGCAATGAATTCCCTTTTAAAAGTTTCAAATGCGATTCATGTCACGTTTCGCGACTTTTGATGACTATCTATGACGTAATAGGCTTAATAGAATAAATAAATACAGTATAGTTCAAAAGTCACGAAAGATATGCGAGAGAGTGCGCAAAACGAGGGGAGTTTTCTCTGCTTATCTTTCATTTTCGCAACTTTTGAACAGAGCATAGACAAAAAAATAAATATATAAATAAATAAATAAATAAGTACCTTCTCGTGCTTCGCAATGAAATCATGCAGATCGTAATCGCCCAGTTCCAATATGAGAAATAGCTTCGATTGGGTGTCGATTACCTTAAACGAAATCTTGTTATTAATTTGGTTCGAAAACCTACGGACAATCGTAACAAGAACGCCATGACAATTGTTGGGCTAACAGTGAAACCCAAATCCAACCAGAAGTATTTATATGTTTATAAACCGCATAAAAGAGTTAGACCGGCCAGTTAGATTCGGGTTTCTCCTCCATCATATCTGCACGGAGGCATAGGTCGAATAGCTAGGTTATCGGTTTTCAAAATCCGGTCAGGTTTTTCGATTTTGGCAAATTTGGCTCAAAATCCGGTCAGGTTTTTCGATTTTTGGCAAATTTTGGCACAAAATCCGGTCATGTTTTTCGATTTTTGTGAAATTTTGGCACAAAATCCGGTCAGGCTTGGTACTTTGTAACATACTTTTCGACCTATGCACGGAGGCAGCATTCCATACAATGAACAATCACTCACGGTCAGAGATAGGCAAATCGGTCTGAACCGTATGACCAACCTCGTATAGCCGCACTATGTTGGGATGCTGCACCAGCTTCATGCAACGAACCTGCAAAATAAAATAAAATATATATAAATTTCTACTGTTGAAAAAAATTATAATTTATTTAACGTCGAGTCGATGAATGGAGTTGCTAATGGATAATAGTATGTATAATAGTCACTAAATGTGTTTTTAAAGACACACTCTCCTAACCACGAATTGGACACTGTCCGCTCTGGCCACACTCTCTCGCTTTCTTTGTCTGCGAGAGATCATTACCAAAGCGGAGAGTTTCAAATTAGCTTGGGGTGTGCCTTTAAAGAGATGTATATCATATCATATTTGCATGTCACGCTTCTATAAGTTTGTAAAGACAGTAAATACACTCATGGATCGAAAAAGCAAATTTCGCAATCGATAAATCGATAAAACTACAGTATACCTCCTGCATGAGATGGGTGGTCGAGACGGGATCAAGATTCGTCTTATCGATTACCTTCACTGCTACCTGTAATCAATCGACATAGCGCAATCTCATTAAATAACTCATTGTCAAGAAGAAAATAACTTGGATTTATTATAATAATAATAATAATAGCTTTATGAGTAATATAATATAATATAGTTTGATAAACTTGCTTCATATTTTCAAATAATACTTAAGCTCGTTGAGTTTGAGAAGCACATCAAAAATGATTGATTTCTTATTTTAAAGTGAATTCCTCTCTGATCATTGCAAATCGATAAAAGATTCTGGGTAATGAATGTTCTAATCAATAATATGCTGCCATCAATCTACATATTCAACCAATATTGACCACAGGCCGAATAGCTAGGTTATCGGTTTTCAAAATCCGGTCACGTTTTTCGATTTTTGGCAAGTTTAGCTAAAAATCCGGTCAGACTTGGTACTTTGTAACATACTTTTCGGCCTATGATTTCGGATTGTAAAGTGCATCTTTGAGTACTAATAACAGACTCTGGGTAATGACTGTTCTAATCAATAATATGCTGCCATCAATCGACATATTCAATCGATATTAACCAATCAATATTCCCTTGTAATCAATCGATAAATCCATCAATATTAATCAATCAATAATCCACGCACCTGTTCTCCGGTGAAAACATGTCGGGCGAGTTTGACGACGGCAAAGTGCCCCTGTCCTATCGTCTTATCGAGATCGTACAGTCCAGCGATGCGGGGCGCACTTAGCGACCTTAAAACACACTTAGCTTACTTAACCTTAAAGTACATTAAGTCACTTAGCGACCTTAAAGCACGCAGCTTACTTAACCTTAAGGTACACTTATTTTTAGCGACCGTAAAACACACTTAGCTTACTTAACCTTAAGGTACACTAAGTCACTTAGCGCTAAGTAACCTCGAACTTTGCGCCTCACTCTCAAGCCTTCATATTTAATGCGCTTCACTTTACAACTATCGATTGTGACGGCATAAACAACATTGAAATGTCCCCTAGTTTAAATGCCGACGTAGTTCAATGACTCAGTTTAATTTTTGCTTTGTACATTCCGACTTGTAAGCGCACCTTCATATAATATTTTACTTGAGATGAATAAATCGATTTCTTAGCTGATCGATTGCATACATTTTCGCCCCACTCACAATCAGTTGTTTTTACGAATTACAAACTGACCCGAAATTAGAACAAAACTGACCCGATCTACATCTCAAGTACTCAAAACTGACCCGATCTTAGGTGATTCTTACTATTCTCGATCTCCCGCATATTCCTAGATGGGTCTCGAGTTTCAAAACTGACCGCATCGACAAAAAGTGCTCACTCACAATGTGGGTACTCGAAAATGTATGATCGATTGTAAAGGAGCATGGACACTGTACGGCAGAATAAGACCAGGAAACAGCCAACGTAATCGTGATGACAAATACACAGCGTTTCCAGCGATCGTGGTGTGCAACAGAACGAGATAAATTTATTTTGGGGAATTTCGCCAAGTTTTCAATGAATCCGCTCTCCAAGTGTTGGAAAAACGTTTTCTGACAAACAAGCTGTACCAACATCGAAAATCAAAGTAATAATTAAATCAGAGAAATAGAAGGGAGGAAGAGGGACAAAAGGAAGAGGTAGAGATGCACAAGCTAGACATTTTTGCCCGGAGCGAGAGTGTTTTTCCCCGAAAAATTTGATTCGGAGTCCCCTGCTACAGGTCGAAAGGATTATGCCCACGCATACTATTAGTATGCCAGTGAATGTCATAAAAAAGCCCGTAAAGCTCCTTGAATATAGAACAGTTAGAGAAAATAAAGGAAAACGCAAGACATACTTTCGTCGTTGAAGTCCGACAGACGTCTGGGGCGACGTTGTCTTAGTCTTAATCGTGGTCGTCGACATTATCGATTAGCCTACCTACACATCGTTGGCCACGAATAAACTGGAAATATGAGTCGATAAGAGTGCAAAACGGCCCCTGCGGCGGGTCCGAAATGCCAAAATACAGACGAAAACATTCCGCGAGAGCTGACAAACAATTCGTGCGATAGACACATCAAAACAGACGAGAGATTACCTCGATTTGGAGTGTTTTCGCGACCCGTACGACTCTCTAAAGTGAGAAATAACATGCGATGGAGGCAAGACAAAAGGGGAAATGGTGGGAGGCAGGCATCATAGCTATATAAGGCGTGGATGGATGGGCGGCAATTGTTTCTACTATGATGAAAAGGAGAAAGAGAAGAAAGAGAGGCGTGAAGAAACCAATCAAAATAAGAGCCTCGCCCGAAACGATGAGATTGTGAGAAGGCAAGCGACGAGAAAAACGGAAGCCGTCGAGAGAATGAACTGCGCCAACCACTCTCTTTACGCGCCAAGCAGTTGTGCCGGGCGCACTTCTCGATTTTCACTTACAACTGTCGAGTGCATCTTTAGTATTCTTTCAAACTCACTTTTTAACACTTGAAAATATTTACATTACTT
This sequence comes from Parapristionchus giblindavisi, assembly GCA_943737045.1. NCBI lineage: Eukaryota > Metazoa > Nematoda > Chromadorea > Rhabditida > Diplogasteridae > Parapristionchus > Parapristionchus giblindavisi. The sequence goes on from CALSFV010000328.1 coordinate 289,138, forward strand.
TATTTATGAAATAATAATTTTGAATTCGGAATAACATCGATTAATACAGCGCGGGGGTGAGTAGAACGAAGGCAATAATGACGGTGAAGGAGAAAAACATGAACGGAATGCTGAGTAGTCTGGAGTGAAAGCATTCCTGCGAGAATTCTTCTCGCTCGGCCTCTGAAAATGAAATAAAAGTGTAGGGATGAAATAAGACAACTTTGAGCACTTTGTCGACAATTTGATTACGAGTGCAGTGAAAGACGTTGTCAATGAAATTGATATTGACATAGATAATTTTACAGGCACATGCCGAGCTAATTTTAACACCCCGAATTAATTTTAGCACCCCGAGTTAATTTTAACGCCCGAGCTATTATTACTCTTCCCTCTGGTAACACTCTCTCATTGCTGCAGGGGCATACAACTTAGAAGTGTGCCCCTTCTGAGGTGTTTGTCTTGGCAAATGTAGACTATCACTACTTCTCAGGCTGCGTTGAGTGTCAGGTAGTTTCAAGCTGGAGAGGAAGAGGAACAGTTTGAGGATATAGCTGGGTGAATTCCATCGGGGACCAAAACACGAAACATTCTCGGTCGGGCGACTAGATGGACTGACGTGAAAACAACCCTGGGCGCGGAGCTTCTCCGGAGGGAGGAAGTGTCCCTAGACCATTGAGAACAGAATATAGACAACAAAAGGAATACGAGAGACCAGAGTGTTGTAAAGAAACTTTAGCATCAACCTAAGCAATTGCCTCACCAAACTGATCCTCCCTACTCAGTTTATTTAAATTTAAAATTAAATTTATCCAAAAAAATAAGCTTACTTGGAGGTGGTCTGGTCACCATGAGATATATGCAGGTGAAGAATTGTATGGACGAAAGGAGCATTTCCAACTGCCAGAATAGCACTAAATGTATTGATTTATTGATCGATTTATTGATTAGCTGTTTTTATTCATTGATTTGTGTAACCTTTAAATATTGCCTCTAGGTGATATTGATAGATAGAGGGGATATACGAAATAGTTATACAATAATACAGTTATACAGTAATAGTTATACGATAAATACACATTCACGTTGAATGAAATTCTAAGCAATAATTTAAAAAAAAATTGCAAATAAGAATCTTTCTTGAAACATAAATCACACTTTATCTCTATTCATATTCAAATAACTCTTCTCGAGTGTTGAAATCCATTGTCACGATTACGGGTGAAGTGAAATACAAGTGAAATCACAAGTCCATGCATGATTCTTGATCGTGGATTGATCTTCAGTGATCTTGCATGGAAGCTCTGATTTCAAGCAATGATCACGGATAACCCATGCATGATTCTAGGCTATTCCCATGCTAGATCGTGACATTAATTGCATAAATTATTTATAGATAATTTTCTTCTTGCGTGGATCATGCATGCTTTCAAACACCTGAGTGTTACATATATTAATATTTTGTTCTTGGTTTCTTGCAAAATATAAGCAAAAACATTTAGTGCATACTTATTCTCGGCTTCTGGCTGAAGTTTATCGGGAATTTCCGTAATGCAGACCCGACGAACAGTGCGAGCAGGAGGAGATTAGCCGAGATCACTGAATACGAATCGATATTATCATTTATTGATCAATACCGTATATGATTAGCATATTTCGCAAAATTGGACCGCCTCACGAAGCCGTCTTTTTTTCAGGATGTCTGATGTTTTTTGAATCTGTGTTTAGTCTTGTTCATTAACTCATTCGGTATGTCAAGCATCGAAATTCTTCTTAGACAATCTTTTTAAAAAATTTTTGTGGCGATGCAGGTCATATCGAATTCTACGAGAATATCGATTGATTGTTACCGTACTCGTCAATGTCAGCCATCTGGACGGGACCATGAACGCTCCCGCCGATATGATCATGAAGAGTATTCTAAAAAATCGATAAATGAGAACATTTTCTGTTTCTCTTAAAAATTACAACGATTTTGCAATCGCAGCTAAACTCAGTAAGTTTGCGCAATTACTGCTATACGCGGCACAGATTATTGATCGAAAAGATGCTCACGCTGGGAGAAGACAGGTAATCTTGTAGTAGGGCGCATGTCGCGTCAATTCCACTTCCACCAGAATGACTTTACTGAAATCGATCGATTGAATAATCAATAAAAATCGGTAAATTCGATCGACCAATCGATAGATTCGATAATTTAAAAAAAACAGACGTTTCATTTTTCCTCTTATCCGCTAGTTTGTGCACTTCAAACGTTTCAGGATCGAGAGTCCCGCCCTGAAATTTCAATCGATAATTAATTTTTCAATCGATAATTAGTTGCCAACTGTGCTACTTTAGGTATTTTTTGGAAAGTCTTTGGCGAAAAATTTAGTTCCCCGGGGATTTCAATCACAGATTTGCGCAAAATATATTTGAGCACTTGCCCGCACAGTGATAGCTCCTATCTCGAAGTCGGCTATGTGGGCCTTGTCGAAGAATGCACTAGTGGCTGAAATACTCACAAGATTGAATATGTCTATTACGCTGATGGGAATTTAGTTCATCAAGGCCCAGATAACTTGCAACTCTCCGCTCTGGCCTATATCTTGCTTTCCAGGCTCGCGAGAGAGCGTTGCCAGAGGGTAGAGTAAAATTAGCTCGGGTGTGCCTTTAATCGTTCTACTTCGTCGTTGTTCCGTATTAAATATAATTTTTTTAAAATCAATATATCAAAAAATCAATAAATCAATACTCACTCATCATCTTCTCGATCTTTTCATCTCTCAGATTGTCAATGTCCAACTTGTCATAGTGCTGTAGATTCTGCATTATGATCTGGCATGTGTGACGGTCGTACGGATACGCCGACGCATCGATCTACAGTAACCCGATGATTACGGTAGGTTGGAGGGTACGGTAGAAATGAATGTACTGTATCTATGGTATTTCGGTTGAAATGAGGGTACGGTAACATTTATAGATTAGAAAGGTCCGGGATATTTTATACAGTTTAACACTCTATATCAAGATCAACTATGGAATCAATGGATCTGGAGTATGGCAAAATGGGTTTTTTTCTTTTTTTTCCTGTGATTTCTGCGAAATTGAGAGAAATTGAGGGATTGATTTTCACTTCATTCTTCATGTTTTACTGCTGGATAATCAAATAAATGCATTAATTAATCAATAATTTTTTTTTCTTTCCTCATAATAGAAAAAGTGAGTAAAATGAAGATAGTGCTGATAGAGAACAGAGAAATAATGTGCGAAATTAGGAGAGTTCAGACAGACATTCGAGTTTTCATCCAAACTTACATTGCAATTAACGATCACATTCGAGCCGGGACAGAAGTGCATCATCGCTGGCGCAGCGCCGTTGCCCTAAATATTATTTTATTTTAATTAATTTTTATTTTTAGAAAATCAATAATATATTTGAGAGGTGTGCTGTATTTTTTATCAATGTATCAATTATTTAATTATTAATTAATTAAACATTAATTAATTAAATCAATGGTTCTGTGCTTGATAAAGGCCATTAAACTGTTAAACTGTATTTTTTAATCTTAAAAAAATACAAAAATAGGGAAAAAACGAACGTCGACACTGATTCTGTTCACAAATTCCCATTCGTGTTGATTCGGAATCGCGCTAAAATCAACATTTTTAAATAATAAAAAAATATTTTTTCAAATGTGTGATCGATTATCTTTCGTAAATGGAAACGGAATGAATCTTTATTTTTTGAAAGCAAGAAATATGATGAGAGGCCTGATCTAAGTTGAAACTCTGGTCACACTCTCTCGCTTTCCTTATCTACGAGAGAGCATTGCCAATATGGAGTGTAAAATCAGCTTGCGGTGTGCCTTTTTGAGTATACAGGAGGAATGTAATGGATATAGAAAAAAACGTGATAATGATTTTCCTTTAGAAAAAAAACCTCACTTATTGATCGGTTCGAATTTGGGCGCCCAGACATCGTAGGTTTTAAGGAACGCCCGATTGATACCGTTGAAGTCACGAGGGCTCCATGTTAGACGGTCATCGAACCAGAACTGCAAATCAACAAAAGGTGAAAGAGGTAAGGGTGCGTTACTATTGACCGTATAAAATACACTTGTTTATTTGGTACGAGTGTAGCCAACAAGAGCCACAATGAATTTCTATGTTTAGTGAGAGAGTCCACGCGAGATAGTACGTAGATCAGAAAGTGCGAAGAGAAGGGAAGGGATGGAAAGGGGGGGGGGAGTCGATCGATAGTTATTTCTCTGTTTAGCAGCAGTAGTAAGGCAATTATGCAAGTACATTTTATACGGACAATAGTCAATATGAAAAATTGATTGTTAGTGTTGTTTCTTGGTTATGCCGTAGTCTATGAAGAGTTGGATCATATAACTTTATCGGTCAGACGCGTTTCGGGTGTTCTAACCCATCATCAGTGACATTACCTCAAACTTGGGTAATTAAAGTTCTATGATCCAACTCTTCATATACTATGGCATAACCAAGAAACAACACTAACATACTATCCAAAATATGAAGATAACACAGTATACCATCTTTAATGAAAAAATGAAATCATTTCCAATATCTGCCTGGGACCCCCAAAAAATTCAAGTCTATTAATGGAGTTTGAAGGAAATTATCGATGAAAAATACGAATGTTACTCTTTTTTGCCAGTGCTGCACATCCTGTTAGAGAGCGACGCCTGAGCGGAAAGTAAACTTAGCTCGCGGTGAGCACATCCATCTCGTTGAAATATTTAGGTACACCATCCTTTTCCACAGTATTCTTCGTGTATAGGTATCCATGACCGTTGGCAAGCCGCTTTCCGGCAACCGTGACGTCACAACCGTAAGCGGAGGCATTTGCCCAAGATCCCCCAATACGCGTGTGCCGTCACGTTGGCCGGTAAACGGCTTGCCAACGTTCATGCAAACGAGCTCATTTTTCTTTGAATGTCAGACAAGAATAAGAGCAGTAATTTTGAGGGAGTATTTATGTTTAGCGGTGGTTCTGGAATCCAAAATACTGAATCTCTAAGCCACTCCATCCCACACAGTCGCCGATTTCGGTTTTCCACTATTTTTTAACGAGCCATGGGAAAAAAGTGTAACCCACAGCATATAAGATCTGTGAAGTGTTGCATTTAACACTTTTTGTGTGTTAAAATGCCTCAAAGGTGTTAAATATAGCACTTCACAGGTCTTATAGGGAGAGTGACCTCACTCAATGTCCTCCTCATTGTGCACAATATTTCTCAGTTCTGTAATAACGAGAGAGCGTTGACCGTTGAAGAGGCCGTTGGCAAAGGTTTCGGTTCCTTTTTGTGATGTGTGCTACTACACCTCTTTTCTCTGTCTGTCCATACCAGGCTAGCTATTCACATGTTTTGTGCCAATCATTTGCCAACCTGTATCAAATATGTTTCAAATGTTTTCTACACTGTCTACGAAGTAACCAGGAAGTGATCATTACTCATTGGTTTGGCTACGCTAACCTAGTTGAATGACGAGACAAGTGATATCATCTACGGGGATAGATGATATCATTCGTAAATAGATCGAAAGATCAATTACCGTAACCTCGGTGCTTTTTGTTACGGTAATACGGTATTAGGATCAAAAAGATCAATTACCGTATCCTCGGTACATTTCGTTACGGTAATACGGTAATAAGATCAAAAGATCAATTACCGTAAATTAGGTGCACCTCGTACTGTGGATCAAATTCATTCGTTATGCATTCCCGATCGCTCATTAGCACATAAAAACTGGTTACTTTATCACCCACATTCTCCCTCTCCCTCTCCCTCTCCCTCTACCTCTCCTTATTCTCGCCAATCCTGACGAAAACACTCCCCTTCCGACCTTTGCGCTCGCTCCATCACTAGAGGAAGATGATCACTTTTTTTATAATGAATTGGACGAATTGTGAGGGCATTGACACCTTTTTTAACTTTACAATCTCTTCCCACCTTTATTGTCTAATCTTTTATTCCCCCTTTCGCACTTATTGATCCTTTATTTGTTCGACTTAAAAAAATAAATTTGAAGAAAAAAAAGAAAACCGATATGCCTTGGCGACGAATTTCAAATAGACTTATATCTATAATATATTATTATTGTTATTAAAAATATAGCTCTACGAGCTTTTCGGTGTATTTAAAAACGAAATTGATTCGCACATTCTAAAAATTCCATATTATTGATTTTTGGCCCCGACAATGAGATTATCGATTTTTGGCAGTTTTTTATGCTGAAAATTATCGATTGCAGGGCATTTCTAACGATGCCGGGACTGAAGAAGGGTGTAGGATTGAGAGTTCGACGCATCAGCGAGCCATCACTACAGACTGATGCAACAAAAGAGGTAAAGATGGAGACCGTGGAGTTTTTTTCGTAATAAGACTGTTCGGGTAGAATGATAGAGATTCGAATCGAAAGACATATTTGATATTAGATTATGTTTCTTTGCTTTTATGCAAACAATATTAGTATTAGCATAGCCAAATCTCAATCAATTTTTAATCGTTCACTATTTAACCTTATTAAATTCTTCTTCTTTCTTTTGAAAAATCGTATTATTGAAAACTGTCCTGTGTGGGTCATCCTACTGATGAGGCCCACCCCACACGGGCCGGTCCAGTGTCTAGGACCAGGGCCGAAACACTGGATCGTTTTTGATCTCTAGATAGTCAGTCTTTACATAGTTTCTTTTCTAACACAACCTACTTTAAAACCATTCTTTCATTACTTTAACTCTAATTGATTCATGATAGTTTTGAAGCTTCCATACAATTAAATTTAATAATATTTAAAGAAAAGAACATTCAGAATGAGCCACCTCCATCGTACAAAACAGTGCATTCAATGAACTTCAAGCAACCAGAGAAGGAAGAGGAGCGTTTCAAACCGAAAGAGAAAGAGGACCCTGTAGACGAATATTATCGGTGATTTTTTTATCTTTGATCTATTTTGGTTATAATAATGCCCAAAGATAATTTGAAACTATCCTCTGACAACGTTTTGCTGCATTCTTTGGGAATCCTAAATTCTTATCAACGTGCGTAACGACAAAAATATGCAGATAAAAACCAGTGGCCGTATGCAAGAACAACGGGAAAACCGTTTTCCGGGAAAATGTGACGTCATTAGCGTAGGCGGAGGATTTTTGGAAAACGTCTCCGCCTACGCTAATGACGTCACATTTTCCTGGAAAACGGTTCTTGCATACGGCCACAGAGCAAGAGAGCGAGAATGTGCAATATAAAGGTGATTTAATCTCGAATGGGATAAGATGGGATGTCTTTTCACAGCGTTCTCATGACTTTCAAAGCAAGAACGACCGCTCAACATACAAACTCTCTCGAATACAATGGTCTCTCCTTTGTCTTGCTTTGGAAGAAAAATGGCTTGGACCAGAATACTGTGTTTTGAATAAAATTATAAGGATTCCAAATATTTACTAGGCGCTACACGCCCAACATGAATACGGTGACTGCCAACGACAACACGCAGTTCCGTCGACTTCCAGCTTATATTAGACAGGTTTACTACTTAATTTAATTATTTTCCTTAGTTCTTATTCGTATTTTTTATTCCATCATATTATACATAACATAAAATGACATGAGGGGATCGATGGATGTCCATCGCCATGACAGTGAGTTTTGGCTAGAGATGTTGCGATCAAAAGGTTGCATCGGCCGGGAATCGAACCCGGACCGCCCGCGTGGCAGGCGAGCATTCTACCACTGAACCACCGATGCTTGTTCAGAGCGCGTAGTGCAGATAAACATGAGAGAGAAGTTCGCTGAAAGAATTGTGTTGTTATTGTTCTTATTCTTTATTCCATCATATTATGACGGGGAATTATATGAAATGAGGGCATCTATGGATATCCGTCACGAAGATACCGATATCGATCTCATGCATTAAATTATAAATTGCTCTTCTCTTTAAATATAGTCGCACTTTTTAATATGCAAGTGATTTTCTTTATGCGTAATTTTGCGCAATTACTCTTCAGAATTGCTAAAAGATTTTATTATTATTTCCTTTTAAATACACGATTCACCCGATTTCAGTTCCGAGCTCGCAAAGACACCATGCAGAGTGGGATAAGTCGTCGGTCAGGCAAGAGCACGCGTAGTACGAAAAGCAGGACCGGACTGCCGCAAGCGCCGCCCATTGCGCCGTCGAATAGTAATTTAATTTAATTTATAATATAAAATCAATCAATAAAATCTATATTTGATTTTCTTCATTGCTGTACGTATTTAAGTTTTTTCTTTAAGACTTTTGCCCATGCTTTGTTGGGATGAAAATAATTATAAAATATATGAGGAAAATGTAAAGTACCTTGTGTCCCTTGAATAAATATTGTATAATTTTTATCATCCACATTATTGATTTTACGCCATCGATTTTTGAATTATTGATTTTAAAAACTTTTTCAGGATTCCTTCGTTCCTTCTATTTCATTGCATCCAAGCATCGTCTCGTCGGACTTCGACATCTTCTTCTCGTCGCATTTTTCTTCTCCTACGCAGTAGGCGGTTAGTCTTTTCTATCATTTATCGATTGATATCGCCGAATATTGATTTTTATGAGTAATTATTGATTTTCTATGATTCGCTGCTGATTTTTTCAGGGATGTTTATGTTTTACCGCATTGAGGCGCCTTATGAGCGGAAGGTAAGAAAGAGATTGGATAGCAATAGCAATGAATAATTTTGAAAAAAAACATAATATGAATGTCTAAAATGCAGAACGTAGAAGAGACAAGAGTGGCACTGAATGAGGCGTTCGATATCATCGCTAAAGATCTGCGCGTGCAGGCGACTACATCAAATAAGAGTATGGCACTGCAAGTAAAGGTGACGACAACTTCTAATAATATCTTATCTGCACCAATGCAGAAGAGTAAGTATAATGATATTCAATTTAGTGATCAATTTTTTTCAAAAATTTAGAAAGTCGATCAGGGGAAAGACCTTCTCTCTCTTTATGTCTTTTTGAAATCGATTTTTTGCCATGTTTCGCTTAACTTTTTAGATATTTCAAAAAATAAATAATTCTTTCCAGAATGCCTATATTCGTTTGTTGAAAATCGACGGAAAGTACACCGGCTCCACGTTCTTCAAGCTCGAATCGAAAAACACGACACAGTACACGTGGACCCATGGCACGGCGTTCTTCTTCGCCTTCACACTCTACAGCACTGTGGGATACGGTAGGTGGATATTGTGGGATACGGTAGGTGGATACTGTGGGATACGGTAGGTGGATACTGTGGGATACGGTAGGTTGATACTGTGGGATACGGTAGGTGGATATTGTGGGATACGGTAGGTGGATATGGGATGCGTTAGGTGGATATGTACATGATTTCCAAATACATATCGATGAAATTTATGTTTCATAACCATACTATATGTGCATAAAACCGACAGCTGAGGTCGTATCTATGAACGTCGGCAAACCTTATGCCGAGAAACGTGACGTCACGCTGTCTGGCAAATGCCTCGGCGTACGGTTGTGACGTCTCGTTTGTCGGCAAAAGATTTGTCACAATACCTATGCTCACAAGGGAACTATCTCAGCTCGCGGAAAGCAAACTGGATAAAAATTTGCATAGACATAGCTGAACGTGTTATAAGATCATTGGCGAAGTCTAAAAATTCTGGCGTGCAATAGCCGAGCCAGAAAATGGGTCCAAAGGTTGGTCACATTTGCAGAAACTCTGCCTGTAATCGATTTTTCGCTAAGATACCCAACGTACTGGCAACTATACCACCGCTCCACTTGTTATCTCACTCAGGGAACAAAACATGCATCGAAAAATCGTTTACAGGTGGACTTTATGCAAATGTGACCAAACTTTGCATCCATTTTCTGGCTCGGCTATTGCACGCCAGAATTTTTGGACTTCTCCAATGATCTTGTAACATGTTCGGATTGGTCTATGCAAATTTTCATCCAGTTTGCTTTCCGCGAGCTGAGATAGTTCCCTTGTCAGTATACTATACTTGTATAGTAGTATAGTATACTGAAGACCGATTCAGGCTCCATCGCTCCCTCGACAGAGCTGGGTCGTTGGTGCACCATCTTCTACACCGCAATCTTCTTCCCCATAACACTGGTCATCATTCGTGACATCGGACAGCTCATGCTGGTCGCACTCACCACGCTCTACGCTCGACTGCTGATCAATATTCGGTATTTCATATCGATTATATTTAGCGCCATGGGGATTACGGTAGAATTATTGATCGGTGGATTATCGAGTTACTGTCTGTGTGGCAGGTGGGATGATTCCCAAAAGGCAAATGAAGGAAAGTTTAGAAAATGCGTTTTATATTTGTGAATATTCATGAAATAAGGTGCTTTCCAGAGCCGCCAGTGGGTACGTCACGACCGAATTCGAATCCATCAAGCTTCCCATCAAGATCTGCTTACTTCTTTCGTTTGGATATTGCTTATCGACCGGTAACATTGTTTATTATTCGTTATTATTAAAGGCACAACCCGAGCTAATTTTACGCTACACACCCTGGTAACGCTCTCTCATAGACAAAGAAAGCGAGAGAGGTTGCCGATGCGGAGAGTTTCAAATTAGGGGTGTCACTTTAAAGGGACCGAAACCTTTGTCAACGGCCTCTTCAACGCTCTATGCCCTCCCGTTGTTAGAGCATAGGGAAATAGTGTGTGCGATGAATAGACCATTGAGAGAGGTTAAACTCCCTTTAAGTTTAAATAAAATGAATTATTCGCTTCAGCTGTTTTCATCTACCACTACGATTCGTTTATTGGTCCCGAACCCGGTCTAGACCTCTTCCACGCGTTCTACTTCTCTTTCCTTTCATTCGCGGCGGTCGGACTGGGCGATATCATGCCGGTCAACTATAATGTAAGTAAGCACCACAATATGATAAAAAAAAAGCATTACCGAAACTCATGCAAAATGAATCCTGAGTTGAATGAAAAACGTTTTATAAAGATTTTTACATCGTACAAAATCGATTCTCCATAGAAATATTGTAAATTGCTATAGTTATGCTATAATTGATGAAGATAGTAAAAGTTATTCTGTATTTTTTCCTGAAACATAGATTTGCCACCTATAGGTATAGGGTTCAACTACCTCAAAGGTACTGTAAAACTTAATTTTTAGAATATGTGAAACTAATTCTTAAGATATGTGGGCATATCCACGTTAATTTTACTCTCCGCATTGGCAGTACTCTCTCGTAGACAAAGAACGCGAGAGAGTATGGCCAGAGCGGAGAGTTTCAAATTAGCTTGGGGTGTCTCTTTAAGAAACCAAAAAAAACGTATTTGCAGGGAGAAAACACACACGTAATACGCGCGCGTTAGTAGAGTTGTTCGGGGGGTTGCGGGCCCGCAATGGTTCGTAAAATCAGTGCCTTGAGAGGCGAGGGGGGGGGGCGATTGCGCGATTGCGCCCCCCCCCTCGCCTCTCTAGGCACTGATTCATATAATGTGATTGAATGTGATAATGTGGCAATATGATTCATAAAATGTGATTGTCCCTGAGGCACATTTTCATTCATGAAATGTTCTGAATGGGTCATTAAAGGGAGCGTTACCTCACTCAATGGTCTCTTCATTGCGCGCACTATTTTTCTGTTCTCTAACAACGAGAGATCATTGCGCGTCGAAGAGACCATTGAGTGAGCCAACACTCCCTTTAAAGACCTAATTGCAGCACTCCCCCATCGTCGCCGTCGTGCTCCTGTGCGCATTTATCTTCTGGGTGCATTAAGACAACTCGCTATTAGATACGAATAACCGATTACTGACCCGATAAACGATAAATATAGGCCTTGAATTCCCACAAAACTTCCAAAAACTTAAATAGTTGAAGAAAGTGTACACGTAATTGCAGGGAGAAAAATACATGTAATTATGGAAAAAGCGCGCGTTGGCATACTGTAGTGTACGGTGTTCAAACGGGTCAGCTATAGTACGCTGGGTCAACTTAGCAATTGCAGCACTCTCCCATCGTGGCCGTCGTTCTCCTCTGCGGCTTTCCCCTGATGCGGGTGGTCAACCGCGTCCTCTACATCGGCATCGAGAACGGCCTCTTCGGCTCCATGATCTTCATCGAGCGGGCCATCGACAGCAAGGCCCCGCCCACTTCCGGCGATACCGTAACCCCGGTAGCTCCGCCCACTCCGTTGGATGTAGAGGTAGGCAACAGTTGTGATTGCACCGAGGGAAAACTTGCCCAAATATGGGCAACAGATTTGCCAACTTAGACTACTTGTGCACACGATTTGCCCATATTCGGGCACATAATAGCCCAAAACCAGCGATTTACCCATATATCGGCTAACATTTGCCAAGATACGGGCAAATATAATCTATGTGTGTCGGACCGAGAAATTGGATTTTGCAGACGACAAAGGAAATCTCGGACAGCATATCGACACTGGAGCCGTACGAGGAACTGAGTGAGGAGGAGGACGAGGAGGAGGCAATGTAAGGGTTCAAAGATCAAAGTTCAAAGTTCAAAGTTCAAAGATCAAAGATCATTTTCCAGTGCTCGAGAGAGATTGCTGAGCAACTTCACGATCCGCTCGCTGGCTACTTTCATGGCGTCCGGAGCGGATGTGTATAAGGGCGACTACGGACGGGTTAACCTGAGGAAGGGAGACTTGTAGTTTGGACTATCGTTTTTGTAGTTTGCACTCTCCCATGATTTGTAGTTCGATCTCTGTCCTAATAAGCGGTTCGCACTCGACCATGATTTGTGGTTTGCCATGTATCCTCAGTTTTGCATTTCCCATCTTTTTCATTTTGCACTGATCACTAAAATCCTGTATTGCTGTTTACACTCCGTACATGGGGCAACATTGTCGCCACTTATTTTTCTCGTGTCTTCGCAAGTGTGCCATGTGATTGTTATTTTTTTGATCAAATGCCATAAATTGGTCGTTAATCCACTCATACTTGCACCCAATACTACTCCTTCGCAGCCCAATAATTCATGGATAAATAGGTAAAAAGGCTAAGTTATCCCGTCATTCAAATCACACGACGTCCTGCGGGAGATCACTGCTGGGCCAGTGATATTATCAGTGGATAGATAGATTTGAAATCAATAAAATGACTCCCGAAAAATCGATAAATCAATCAATAAACCAACAAAATAAATAAATAAATAAATAAAATCAATAAATGATTCCGAAAAATCGATAAATCAATCAATAAACCGACTCACAATACAGTTCCTCAACTGCACCCTGAGGGTCTGGGCGTTCTCATCGAGAACCAGATGTTCCACGTACGGATGCACGTAGACCTTGAGGCTGGTTGGGAGGGTGTAGCGGGAGATTGCCTGAATATTGATTGATTGTGAGATATTATTGATTGCTTGTGAGGCATTATTGACTTATTCAAATTAAAATATTGATTAGCGAAAAAGATACTGTCTTTGCAAAACTAGCGAAAGGCTTGATAAATTATATGATAAGTAATCGAAAATCAAATCTGCTTGAACTGCATATTTTAAATAGATTTTTTTCAAGGAATAAAATTTTTTAAATTAATTTTTCCTAACCTTCTTATTGAGAAATGTTTCCAACTTGGTCATGGATTCGTGATAGGATTCCACTAGTTCCTCCTCTTCCCTTTTCTGCTCAGCATCGTCTGAAATATCGATCAGTGGAGTGGATGATAATTCATTCATTTATTTATTTATTTAATAATGAAACAATGAAGCATAATGAAACAGGAAATAAACTCTCAGTTTTTACAAGCCGCTTGTTTCGAGCTATGACTGCTTAAAATTCACCCAACACGCATATTCTATGATATATCTCACTAGCGAGAGAGTTTGTACAGTGGAATGTCGAAAAAACATATAAATAAATTTTAAAATATACTAAAAGTATAAAAATAAAACATAACAAAATTTTTTTTTAAAATTTATGCATTATAAATTGACCTACCGTACTCATCATCATTCTCGTCGTCTTCAGCAGATACCCTTAGAGTGGCTAACACGAAGAACATCACAATGATCGAACACCGCATTTCGCACCCGCCAGTTCAAGCTAAAGCACAATAAATACAGAATTTCAAAGCGATGCTCCTTTATGGAAAATTTAGGGAAAGTATAGCTGACATAAATTGTAGATAAATGTACACAAGCAACGAAATGAAACGAAACACGACTCTAGAGAATAAGTAAAAAAATGGGAGGTTTTATCTGCTTTTCTTTTCGATATTTGGGTATTTTATTTTCCATAAAATACATGTCATGCACTGTTCAAAAGAAAAGAGAGGCTGAAACAACTCTCCAAGTTTTGTCTACTGTGGATTCGTGAGCATTTTTCCTCGTAATGACAAAGGAGAAATAGTGTGTGATAAGAAGAGACGGCAGACATAAAATCGTGAAATAGTGTGTGAAGTTAAGAGACGCAAGGTTTGGAGCCTCGATTGCTGAAGCGAGATTCAATCCTTGTTTATGTTATGCTTCCCTCAGTCAACTGTATACTATTCATCGAAAGTCTCCTATCGATCGGCATTCTGACTGTTTACATCAGTGACCTCAACATAGGCAGTGTTTAGTTTTATATGTATATTTAACATATAAAACAAATATGAAGATACCCCTGCTTTGACCCCCTCTGCATACTATATGCTGAAAGGATAAAGTATTGTAATATAAAAATGTTCAACATTTAATTCACTTTTATTTCATTCTTTTAATTCAGCGAATCTAAATTTACTTCACTGTTGTGTACAGAACCACCGATATATCGATATACATCGACTTTATTTCAGGAAATCACACAGAATAGTCAATAAACTAATGCCGTGGCATGTTTGGTGACACGTAAGGTAGGAGTAAGCGATAAGGGGTCAAGGGTAAACTGCTAGGTCTGCTACTAAACTGCTAGGAACTAGGTAAACTACTAGACAGTAATCTACTAGGTAAACTACTAGGCAGTGATAAGGGGTCAAGGGTAAACTGCTAGGTATGCTACTAAACTACTAGGTACTAGATAAACTACTAGGCAGTAATCTACTAGATAAACTACTAGTTAAGGGTGGGGAAGAGGGATGGAAGTCAGCGATAGGCGTCAATGGTGCAACGTCCGATATGATTGCTCTGGATCCGCTACATGCGAGTTCTGCTCAAGCCTGATGCGAAATAAGATATTTATTGATTTATTTACCGATTTTTCGCAAATCAATTATTGATTGCTAGTTTATTTATCCAGTGATAATATCACTGACACGATATCTTTTGTATAATATCATTGACTCTCGTATTTCAAAAATTAAACTCTGCTGAAAATACGCTACCACAAGTGAAAAAACGAAACTACTCTAGAAAAACTACTCTAGAACACCGGACCAGTCCAATAGTATAACATAAAAGTGTAGAATAGTCTAGAATATTGAGCGTA
This sequence comes from Parapristionchus giblindavisi, assembly GCA_943737045.1. NCBI lineage: Eukaryota > Metazoa > Nematoda > Chromadorea > Rhabditida > Diplogasteridae > Parapristionchus > Parapristionchus giblindavisi. The sequence continues at coordinate 304,548 of CALSFV010000328.1, forward strand.
TAAAAATCACTTGTTTTATCTGTAGAAGAGACTTTCTTGTTTTGCATGGTTCAGAAACTATGCCGATCTCTTTTATATATCATATAGCGCGCGGCGAAGGTCAGCCGGGTTAGAGAGAGGCAGCGGAGAGACAATCGAGAGGCGGGGCGAGATGTAGAAGGCAACATCTCGCCCGCCTCTCGATTGTGACTTCCGTTCGTTATCACCGTTTGTCATTTTCTTATGCAAGTACATTTTATACGCACAATAAACGGCTATTCTTCGTGCTTATTTTATTTTTATCATCCTTTTGGACTTGCCCGGTGTTCTGGTCCGGTGTTCTAGAGTAGTGCCAAGTAGTCTGGTATTTTGCCACTTAAAGTCTACTTAAACTACGTCACAGACTTTAAGTAGACTTTAAGTAAACTTTAAGTGAAAGAACATTTGACGAAATGCATTACAGTATACCACACCACTTTAAGTAGACTTACGTCTCACTTTAAGTAGACTTACGCACCACTTTAAGTAGACTTACGTTTCACTTTAAGTTTACTTAAAGTCTACTTAAAGTGGGAAAGTTTAAGTAGACTTTAAGTGGCAAAATACCAGAGTAGTCTTGCGTCTAACTGCAAGTAGAATCACAGGTTTACTTCAAGTGAAATTATTACATTTTAAGTTTTGAAATACCAGAGGGTCAGGCACAGAGCGTCAATTTTGTTCCTTTCATAATATCTTACCTTCGGAGTTGTACCGGCATTCGCGGGAGCCGTTGAAATCAGCTATAAAAGACGCCATAAATATTCAAATTATTTGAAAAATACTGTTGTTTTAATAGCTATTTTCCAATGCATTTCACATTTGATTGACGCGTCCATGCAGTCACGGAAAATATGGTTACATTTGCCTTATGCACGGGTCGACGAAAATTTTGGAGTGTGATGGTCAGCAAGTGGGAAACCCTGATTGTCATCAGGGGTACAGTAAGAGATTACGGTAGGTTAAGGTAGCCAACCATTATTGATCGATGGTCACGGTAACTTCCTACCGTATCCCTGATGATAATCAGGGTTTTCCACGTGAGAACTAGGCCGCACCAAATTTACCTGGACGCTTGCGTAAAACAAACGACGCATAGGAACGATGGTAACTAGTGCATTTTACATTCATCAGGCACCATATAAACTATTCAGGTACTCTATTTTTATCATAATTTAATGGTATTACAGGCTTGCTGTCTTGACGAGTAGCCTCAATAACTTCCGATTTCTTGCCTGAAATTAGCTTGTATTGCATGCGAAATTCAGCGGTTCATGTTGATCCATTTCAGTCGCAGACCCATGACTAATTTGTTTGTTAAATGCGAATAAATATAAATCAATTTTTTTAATCAATTAAGCAAAATTTTACTGGGTGGCGCTGTAGGCGTTATCGGTCCTACGGATCCAATCCTTGAACGATTACTGCCTAAAGGATATCGTTAGATAGGAAGCAATACTATCAAATTTCGTTCATCTGTATCGCATAAGGAAATAAATAAATAAATATATTATTATTATTATTATTATTATTATTATTATTATTATTATTATTATTATTATTATTATTAATATTATTATTATTATTATTATTATTATTATTATTATTATTATTATTATTATTATTATTATTATTATTATTATTATTATTATTATTATTATTATTATTATTATTATTATTATTATTATTATTATTATTATTATTATTATTATTATTATTATTATTATTATTATTAATATTATTCTCGTTGTATACCAATCTTGGCGGTGCTACGTTTCGAATACGAGGAAGCGGTTGAAGATGCGCGCGAAATCGGAGTCGTAGCCGTCGTATCCCAGTCGTCTGGGTCGCCCCAGTCTCCCGCTTTCTGCTTGTAAGATGGAATAACACACAGAGAAAAGAGGTGTTATCCACAGCACATAAGACCTGTGTAGTGTTATATTTAACACTTTTTGAGCTAATAGGTTATAGAATAAATAGAGCTTTGTTATTCTTGTCATTATAAATGAATATTGATATTGTCTATGTGAAGCCAAATAGAGGAGGACAAGATAGATGTTAGATTTATTTCAAGACGTTTCGGTGATAATCACCATCATCAGTTGGAATAATACCTCAAACTTGGGTTTAATTACCAAAAAAAAATTTGGTTTAATTACCCAAGTTTGAGGTATTATTCCAACTGATGATGGTGATTATCACCGAAAGGTCTTGAAATAAATCTAAGATCTATCTTGTCCTCCTCTATTTGGCTTCACATAGACAATATCAATACTTTTTGAGCTATTTTAACACCCAAAAAGTGTTAAATATTACACTTCACAGGTCTAATGTGCTGTGGATAACAAATCTTCTCTCTGTGTGTAAGGGACGCGAGAAAATGGTTGTTGGATGCATACTATTATTATATTTATGCTAATTACGGTATTACGGTACACTACAGTACACCATTGCCGAGACAGCGCCAGTGCACTGCATTTCAGTATACTGTGTTGTCGTATACTGTATGTCGTATACTGTATAATGTGCTGCCGTATACAATATCAGCGTATGCCGGTGTACCGTATTACCGTACACCACCGGCAGGCTACCGTATAATAAATATTTATCGCATCTTTCAATTTTATGACAGGGTTAAAAGAAGATAATTGATACTACGAGTGGTAAAATAAGAAGAAGCGAAAAGAACTGTAACAGCTAAGTCGCAGTATTAAATTATGAACATAAGAACTACAGTACTAAGGGGTTTTTGCATAGTTACAATTGAATCTTCTTCCAATGAGCAACTATTCTGTTACTTAGAAAGGCTAAATACTTAGAAGAAGATGTTGGATGGATACTAGGGTTCCGCATTCGTGCACTAGGTCGTGCAATTCGTGCAATCGTGCAGAGTCGCGCATCATTTTCATTCATCAGCGACATTTATTTGCAATGCTTTAGTGGAATTTGCATTTATATAACAAAGAAAATGCCGATAAAGCATTAAAAATAGCGACAGTTAAATGCCGAGGATGAATGAAAATGATGCACGACTCTGCACGATTGCACGAATTGCACGACTTAATGCACGAATGCGGAACCCTAATGGATACAAAGCTTCATGTCATACCTTTGAGCAACAAATGTTGCACACAACGAGCACGATCAAGATGACCGTCACACAAAGGAACGCCCAATAACAAACGGCGGTGACTTCATTGTCGCTGCAATTTTGAAACTCTCCGCTCTGGTCTCTCACTTTCTAGCCTGCACGAGAGTATTCCCAGAGCAGACATTGAAGTTTCTTCCAATATCGCTCAACTAACAATATTTTATTTAATAGTGTTAAATCGAAATTTAGCTAGTTTACAAGTCTAAAAAAATTAAAATTTTAATTCGCGTTCCAAATTTCTATCACAATGGCGAAAACGATGGAGAGTCGAATAAATAGTCAACTTTCCGGTCTTTCAACGGAATTTCAAATTTTAAAGAATTTCAAACTTTTCGTATTTATTTTCCGGTTTTCTATGTGCATGAAAACTCGCTATTTTAGAATATCCATCATTTCTGTGCGCATGAGATATTCGAATAGTCATTTATACAGCCAATTGTTAGTTGATATTATATATATATTAAAGTCAAAAAACTTGAAACTCTCCGCTCTGACCGTGCTCTCTCGTTTTTTCTGTGTCTACGAGAGATCATCTCGAGATATCCCTCTATAGCAATGTACAACTTACTCAAGTTTTGGTGAACGATGAAAAGTATTTCGTGATGCAACTGTAGATGTGGTTTCTGAAATATTATTATAATATTATTATTATTATTATTATTATTATTATTATTATTATTATTATTATTATTTTATTATTATTATTATTTTATTATTATTATTATTATTATTATTATTATTATTATTATTATTATTATTATTATTATTATTATTATTATTATTATTATTATTATTATTATTATTATTATTATTATTATTATTATTACAATAGGTGGGCGCTTGAAAACGAAAACTTTTTGCGTACAGCCTTGCCTTCCCATCGGGGCCTTGTGCATAGCCTTGCCTCGAAAAAGTTGAAAAATTTCCAGTCAAATTTGTCAAAAAATAGCCATGCGCACAGCCTTGCATCCCAATTTCAACATGTTTGTTCACAGCATCCCCCCCAACGTGCCCATCTATGTATTATATGCTCACGCACGAACGAGACAGCCGAAAATGAGAGAAGAAATAATAAATGACATAATAAGAACTCTCTAACAAAACATTTTTTATGAAATTTTATTTTATTTTTTCATGCATCTTCTTACCAAGCTGCTTAAGACAATATATAAATAGATCTCTCGAATCCTCGATCCTCTCTGCTCCAATTACCCACATGCCAGACGTGGCGTCACAGACTAGCGGGCCATCCTTCAATTGATAATTATTGATTGAATTGATCTCTAAGCCAAATCATAAAGTATTAATTTCTACTGACCACTGTAATGTTTCCGTAACGAATATTCGGGAGGTAGGCACTGTCAGCACAGGAATATGTATTGCCATTCTTTTTGATCTGTAAAAAATCAATAAATTGCGGTATCGATTGATTGTTGGCGGTTGGTTATAGCATGTGCAACTATCATGAATTTGCGCCGTGGCTACTACCGCCCTGCAGAGCGCAGCTAAAATTTCAAAGCAGAGCCTCGAAAAGCAAGCACTCGATTTGAAAAAAAGTTTCAATATTCTTTCCAAGTTGCGTCGGTTTTAAATTGCACGCTTGAGTAGCCAATCAACGCGCAAAGTGTCAGTCGATTTCACTCTTTTCCATGGACTCCAGGGGTATGTCAATCCTCTACAAGAGCACGGGAACAAACTCGATCTCAAGGATAAGGCAAAGAAGCTCGGAGACAAAATCGGAGGTCTATTCAAGACCAAGAACGAGCACGATGACTATCCCACTACTGAAGCATACTCTGGAGCGCTCACCTTCTGGCAGTCGGTCACACCATTAGGGCACACGAACTTTGCGAGAGCAGAGTTCTTTTCGCATCCCACTGAAAATATTTCATTTCATAATATCAACTCTCGAGTTCAATGGAGCGTAACCTCTCTCAATGGTCTCTTCATTGCGCACACTATTTTTCTGTTCTCTAACAACGAGAGAGCATTGCGCGTCGAAGAGACCATTGCGTGAGGTTACGATCCCTTGCACACCCAAGTCATTTGTCTGACCCAACGCACACCCTAGATGACCCATTTGAATTCGTCGCGAGATTGTAACAACTAAAACTCTCATTGGCTGTCTAATAACCAACCTTTATCCACGCAGCGTACATCGGAAACGTTAACATCGCGTGACTTGAATGTCCACGATGGTTTGGCGAGTGATGAGTTGGATGAGCAATTCAAGGTCGATGCTGGGTAGAATTTCCCCTCCACCGACATCTTCTGATCTTTGGTGCACTGTAAATTAAGTTTCAATTCATATAAATTTAAATTTTATTACTATCTTCAGATAAATTTTACAACATTCCGAGTTCAATCGTGTTTTAGCATAGAAAATAAATTGCAGAATTGAAAAAAAATTGAAAGTAAATGTTTGATCTAAGAATGGGGAATCGTAATTTGCAAACCTTAAATTCAGAGCATTGTTCATGCCATTCAGAGGAGCCAGACAGGACACACGATGTGCATCCTAAATCACAAAAATCCTAAATCACTAAATTAAAGGTGGAGTTTCTTGAATATTTTCGTAAAGAAACTGTGAAGACAGAAAGGTAGCAAAAGTTATTCTACATACCGTACACTATTTATTTTATGATGATTCAGCTTATTGATCGCTAGAAACATGAATGAACCATCAGGCCCCGTGCAGGGAAAGGCGCGCTTTTTGAAAATTCGGCAATAGGTTTCGAACTTGCGTCAAACGAGTAACGAGTTGTGCTAACATCTCGCATATCACTTGGCATTTGCGCAAGAGAGATGTGACGGATTTGCATGAACATTCGAGGGTCTCCACCTTTACAATACAATTTACCTTGTTTATCACGCATGTCAGCTAAGGATTGACTGATTCCACTACACACTTTTGAGTTGACCCCCTCTTTTCTCCACGGTTTTCGATGGTCCTTGGGTAGGACATCCCTGAACCAGAGTAGCAAGGTTGGTAGATCAAACATCTCTCCAGGAGCTCACGTCAAAGTTCGTCGTTGAGGCCCCTTCCGATGCGATTTTCACGGCTCACAGGAGAGCTAGGAAAAAGTGATCAACAGATGAAATGTGTAATTTCTCGAGTACTTTCAGGTAAAAATGTGAAAACCCAACTTCTTGATTTTGTGTTCCATAAGGAATTGATTTTGTTCCACAGTTCCGGGACCTATTTCGTTTTGGGCTCAATCGATAGAGCTCGTCAATAGCTTTCCTTTAAGCCCTTGGGAGCCGATTTAAGTTGGCATTTGGCTGAATGACGGTCAAAAAACTGCATTTGAAAGCTGGTAGATCACTAATAAAAGCCGCGCGTTGCTTTGATCTACTCGCCATTGTCGGCTAATTGACAGGATTGTCCTGTAATATACTGGAGAATATGCTGACGATCAATCTGATGTCGAGTCGCTCATTCAAGTACGTTTTGTTCTCGCTGCAGCCAAACCAGCGAAATTAGTCCATTCCGATGGTTCCTGATGCGGATTGACCGATGATCTGAGAGAAAGTTCCAGTTCCACCCAGGGGATGGGCATCCAAGATGGCTACGTCGATTCAATCCAGCAAGAACTCTCTCGGGAATTCTTCGAGAAACATAGATCACTTGGCCAGAGATCCAGAGAGCTCTAAATGGAACTTTCTCTCAGATCTACAGCATTCATCGGTCAATCCGTATCAGGAACCATCGGAATGGACTAATTTCGCTGATTTGGCTGCAGCGAGAACAAAACGTACTTGGGTGAGCGACTCGACGTCAGATTGATCGTCAGCATATTCTCCAGTATATTACAGGACAATCCAGTCAATTAGCCGACAATGGCGAGTAGATCAAAGCAACGCGCGGCTTTTATTAGTGATCTACCAGCATTCAAATGCAGTTTTTTGACCGTCATTCAGCCAAATGCCAACTTAAATCGGCTCCCAAGGGCTTAAATGAAAGCTATTGACGAGCTCTATTGATTGAGCCCAAAACAAAATAGGTCCCGGAAGTGTGGAACAAAATCAATTCCTTATGGAACACAAAATCAAGAAGTTGGGTTTTCACATTTTTACCTGAAAGTACTCGAGAAATTACACATTTCATCTGTTGATCACTTTTTCCTAGCTCTCCTGTGAGCCGTGAAAATCGCATCGGAAGGGGCCTCAACGACGAACTTTGACGTGAGCTCCTGGAGAGATGTTTGATCTACCAACCTTGCTACTCTGGTTCAGGGATGTCCTACCCAAGGACCATCGAAAACCGAGGAGAAAAGAGGGGGTCAACTCAAAAGTGTGTAGTAAAGCAGACGATTTTGGTCAATCCTTAGGTGACATGCGTGTTATACTGAATTATTTATAATTTTTTTTCGAAAACACTATTTCATGGTATAAAATAACGTTATCGCCTGGTACATATACCAAGTATTAAATTCACAATGAATTATTCATGTTTCCACTTTTTAAGGGTAAAAATGGTTTAAATATATTACTGACTCTTGCGAGCACATTTGGCTGTAGCATTCGACGATAACGGTACATATTCAGTGGACGAAGCATTCTTGACCGTGAACACATCGAATGCGCATTTCATTGCTGCGCCGTCCAGCCATTTACCATCACCATTGTGATATCTGACATAGCAAATTATGATAAGAACTGTCGGTTTTTTTTACAGAGTAAAGGATAACTTACAAGGGAAGCCAGGTTGGCTGGTCTCGGACTTCGGGATGGGACATATACCATTCGATAGGTATCCGAAAAAGATTTTTCACACTCAGAAAAAAAGGTGTAAAAATGAACAGGTGTAATTTTGTGGAACACCTCGGAGTGTTTTTATGAAGACGTAGGGGTGTCCTAATTTACACCTTTTAAAGCGCTCTTTTGAACACATGAAAAGATGTCCAGTTTTACAGGTTTCAGCTTCACGTTCAAAGTTTCGAGTCTCTAATTTACACCTTCTAATGTGCTCTTTTGAACACATGAAAAGATGTCCAGTTTTACAGGTTTCAGCTTCACGTTCAAAGTTTCGAGTCTCTAATTTACACCTTTTAATGTGCTCACAAGGGAATGACCAACCATCCCCGTCGAGTTATGACTAGTGATATATACCATTCGAATCGCCATGTGATTCTGATAATACATCGTTAATGACTAGACTCAAACGTTTATGATCTTCGAAAAAATCGATATTTAAATTCGGCCAAATTCGTGTGGTTTTTTACACAACGCATGCGGATGGGTTGGTGAACTCTACTATCTTCTTTCGTAACATCGGCTCGTGTAGTGTAGTGGATAAGATGCCTGCGTTTAATCTTGACTGTAAAGGGTTCGACCCCCCTTGCCGCACTTTTCTTTTGCTGATTTTGTTGCTGTAGAAAGTTTGAAATGTTTTGCTGTGATTATGAAAGCTAGAAAAAAAACACATTCAGCAAGTTTTCTTGATGGAAAACACTCCTCAAGGAAAATTGAACTTTGATCTTTTTGTTTATGGCATTATTTTTTGCAATCTCCTTCTCCCTCTCCCTCTCCCGAGGTCGAGGTCATGCAATGAATGACCTGAAAAACAGCAATGAGAGTTCAAAGATCAAAAATCATGCGAGTACGGTAAGTGCTTCCATTTCTTCTTGGACTGTCTTCCAAAGCCTTGATGTCATTGTTCTTCCTGTTCATTCATTATGTGCCACAAATGTGAAAACTGTATTTTCCTTACTTCACTCATTTTGTTGTTCAAACGTGTTGAGTGTGTTATTTTTTTCTATAATCACAGCAAAACATTTCAAACTTTCTACAGCAACAAAATCAGCAAAAGAAAAGTGCGGCAAGGGGGGTCGAACCAAGGAGGCAAGGGGGGGGGGGGGGGCAAGGGGGGTGACAGTCAAAAGTAAACGCAGACATCTTATCCACTACACTACACGAGCCAATGTTTCGAAAGAAGATAGTAGAGTTCACCAACCCATCCGCATGCGTTGTGTAGAAAACCACACGAATTTGTCCGAATTTCAATATCGATTTTCTCGAAGATCATAAACGTTTGAGTCTAGTCATTAACGATGTATTATCAGAATCACATGGCGATTCGAATGGTGTATGCCACTACTCATAACTCGACGGGGATGTTCCGGGGATGGGATGGGGACGGGGATGATGGGGATGTTCTGATGTTTCCTGGTCATTCCCTTGTCAGTGGTACACCTGGAAAGGTGTTCTTTTAAACCGAATACCGCCTCCACCAAACCCTTCTGGTGTTTGCCGCGCCCTATATGTATACACTTGCATTCAGGCAATGCGCATGTCATCAAGCGATTGTGAATTCTATTCTTATTACAATTGAAAGATATGATTGTGACACGGAAGTCTGTTGTCACTCACAAATTTTTGACAGTCAGTACAACATTGACAATGTGGTTGGAGTCTAAAGATAGAGTTAATGAATGAGAAGGGGTGACCGCGCCATTCAAAAAGGTGTAGTTTTTACACCTCGAGGTGTTCATTTTTACACCTTTTCATGTGTTGAAAAGTACACTTTTTAGGCTGTGAATAGTTACACATCGGGTATTAGAGTCTGATCCAATGAACATGAAAAGGTGTTCTATTTTACACCTTTTTTTCTGAGTGCATGTTGACCATTTTGGCAGAATGCCCCTGGGCGCAGAGTTATTTGCATATTTCTCCGGATTTTCGCCCTACAACGAAACACATTCTCTGTGAGATTGCTTGTGCGGGAATCGAAGTTGCAAGCAAAAGATACATAGATCATCCTCTTTAAGTAAAAAAAAATCATTTCAACCATTGCTTGTGTTGTTTACCACTCTTATTCACTACTGCTTGCTTTCGATCTCACAGAGAATGTGTTTCATTGTAGGGCGAAAATTCGGAGAAATATGCAAATAACTCTGCGCCCAGGGGCATTCTGCCAACATGGTCAACATGAAAAATCATCTTTTTCGGATACCTATCGAATGGTATATGTTCCATCTCGACGTCCGGGACCGCCCAACCAGACCCTTGTTAGCGAAGTTCCAAAAATCTCTAGATGTAAAAGGTATGAAAGGAATTAAATGTACTTTGCACTATGAAAAGCATGACAGTGTACTTCTTTAATAATACTGTATAAAATACAATATAAATGACATTTGAGAAAAAATAAACCTCAGAAAGTAGTTGAGAGGACAAATGTATACGTTCTCAGTCGGTATTTGAGGCTCGCATTCCTCTTCGGGGGAACACTCGGATAGTTTGACGAAATGATTATCCACGATCGTAGAGTTGCATTTAACTTTAATAACATTTTATTTTATTTATCGTACACCACAAGGGTGTTTCAACAAGTACAAAGTGTTCGAGTGCAAGAAAATATGTGAAAACAAAAACAAAAATTATTAAAAGAGAGGGAGGGACATAGAGATGGGGGGGGGGAAGAGAGATCAATTGATCACGCATATTGAGCCAATTAGTACAATTTGGCAAAGGCCCGAAAGGAATAGCAAAAGGCGAACGAGTGTGAAGTGGAGATCTCTTTGTTTACGCGACATTTGACAGCGAAAAACTGTGAATAATTTTTGATTGATCACTATATATTTCTTACCTTATACACCCCCCACCCCTTTTTTATTCACCATAACAATTTATGAGAGTCATTATAATCATGTAGCATTATGTTTCACTCGTATTTCAAATTGTTCTCGTTGCGCTCTCGGGCGTAGATAAAATATAAATATATAAATGAATAACTATTTTTCGGCATCGACAACAACGAACCTAATTTTGTGATCTTCTTGTAATCCATCAAATTGACCAGAGAGAGGCCTTTATTATAGTCGCCGAACCGCAGCGCCTTCTCGCCGACTATGGAAAACTCGCGCGATAGGTAATCACCCTGAAAATATAATTTAATTTATTTAGTTTGTGATTAATTATTATGGTCTTGGGGTGTCTCATGAGTGGTCAGAAAATTCCTTTACAGTAAAAAAATCCCTTGCTAACCTACTAATAAGAGAATTATTCCGATGTATATACGAAAATAATTATAAGTACGTGAACATTTGATAGGGGAAAATCCCAGTAATGTAAGATAATTATTGCATTATATGACTGGGAATAGTTCTCCTGGTGCTCCTTAGCTAGGGATTTTTTTGTTGTTTAGAATGTATTGACCCAAATTCCAATTCATCTTTGACGAATGTTTCCCCCTAATTTAAAAAGTTCTTTTTGTGCTTACAATATCTTCCGTAGACGTTAGAGTGAACGAGCAGAACGTGCTATGTTCTTTACTGGCGTTGTGGTTAGCGGCGTTGTTCTTTACTTGTACTGAAAAGAAGAGAAAATGATTACATAGGTTTACGATAAATTAGGAAGTGCAATGCCAGGAAACGATTAGGATTGCCAAGAGCGCAATAGTGGATGCAAAAAAGTGTACGCCTATGTTGAAGAAACTATTTTTTAATAATTAAAAAATTGGAATTACAACAAAAGCATACTAATTGATTCATTGAACTTCGATTGCACTCCTTTACTGTCACATCTGACCATTTCGGATGCGACTTTGTCAGGTGTTCCAACGACCAATCGCATTCCTGAGCCGAGAGGAATTTTGGCGTCAATCAGCGTGAACTGCCAAACAGTAGCAGATTCGGACCTTAAATGAGTTTGCTGAGTGATTTGAATTTAAAAATAACCATTATCGAAGTAATTGCATGTATTTATTACAAAACGCTGGAAAAGACTTATCACAATGCGCTAATATTCATACCAACCATTACCCTATTCAGAAGTGGTGCCCAAATTTAGTCTCATTCTCTGGTTTGATGAAAAGTACGGAAAAATTAATTAGGGTGTGACAGCAGAAGCGTGCAAAAGGGAAATTGTGATAGGGACTCCTTTACTAGATCTGCGAACCCATGTGATTGATCCTTGATGTGTCTAATCAAGCGATCACTCGTGTTATCCCTGTTATTAAAGCATGAAAATACTTGGACGACGATTTTTTAATGCAACTTAATCAGCATTCTCAATTAAGATCACAATCTGCAACGGCATGGCAGTTCACTATGATCGATACAACAGTTTCTTCCGACTCGGGAACGCGATTGGTATTTGGAACACCTGACAAGATTAAATCAGAATTGGTCAGATGCGACAATAATGGAATACAGTCGAGTTTAGATCAGTCAATTGGTATGCATTTGTAGCAAAGAAATAAATTATATGCTTAATTTTTGTCATTTATATATTTATGTTTGATTTATAATAGATTCTTCTACTCAATTTTAAATATTTTGCATATTCTAGTCATTTTTCTGTTTTAAACGTTTGTTGAAAAGATTTTACATGAAAATGTACTACTAAATTTTTTAAAAGATGGTTTTGTCTTTCCAGTTCAAGTGAAGGGTGACGCAAACGCAACTAATAGCACGTTCTGCTCGTTTACTCTGACCTCTACGCAAGATATTGTCGTAAAATTTCTTTAAATATAGGAATTATTCCGTCATATGCGTATTGGCAATATTGCCTTACCTAAAAAGGAATAATTACTTAAAGAGGCTGACGCCTTTGTCAACGGTCTCTTCAGCGGTCAACGTTCTCTCGTTGTTAGAGAACAGAGAAATATGTAGTGGGCCACTATTGCCAATACGCATATGACGGAATAATTCCTATATTTTAAAGAAATTTTACGACATACAATATCTTGCGTAGAGGTCAGAGTAAACGAGCAGAACGTGCTATTAGTTGCGTTTGCGTCACCCTTCACTTGAACTGGAAAGACAAAACCATATTTTAAAAAATTTAGTAGTACATTTTCATGTAAAATCTTTTCAACAAACGTTTAAAACAGAAAAATGACTAGAATATGCAAAATATTTAAAATTGAGTAGAAGAATCTATTATAAATCAAACATAAATATATAAATGACAAAAATTAAGCATATAATTTATTTCTTTGCTACAAATGCATACCAATTGACTGATCTAAACTCGACTGTATTCCATTATTGTCGCATCTGACCAATTCTGATTTAATCTTGTCAGGTGTTCCAAATACCAATCGCGTTCCCGAGTCGGAAGAAACTGTTGTATCGATCATAGTGAACTGCCATGCCGTTGCAGATTGTGATCTTAATTGAGAATGCTGATTAAGTTGCATTAAAAAATCGTCGTCCAAGTATTTTCATGCTTTAATAACAGGGATAACACGAGTGATCGCTTGATTAGACACATCAAGGATCAATCACATGGGTTCGCAGATCTAGTAAAGGAGTCCCTATCACAATTTCCCTTTTGCACGCTTCTGCTGTCACACCCTAATTAATTTTTCCGTACTTTTCATCAAACCAGAGAATGAGACTAAATTTGGGCACCACTTCTGAATAGGGTAATGGTTGGTATGAATATTAGCGCATTGTGATAACAGACGTGCGCGAAAATGGGGATTCTGGTAAGGACATAAAGGATGCACTAATATTATATAATATTATTATATTATGCACAAATATTATATAATATAATATTATATTAATTTTAAAATAAACAAACTTCACTATAAATGCACGTTGATTGCATGTTCCTACATTCTCAGCGGAGAAAAATTCGGTAAGTTCGCCTGTACCAATGACACCTCCGGATTTACAAGCTTTGTCGACATAGCACTTCTGAAGATAACGTTCCTTATAAGCCCGTATTTTTGCCCACGAGATGTGAGGACCGAAATCACTAAATTTCTAGGAAGTCTTCACTTCAATTGTTCGTGAGGGTACGCCCAGAGAAACCGTGCACAATACTTGTAAAGTGTTATAGGTATTTAACACTTTGAGTAAGAAAACCTTGAAAAGTGTCAAATTAACACAAGTCTTCTGCAGTGTGGAGTAGGGATCCGCATTCGTGCAAATGCACAGCCGGTACGATCATGAACGAAATAAAAATGATGAAAAGTCATTCTGCACAATTATGTTATATTATGCTAAACAAACACAGTTTGTTGAAGTATAATATTTATTATAGTTACATTGCAATATCAATCAATTGGCTTTGTCGGCGTCGTCGGCAGTATTCACACGATTCACGTGGTTAGCCACGTGGGGAAAAAAGAGCCGTGCAAAATATTAAAAATTTTGCAGAATTTAATTGCATTAATGCAAATTAGATAAATTCATAGCACGGTTGAATTTTTTCCAAAATGGAGCGGGACGCTCAACCATTTCATTCTTCTTGAGTGTGTGAGGCCTTTCGAAGAAATCAGAGTATTTCGTTGTCGAATACTACTATTTACCACATGGCTGAGGAACGTGTATTTTACGTTCCGTTGTGTCCCTTGTATTTGAGTGCACCCTTGCCAGAATCCTTTAAAGTCTTAGTCTTCTTTGCAGTACTTTGCGTAGACTTTGAACCTTTGGTGGAGACCGACTTAATAGTTGATGCGTTGCAGAAATTTCAAGTTTTGAATCAAGAAATATCAATCAACGGGTGGGTGCGGTGGGCTCTTGATTGATATTGCAATGTAACTATAATAAATATTATACTTCAACAAACTGTGTTTGTTTAGCATAATATAACATTATATTTCATTGCCATATCAATCAATTGGCTTTTTCAAAGATCACCTTGTATTCAGAACTGAATTTTGAAAAGTGTCTTTGTCAGAGGTATCCTTAAATAAAAGCGTTCGAAGGTAATACTGTTTGTAGACCAATTAACCGCTTCTATAATCTGATTAGAGGATAAGCCAGCCCTGTTTGTGCAAGTTGTTGAAACAGCTCGAGTAGATTGTACCTCGTATGAGGTGTAACTCGAAAGTGAAAGTACTTTACAAATTCTTCTGATAAGTGTTTGTGACTTAATTGAACCGAAAGGTTGTTTATAAGATAACAGAAGAAAATCAGACCGATCATCATAGGAAGTCTTTTGACCGTAAAGATTAAGAGGCATGCTCCCTAAGACTCGATCATATTCGACCACCCCCGGACACGTGCGCTAGCAATGGGAACTGGGGGTCCATACTTGGGTGTTAGGAGTGTCACCGGCCCTGATTACACAAAACAGCAGAAATTTCCTGTTTGTGCCCTCAGGCTATTAGAAAAATTAATTTAAGTGCAAAAACGTTTAAAAATCATAATTTCTCAAATTGTTGAGATAAATTCCAAATATCATTTGCGATGCGTCTAGGGTGCACAGAGCTTGCTAATTCACTATTAGCATCGAATGTGCGTTGATTCCTAAACCACTTTTTTTACTTAAAATTTTTGTTTTTTCGGACAAATTATTGCTTGTTGTAGATTGCTGCAAAGATTTCCGACCAGGTATTGTAGCCTAAGCAATTCTGCATTGATTTCACTTAAAACCGGGTTCTTCCCGTTAGACCATCTTGCCGAAATTTTCGCTCGAATTTCCGTCATCGATGGTTTTCCCGAACAAATGTATTTTCCAAACGTATTTTCCAAACGATTGGTGCGGAATTGTGGTCTACACAAGGTTTCGAAGTGAGGCCAGTCAAATGACACAAGAAGCCCATCACTTGGATCAATTTGAAAATTTCGATTTTCATGACCCGGGGGTCATGGTCTGAAAATTTTCAAAATTTCTCAAGTTTGAAATGTTTTCATTTCTGCGGCTTATTGTGAAGTATTGATGCTGTGAATAATATTTATCCAATGCTCAATGGCTGATCTATCCTTTCAACCATTTTTTTGAAAATTTTCATTCTGATTGCGTGCGAAAAATCAGAATTGTGTTTGAATCAGTTTCCAACTTGCTTTCTGTAACATTCTGTCATAGTACTATACAATATACATAATCAATATGAGAATTGTTCATTTTCGAAAATTCAGAAAATTAAATTTGAGTGCCTACTTTCACGGTAAATTTTTGAAATATTGCAGTTTGTCGACTCGAATGCTGCGACAATGAGCAAATGACAATGACAATGTGAAGTTTCACGATGAGTAAACATAGTAGAACTGAAATCCCGGCATTTGGCTCACTTTTGAAAAATCGATTTCCATGACCCCGGGTTCATGGCAAAAAAATTGAATTTTCGAAAATGAACGATTTTCAAATTGATTATGTATATTGTAAAGTACTATGACAGAATGTTACAGAAATCAAGTTGGAAACTGATTCAAACACAATTCTGATTTTTCGCACGCAATCAGAATGAAAATTTTCAAAAAATTGGTTGAAAGGATAGATCAGCCATTGAGCATTGGATGAATATTATTCACATCATTGGTACTTCACAATAAGCCGCATAAATGAAAACATTTCAAACTTGAGAAATTTCGAAATTTTCGGACCATGACCCCCGGGTCATGAAAATCGAAATTTTCAAATTGATCCAAGTGATGGGCTTCTTGTGTCATTTGACTGGCCTCACCTCGAAACTTTGTGTAGACCACAATTCCGCACCAATCGTTTGGAAAATACGTTTGGAAAATACATTTGTTCGGGAAAACCATCGATGACGGAAATTCGAGCGAAAATTTCGGCAAGATGGTCTAACGGGAAGAACCCGGTTTTAAGTGAAATCAATGCAGAATTGCTTAGGCTACAATACCTGGTCGGAAATCTTTGCAGCAATCTACAACAAGCAATAATTTGTCCGAAAAAACAAAAATTTTAAGTAAAAAAAGTGGTTTAGGAATCAACGCACATTCGATGCTAATAGTGAATTAGCAAGCTCTGTGCACCCTAGACGCATCGCAAATGATATTTGGAATTTATCTCAACAATTTGAGAAATTATGATTTTTAAACGTTTTTGCACTTAAATTAATTTTTCTAATAGCCTGAGGGCACAAACAGGAAATTTCTGCTGTTTTGTGTAATAAGGGCCGGTGACACTCCTAACACCCAAGTATGGACCCCCAGTTCCCATTGCTAGCGCACGTGTCCGGGGGTGGTCGAGTCTTAATGACCATCTCTCTTAAATTAGGTCAGAGAACTAAGTTCCTATTGTTAGTACTTTACAGAGTGTGCTCTTTGTCCTGATTGACTAATTTATGTCAAATCTATGACAAAATTTTGAAAATCTGAGCTGCACTGAAAATTGGAAGATTGAACTTACAAATCTCTGAAACTCGTAGGAGAAGTTGAGCGAAAGTCATTGTAATCTTCCTAATTAACTGTTTCACTGAAGTTCTGAAGCTCCCCAAAAAATTTACAAAACTTTGTAAGCATGCCATATATCAGAATATTAAGCTTTTGTAGGAGTGCCACGGAAAACACCTTTCATGACTTGATCGAGAAGTGATAAGTCAATCTTTTAAAACTTAGTGTTGTTGTTCGTTAACACTGAAGTTCTATGAACAGCGATAGCGTTTATCCTTAACCCCTATCTTTAAGATGGGCAAGATAATTTATCAAGGTGTGCTCGCTAGCAATGACAGAATAATCTTCATTTGCACAAAAAATGATCATGATCTCATATCTGAATCATATTGCGTTCTAGTTTTAAGAAGCTGAACTATCTAGCAAGACGTTGTAGCTGATTCAGAAATGCCCTCACTCAACTATAGTTTGGGAAGAGTTTTCATGTTCGGAGTCAGAACGAGCTCGGCGAATAACAAGGATGAGGGTCCCCCCCTATGGGTTCGAGATCAGGTGGAAAACTTGAATCTTCAGGCAGATACTCTTGGTCCAAGCATAATCTGGAGTGAGCATAATGCATGAATGCGATTTCCAGACCGGAGTAATGATAATGATTGATTGAACCTTATCTGATAGAGCTTTCCGAATTATTTTGACCACTAGATTAAAGGGAGGAAAAGCGTATGCTTATGAACCCTTCTATGCGTGAGCAAAAACGTCTAGTGCGAGAGAACCAGAATCATTTTGCCAGGTGAATAGGCAGAACATTTTGCGGAAGCAAAGATATTGATGCTGGATACTCCAAAAAGACGATCTGAAGAATTAATCAAGGACAATTTCTCCTCGAGAAAAAATCTAAATTCTTCATGAGCTTCAACATAGGATCTTCCTGGAAAATTATTGGCTTAAAGGAATGAAATAGTTTCGAGACCATTGCCAGACATCCTTATTTACTTTAAGAAGATCAAGGCTTTTTGTAACGTCTTTCAGAATTATGAAGGTCACTGCAGTTCTGTTATCTATTTGCAGTTTATGAATTACCCTTTCAAAAACTAAAGCGAAAGACTTCAAGCCAAAGAAGCAAGCATTTCGAGTATAATAATATAATAATGTGATACTCTTTCTCATCCACGGTCCGCTCATCTTCTGTTCAAGACTAAGCTTTCATCGTTAATAATAAGATAACGTTAAGACATAATGTAATGGACGATAAATTAGACCATATTGTCTTTAATGAAAGCGCGTGTGCTATGTGGATATCTTAGATGCTGTTGATGTTGAATTGATTCTCCCAAGAGAAGCAATCAGCTCGAGTCTGGTTAATACTCTTTTGAGTGAATTGAGTGAACTTCGGCAACTATACGCGAAGATTTCAATTCAGGGATGAAAAAAAATCATATTCACAGCATTTATTCTAATTCCAAGGAAATCTATTATCGAGGGTAGTATGAGATCTTTCATAGTTTACTAGCTGTGCTAGTGTCACCATGAGAATACTAGTCAAGACGACTTTTCTCAATAATAGTCTTCATGGAATTAGCTACCATCAAACTATCTTCCATGTTAATTAAAGAAGAAATATTCTAATAACGTAGGTATTCAATCACGGGTATTATCATTTTACTATAGATGATGAGCTGTGGATAGCCCAAATGGTAAAGACCTGTTTCTATCTGTAAACCCGATTTTCTACCTGGAAAGAAGATATTTCTTGTAACAAGGATGGATTTAAAACTTTAAAAACGCATCCTTAAGATCAGTCTTAGCGCATACGAAACCTTGTACAATGATTCCAGTAAGTATGTTAACACATTCCCTTTAGAAATGATCATATCTAATGAATCTATTAATGGACGTATATTGATTATAGTACGCTTTCCTCCCTTCCTTTTTTTTGGAATAACAAAGGTATTTGAGATAACAATGCTACGAGGATTATCGACCAATTCTGATGTCCCCTTTTGAAAGTAACTTAACTGTAAAATATTCTCAGACAAATAGCTTCAAGTTGTCAGAAAAATAAATTATGGAAGTTTCATTAATTTGAAACAGATTTAACCCACTTCTCTAGTAGGCAGACTTCTTAGAGTTGGACATTGCCGAATTCGGACGAAGGACCAAAACATCGAGTCTCGAGAAGGTTTTATCTCCACTTCAGAGCGCTGACATTTAACATAAATTAAATTTATGGCGCGAAAGCAAATTGAAACCATTTCAATATCTCTCACCTCTAAGAGCCTTATCGATGGTTGAATGAGAGAGACCGGCCACTCAATCTTAAATAAGTTTGAGCAACATTTACGTCACCGCTAGTGATGGGATCCTTAACAAGGATGACCTCATTCAGTGTAGTGATAAACATCTCATCCTAAAGTGAAGGATAAAAACACCACCGAGAAGTAAACTATATTCAGCGTTCTACATGAGTAGACTTACGCTAGCTCCATTCAAACTTTCATCAATAATTGTCATAAATAATGATGATAATCGTCTAATTGTGAAAGGAGTTGGTGGTGAATTTACTCTCACACCTTTCTCAGTCTCCGGTGTTTCCTGTGGATGAGGAATGACCGACCCTGAGATATGTAATCGAATAAAATGATTATATTCGAATACATTTTGACTATCGAATCAATTAATAATAACTCAATTGATTATCAAATTCCAAATAAACGAACCTCTGTTGTCGAAATCACTCAGTTTCGAGATTCTTTTTCGATGTTAGAACAACGAAAATAATTAGAATCGTTCACCATCAAGGAATTCTTCAACCGAAGAAATTACTTTCCGATGATGAGGGAGAGGATAAGATCGTTGGATAGCGATTGTTCCCCCCTCGAAGATGCCATGTTAGGGATCTTGAATTCCTCTTGTTCATTATCTAAGAACTCGTCATCCATCTGATCGTGGACAATAATTATAGAGGAAGGATAAAATACTTCATTGCTACGTTAGCCATAAAGTATCTTGGTTAAGGTTTGTGACTACATTGAACCCATATTGGAAACTTCATAGTGTTGTATAACCAAAAGCGTTTCCGGAGGTGTTGAAAACCTCGCGATAATAGCTTCAGTGTTTGACAACTGAAGTTATGGTTAAGGTGTGGATAACCTTAATCTTAAGGTCTAGGTGTGGAAAACCTTGAACCCAAATCGGAAACTTCATGGTGTTGTATAACCAAAAACGTTTCCTGAGGTGATGAAAACCTCAAGACAATAGCTTCAGTGTTTGACAACTGAAGCTATGGTTAAGGTGTGGATAACCTTAATCTTAAGGTCTAGGTGTGGAAAACCTTGAACCCAAATTGGAAACTTCATGGTGTTGTATAACCAGA
This sequence comes from Parapristionchus giblindavisi, assembly GCA_943737045.1. Classification (NCBI taxonomy): domain Eukaryota; kingdom Metazoa; phylum Nematoda; class Chromadorea; order Rhabditida; family Diplogasteridae; genus Parapristionchus; species Parapristionchus giblindavisi. The sequence continues at coordinate 325,126 of CALSFV010000328.1, forward strand.
AGTGTTTCCTTAGGTGTGGAAAAACCTCGAGATAATAGCATCAGTGTTGGATAACTGAAGCTATGATTAAGGTGTGGACAACCTTAATCTTAAGGTCAAAGGTGTGGAAAACCTTAGACCTAAGCTCGCCTTAGTGTGGAAAACCAAGGACGAGAGAGAGAAATACAAAAACTGACCAGTGCCGAAGACACACGAAAGAAGAATGAAATGGTTGAGCGTCCCGCTCCATTTTGGAAAAAATTCAACCGTGCTATGAATTTATCTAATTTGCATTAATGCAATTAAATTCTGCAAAATTTTTAATATTTTGCACGGCTCTTTTTTCCCCACGTGGCTAACCACGTGAATCGTGTGAATACTGCCGACGACGCCGACAAAGCCAATTGATTGATATGGCAATGAAATATAATGACGCATTTTTCGTGCCCATTCGTGCAATAGACATGACAGACCAACCACCAATTTTACCAATTTTATGAATGAAAATGAATCAGAATGAGTCAAATGCATTAATTTGCACGAATGAATACTCAATTATAATAATGAAGTCGTGCGCACGACTTTTCTTTCATTTTCATTTTGAAAATCGTTTTGCACGAATGCACATTTGCGGATCCCTAGTGTGGAGTACACTTCATTCTCTGTGTTTAATGTTGTGATGTTCAAACTTCAAAACCTACCATTGTCTTATCACATTGTCCAAAGTCGATGGAATCCCCGAAAGAGTTATATACCAATATCACGAGAGACACGAATAAGCGAATTATCATCCTGTAATGCAATAAGCTTGGATCGATAAATATCACGGTAGATCAAAGTAACGTTTGATCATTGCTTGTTATTTCATAGTTACGGTAGATTCAAGGTACGATAGATCATAGGCAGTGCAGTACTGTATAATGTTACCTTACCTTGACGAATTGGCAGAAGAAGTGAAGAGAATATTCACTTGGCGAGAGAAAAAAAAACCGACTGATCAGTGAGCCACAAGATGATTAAATGAGCACGAATGACTAATACACAATTATTGCACTTTTACATATGATAATTTTCCAACTAAAACCAATGAAGTCTCTGTACCGCTAAATATCTCAAGTCGGAGAGAATGACGAAATAGTGTGTAAAATGACAAAAGTGTTTATTGGCTGTAGGAAATTCACCTCATACACATATTCATGCTCGAAACATTGAACTGTTCAATTTTCGAATTAAAAAAATTAATGGCGGAATTGATTCAGACATCAGAATACCATCTATGGGATTTACTGAAATCTTCATTAAGGTTTTTCTTTTTTTTATAAGAATTTTGTACTGTAAAAAAACCTTCTCCAGTTCTTCGCTGATAATATTTCCGACAATCATATCAGGAATGCAATTATATCTATGTATTTTGATCAAGGTGAGAGCCCAAACAACACGTGTCTGAGACATACATCATAAATTCCTTAGAATTGGTACAGGTAATACATTTTTCAAAGTGACTTTTATTAGCTAGCTATTTATTATATTAGGCAGCACCGTAAATATGGCATTTGTCTCGGAAACCATATAATTTCAAGACGCAGGCATTCTTTTGAATCTTTATTATAAGTATCTGTCATCAAATCGTTTAATAATTTTTTCTTAAAAAGAAAGATGCCAGATATCGTCTCTTCTCTGTTTTTTTTCAAACTAATAGTACTACTTATCCTTCCCACTAGCCGTAGACTGGCAAGTCTACGGCTAGTTTACTAGAAGTTTACTAGAAGTGGTGTATAATACGGTAATGCATTTCGTCAAATGTTCTTTCACTTGTAGTAAACTAACAGTAAACTGAAAATATGTGACGTAACGTAAGTAAACCACTAGTTTGGAAATACCAGAGTTACGCAGGCATACAAATGTTTATTCATGTGCCATCTGGTAGACTCTTGTGCACTGTATTAATTTGCAGTGCTTCCTGTTCTTGCAACATCATGTGTAATCACACTGTTTAAAAATATCTTTTACACAGTTTTTCTAAATCAACTATGGTTGAAGAATCAAAATAAATCAAAACTCCACCTAATTCGGGTATTCCTCTTGATCGTTTAGGCACGCTCATATTATTTTTTCGTAAAAGATGATCTGGAACTGTGCTCATTGCTTTCAGAATGATATGTTTTGCTTTTTTTCTACAATGTGTAAGCCAAGAAAGCATTACCAATGACAATAAGCCCCGAACAAAGAACTGTAATGATGTGTTACGGAAAAGGTGTTGATCATCTCCATCTGGAATTGTGGGTTTACCACGTGGGAACCACCATCCAACGAACACAAATAGCGCCCTTCGGCTGTTGTTGTTCCACGCGTCTTAAAGCCACACCCCGAGCTAATTTTACTCTCCGCTCTGGCCACGCTCTCTCGTAGACAAAGAGAGCGATAGAGCATTGTCATAGTGAAGAGTTTCAGATTAGCTTGGCTTTAAAGTCACTCCCCAAGCTATTTTGAAACTCTCCGCTCTGGCCTCGCTCTCTCACTCTCTTTGCCTACGAGAGAGTATGGCCAGAGCGAAGAGTAAAATTAACTTCGGCTGTGTCTTTAATGATGCATCTAGCACTATGTACAATTTTTGGGAACGAATTGTACACTACATAGTTTAGAAATTTAGCAAAAACTTCAACCCGCGCGTGTGCGTTCGTCTCGTTTCCTTTCTCCGCCCTCTTATGTTGCTATGATTAATCTATTGCTTTTATTACAAATAATTATATTGTTGACGTATACGTTTGCATATTAATGGTGCATAATTTCTTTATTAAGTATTCGTATTAAGTATTCATGAAAATGAAAGTATTCGTGGAACTAAAACTATAATCTATGTATTCACAGAGAATAGCATACATGAACTCAATCAGTTTCCCCACTGGATGGTGTATCGCAACACTTGTTCTGTCGGTCATATTAAATATAACTCTTGCCTACGTCGCAGTTCGAACGTCTGACCGAATTGGACCTTACAGGAAATAATAATAATAAACTTTATGCGGGCAATAGAAATTGAAATACAGTACAGCAGAATCCCGCCCTTGACATGGGATCCCCGGGTGTCCCGGGGTGTCCCCGCTGTTCCCTCGATTTTTACGCTGTGAATAAGGAATATCAGCTCTTCAAATTGTTTGCATTCTTTTACTCCAGGTTTGACCGAATTTATCACGGAAAGATTGGAATTTTATAAATTAAGTAGCCTGAGAAAAAATATTGAAAATTTGTATTTCTTTCAATTTTTGATGAATGCCGCGCGACAATTTTGAAGAAGTCGCGCACACCCGGCAAATTCTATCGCAAAGTGACTTCGTTCCAGAATTTCTTTTCCTTAGCACAATTGAGTTGACAAGCTTTTAAAAAATTCAACTTTCCTTGATAAATTCGGCCAAATCTGGAGCAAAACAACGCGAACAATTTGAAGAGCTGATATTGCATTTCTTTTTTTAACAATGAATTACTTACAATTCATTGATTCAACACTGTCATTTGTTTTGTTGGACAAGTATTTACTATTTTTACATTAAAATTTTATTGGGAGCAATCCTCTTAAAAACTTGGCCACCTCTTCATGTCGTCAAGCTCCAAGAGTTTTACAGTTTAAAACACATTTATCAAGAGTAGGACTCTGATGTGCATGGGGAAAAAGCTCTTCTTACTTCCGACAGTCCCAGAACACTGATGTTGATCTTCATATGCGCGTCTTCGATTTCACAAATCCGAGAAGATCAACAGGCAATTTGGAGATAACCGAAGAAGTTGGCTCCAAGAGACCGTTTTTTTTAAAATTGCTCAGCGTCCATGACTTCAGCGGGGTTAGGATTTAACGTTAACGGTTTTAACGGATTTAACGGAATTTAACGGAATGTGAAACCGTTAATTTAACGATTTAACGGATCCGTTAAATTTTGATTTAACGCCTAACCCTGGTCCTCAGCAAAATAGTCAATATGATAACATCCTCTATTATGAACACCTATCGAATGCCATATGTCTAATCTCGAAGTACAGGAGTCAATATCCAAACTTTTCTTGTAAGAGCGATGCCATACCATTTTACATCCTTTATGCACAATTATAATAGTCGCTTTAGCAGTTTGAGCCTTTACGTGGTTGCGTTGAAGGATTCAGGCTCCCTTCCAGTGTAGATCTGGAACGTATTTCTACCCTGGATGCTGGGTTTCGCGACGTCTCAAGCTCCTTGAAGCACATCGCCTAACTGTGTCTCATGCTCAATAACGGATGAAACATCCACAACTATCGATTAGGTTGCACATGCGATGATGACTATTATTAGTGCTATAAAATTCAATATACTGGAAATCTTTCATTGCATTTTAATTTTAATTTTAATTTTCTTATTTGCATATGCTTTACTTCTTTATCAGACAAATACGACATATTCACTCATTTGTCACAATTTTAAGGTGTTACTGGCATAGAATCTTGATGTGCTCAGTGGCTTGATCTACTCGCTTATTCTCTGAAATGAGCGCGAATCACAAGCAATAATCACAGTCAATCAACAAAATCAATCCGCCCAAGACCGAAATCTATGGAAGTCACACGTCCGACGTTAACGATTCGACGTTAGCAGAATATCGGACATCCAAGTATTCAAGTAAGTAAGTAATCAACAAAGAAAATCGGCGCTAGGTCGAATGAGAACCGATGAATAAGAATCGACTGGATGATGATCACTGGTACAGCACCGTGCAAAAGTCCGGCCCCAAAATTTGAATCGCTATAACTTTCTTCGTACTTGACCGATCGGCCCCCGGTTTGTTTTATTAAATAGTGTAACCATTGGAGAAAATTTTTGTGTTATTGATTATTACCTACGATGATGAAATGATTTCATCATTCTTGAAATGCCGAGGTGCGATCGTAAAAATAGGTTTATTCTCAGGTGGATTTTTTCAATTAGTCCATTTTTTTGTGAGGAACGAACAACTATCGGTGAACGTTTTAAGCCATTAACCACGTTGCTTGCAATGGGCACGTCTCGGAGATCGATGCCCTCAGCCTTGTAGACGAGGGTGATGTAAATCTGGAAAAAATAATGTATTGAATCAGAAAGATTGAGAATATATCAATCTCGATCAAAGCAAAGTCGGTTTGTCATATAATTATGCGAGCTCCTCGAACTAATAACCCCAAAATTCTCCTTAAAGCATATTCAATCTACATCAGGCCCATTCTAGAAAGCGGTGTTCAATCCTTATCAGAAAAAGGATATAAAAGTCCTTGAACAGGTACAGAATTATTTCACAAGAAGGTTGTTCGCCCGTTGTTTCAAATCAACATGGGAAAATATGCCGCGGGCAAATGTTCGCAACGAAAAACTCGATCTAGAAACCCTCGAACACCGTAGATCCATCATAGACATTAAAACTTCTATTAAACTACTTAGAGGCAAATTTAGGATTTCAAATAAGAAAAATCACTATTTCAAAACATATATTACAAGAAATGGGTTGAATTTCTCCAATTCAGGGTCCCGTTTCCAATACAGGCACAATAACTTCTTTTTGTGAGCGGCCCGTTTGCTTACAAAACCCGAAAAGAGAATCTCCTTTGATGATGGAGACTGATCTGCATGTCCTGTTGTCGCCTATTCATACAGATTCTCTTCCCTCCCCCCAATTCTATCGTCCCTTAGGAACACTGATATCTCCTTCTAGGCTCAATCCATATGCACTATTTCATTCCATTCCTTATTTTCTTCATTTGTTTATTTATTTGTTTCACATCATTTGTTCGCTAAATGTGAATAAATATATATATATATATATATATATATATATATATATATATATATAAATTTGAGATCTGCGAAACGACGATATTTCACGTGACAGTCGTTTCGGCAAACGCACATGCAGCAGCCACCATCCGCCCTATGAATCAACTTGCCTTGACGGTCGACTCAATGTGCGGGTAGAAAAAATAAAAATGAAATAATTATTTTTCAGAATTTTTTAAAAATGTAGTGTGAGTCTCTCTGTGTATTTTTTTCTGTGTACGCGCATCACTACGAGTAAAATGACATAATAAAGCTACATCTTACTCTTGCGAATTTAGAGAAATTTAATTTTCCATTTTTGCGTTTTACACATATCTCACATTCAGCTGCAATTCTCGATGACTCTGAAAACTTGGATTGCCAAGGGAATGTGACCACTATGTACATAATTGTCAGGGCTACAATATGTACTATGTCATTGCTTGCGCTATCTGTTCAACGAGGGTAGAAGGAGAAAAATCTGGAAATCAGACACGGAAAAACATATTCAGAACGATATGATATTATTGTTCAGGAGTGTTTATAAGAGTGCATGACATGTTATTCACCAATAAAAAGAAATAAAATTCCTAGCTATCACGATTGAAAAGTTATGAATTTTTCAATTTTTTATTTTATGAAACTTATGTGAGCCGGGTTTGAGCCCAAGGGCATTTTCACTATAACTTTCATCGGTCTCCCCCCGGTATGTGTCTATGATGAAAGTATTGAGGCCCAGATCGAAAGTCTTGGCGAATGTCCGCCAGGGGGTCAAAATGCTCGAGTCTTACCGAGCCGGTCTCTTAAATATGATACAACACAATTGCTATTTGTACCATTCTGGGCGGTTCCCTGTGTAGAGCAGTTGGACGGAGTTGCCTCTTTTGCCTTCGATAAGGCTGGCGCTCTCTTTCGATTCTATATGGAAATCATAATGAAACCATATTGTGCACAGTAACACCGTATTACCGTATACTGTATTACCGAGCACCACGGGTAAACTACCGTATACCTTTTGACAAACAGTCCATCTCCAAATCGCTATCAAAATAACTATCACCAATGGGAATCCAGCATAGAGGCTGGCAACAAGGGCAATATGTTCTCTGCAAAAATAAAGTTGCATGAAAATTCGATAGATCCAAGAAAATTTCGATAAGCTTATATGATTTATGGAACTGATTGTGTGCACTACCGTAACTAGTAGTTTTATAAAGGCGCTATCAAAGATTAATCCACGCACTCATCTGACCACTCTGCTTTAGCTGTTGTTGTTGTTTTCGTTCTTTCAGGAACCGTAGTCATTTCTGAAATAAGATTAAATAAATTTTTGATACTCTTTTCCTACTTTTTTATCGGAAAATCTTATTCTTCATTTAATTTCTCACCAATCTTCTTAAGACAATATATGAATATGTAAGGGGAGTCCATTATTATTATTATTATTATTATTATTATTATTATTATTATTATTATTATTATTATTATTATTATTATTATTATTATTATTATTATTATTATTATTATTATTATTATTATTATTATTATTATTATTATTATTATTATTATTATTATTATTATTATTATTATTATTATTATTATTATTATTATTATTATTATTATTATTTTATTATTATTATTTTATTATTATTATTATTATTATTATTATTATTATTATTATTATTATTATTATTATTATTATTATTATTATTATTATTATTATTATTATTATTATTACAATAGGTGGGCGCTTGAAAACGAAAACTTTTTGCGTACAGCCTTGCCTTCCCATCGGGGCCTTGTGCATAGCCTTGCCTCGAAAAAGTTGAAAAATTTCCAGTCAAATTTGTCAAGAAATAGCCATGCGCACAGCCTTGCATCCCAATTTCAACAGGTTTGTTCACAGCATCCCCCCCAACGTGCCCATCTATGTATTATATGCTCACGCACGAACGAGACAGCCGAAAATGAGAGAAGAAATAATAAATGACATAATAAGAACTCTCTAACAAAACATTTTTTATGAAATTTTATTTTATTTTTTCATGCATCTTCTTACCAAGCTGCTTAAGACAATATATAAATATATCACGCGAATCCTCGACCCTCTCGGCTCCAATTACCCACATGCCAGACGTGGCGTCACAGGCTAGAGGACCATCCTTCAAATGATAATTATTGATTGAATTGATGATCTCTAAGTCACGCCCCTTATATATTATAAATTATTAATTGTTACTGACCGTTGTAATGTTTCCGTAACGAATATTCGGAAGATAGGCACTGTCAGCACAGGAATATGCATTACCATTCATTTTGATCTGTAAAAATCAATAAATTACGGTAAGCATTATCGATTGATTGTTGGCGGTTGGTTATCTATCATGAATTTGCGCCGTGGCTACCACCGCCATGCAGAGCGCAGCTGAAATTCCAAAGCAGAGCCTAGAAAAGCAAGCACTCGATTTAAAAAAAAATGTTTCAATATTCTGCGAAATAAGAAAGATTTTGGGTATCGTCGGTTTTTATACTGCGCGCTTGAGTATCCTACGAACGCGCATACACTCATTGTCAGAAAAATGTGTAAAAAATCTATACAGCATTTTAATGTGTTATAGTGAACACATCAAATTGTTCTTTTGAACACCCCCATGTGTTCCAATTTACATCCCAAAAGCTGTTAATTAGAACACATTGGGGATTACTTATTCACCCGGAACACCTATGGGTGTTCGTATTAAAGGGGCAGAAACCTTTGTCAACTGTCTCTTCAACGCTCTACGCTCTCTCGTTGTTAGAGAACAGAAAAATAGTGTGCGCAATGAAGAGACCATTGAGTGAGGTATCTCCCTTTAACACTTCATTTTCCTAAGCTCACCTTCCGGCAGTCGGTCACACCATTAGGGCACACAAACTTTGCGAGAGCAGGGTCCTTTTCGCAGCCCACTGAAAATATTTTGCTTCATCATTTCATTTGCAGAGGTCGCGATCAAGTCATTAGTCTGACACAACGTACACCCTGATGACCCATTTGAACTATTCACGAGAGTGGAACAACTAAATTTCTCCTTAGCTGTCTTACGGCAAAAAGAATCGTTTTATTGGGGTCATGGCACATCGAAACTACATAATTTCCACTCTCTCAGCGAAAATCGGCTCTCCACATTGTGGCCCCTACGTATAACCAACCTTTATCCACGCATCGTACATCGGAAACGTTAACATCCCTTGACTTGAATGTCCACGATGGCTTGGCGAGTGATGAGTTGGATGAGCAATTCAATGTCGATGCTGGGTAGAATTTCCCCTCCACAGACATCTTCTGATCTTTGGTGCACTGTAAATTATATTTAATTAAAATTAAAAAAAATTAAAAAATTAATTAAAATTAATTTTAATTAAAATTGTATGACCAGTGTTCAACAAAGTTTGCAACATTCGTAGCGCAAGAGAGTTGATTATAATAGAAAGTAAATTGAATGTAAAAGTGAAAACATCAATGTCTGAACTAACAATAATAAAGGCAAATCGTAATTGCAAACCTTAAATTCAGAGCATTGTTCAATCCATTCCGAGGAGCCAGACAGCGTACACAATGTACATCCTAAATGAATTAGCACTGATAAACATGTAATCTAATTTATTTCGAAAACACGAGGTCAGGATCTAAAACAACCTTATAACAACCTAAAGGTATGCCGTGGCACTAACATCAAATTCGCAAATAATTTTTCAAGTATCCACTGTTTAAAGGAAAAAATGGATTACAATATATTACTGACTCTTGTGTGCACATTTTGCTGTAGCATTCGGCGACAATGGAACATATTGAGTGGACGAAGCATTCTTGACCGTGAACACATCGAATGCGCATTTCATTGCCGCGCCGTCCAGCCATTTGCCATCACCATTATGATATCTAACATAGCACAGATATTACGAAGCATTTGTGTTGGAAAGAGAAACATGCAACTTCTATAAAACATTGAAACATGCGGAAAAGTTTTTTTGGAGGTTTCAGAAAAGCCGTACAAAAATATCAATTACTCAAAAAACAAAACAAAAACCGAAGAAAAAATCTCATTGTCAGCATGTACCAGACATTGTATGAAAATGTACGCTATTATTATTTTTTTAATGCAATACAAAACAATTCCATTAGTGAGAAACCTGAGAAAGTAGTTGTTAGGGCACGTGTATACGCCCTCAGTCGGGCTTGGCGTTTTGCATTCTTCATCGTTGGGGCAATCGGATGGTTTGACGAGAAGTTCTTCCACGGTTTCATTCTTGCATTTAACTTTAAAAAAAAAGATATCGAGGATCCAGCAATTCTATGTAATGTGGAATTCGAAAGGAACAGGAAGAACACTCTTTCATGGCATTTTAACATTGGATTATAGTTCATTTATCTCTTCAATCCTCAACCAATCTTTTCGTTTTTCACGATGTGATGAACAAATTATCGTAGTAACGAACCAAGATTAGTGACATGGTCATAGTCCACCAAATATACCATAGAGACTTTATTATAGGAGCCGAACCGCAGCTTATCTTCACCGTTGAGAGGAAAATTACGCTTTAAGAAATTGCCCTGCAAAGACCATATATTCTTCTTTGTTTGATTAAATATGTATGCATTATTATCACGGGTCTTCTGTAAAAGTGTAGAAACGCCTGCCACTAGGAAAATTTTTTTGTCTCCGATTTCGATGAAAGTCGGTCAGTGGGTGTGGTTGGGGGTCATGAAAAGGCCTAGTCACTTGATTTGGCCAAAATTGCAGATTATCGATTTTTTGTGATCTACCCTGAAAATGATCATAACTCGGTTCATTTTCATCGTACAGCGAGCTGACTTGTGTCATTCGAATCGTATTGTAATGCTCTTCAAAAAAGTTGTTTATGACTCGTTCGCTGCTAAGTCGTCTTTAGGGCGCAAAACGCGAAAACCTGATTTTTTGAACAAAAAGGTGACCTGTTCTCGAAAATTTTTTCTTGGGTATATCCGTTTTATTGCAAAAATTATGTCTTCAAACCACGCACAATATCACTATATAGTTCATTTCCCGTATCTCTTGGCCCGGAAGGTCGATTATTAGTATAGCTCACGGACTTAGTCGATTTTTTATCACTTTCAGTTTTTTGATCGTATCTCGCTTCAAAATTATCCAATTATCTTTTCAAAAAAATAAAAATGATTCACTCGAAAAGGAGATTGAAAAGTTTATTATTGTTCAAGTTGTTATATCAAGCCGTTTTTGAGTTATTAAAATAAAACTGCTCCAATTTCGATTTTTTACCGCTTTCATGTGACAATACTTGTTTTTTTCCTATCAGAATTCAATCAATTCGACAAATATGTTTACTTCATAATAGAAACTGTAATCTAATTGAGCAAGCACTGTGCTGATATCAACATAACAGGTCAAATGCGAGGGTACAGTACCGTGCAAAAGTCTATCCACTTTTGCTTTTTTCGTCATAACTTTTTTCAAACTCAGCCGATTATGTCCACCTTTTCAGGGATTATTTTGAGAGTGTTTTCACGTGATTTACACAACAAACTAGCCCGGCTGAACTCTTACTGTGAAATTTATTTCGAATTTATCAAAAGTCACAAAAGTGATATTTTCGTATTTTTCAATTTCTTCGATTTTTTTCTCTCATGTCGCTACCAATGTGTGTTGTGTCGTTTTAAAACTATGATACGGCATCTTGAGGCACGACATGAGAGAAAAAATCGAAGAAATCGAAAAATACGAAAATTTCACTTTTGTGACTTTTGATAAATTCGAAATAAATTTCACAGTAGGAGTTCACCCGGGCTAGATTGTTGTGTAAATCACGTGAAAACACTCTCAAAATAATCCCTGAAAAGCTGAACATAATCGGTTGAGTTTGAAGAAAGTTATGACGAAAAAAGCAAAAGTGGATAGACTTTTGCACGGTACTGTAGTTGATAACTAAGGGGCGTCAAATGGGCCAGTCTCTTCGAGATTGGCCTTAATCTCTGAATGGATCTCATCACATATCGCAGGAGACGGTCAGAACATTCTCGTGCACTTGTACTTCATAATGAACCCACCCTCCCCCTCTTCATCGTATTCTTCCTCCTAGTCCTTGATGAAATCCATTGCCAGTGCCACATCTCTTCGATCGTCCCTTTTTCCCCGCTTCCTCCTTCTTCACGAGAAAAGTACGTATGCAGTTCTTGATCTGATCATGGGACATCCTGTTTGCTGACATGATGTCCCTTCTGGCCTTCATTTTTTTCTCGACTTGTTCTGATCTCAGCTTATTTCTTGAGGCGTAGAACTCCTCGAAGAGATCCACCATCATCTGCTTGGCAACTGGGTCGTAAGGTGCACTCTTCTTCCGAATGCGAAGTCGCATAGGCAGATAGAGGAGAGGAGGGGGAGAATAAATGCAATACAAAAAAAATCAAACTATTATTATCGTGCGAATGCTATAAGGTCTTTGTTCAACACATGAAAGCGGTAAAAAATCGAAATTGGAGCAGTTTTCTTTTAATAACTAGAAAACGGCTTGATATAACAACTTGAACAATAATAAACTTTTCAATCTCCTTTTCGAGAGAATCATTTTTATTTTTTTGAAAAGATAATTGGATAATTTTGAAGCGAGATACGATCAAAAAACTGAAAGTGATAAAAAATCGACTAAGTCCGTGAGCTATACTAATAATCGACATTCCGGGCCAAGAGATACGGGAAATGAACTATATAGTGATATTGTGCGTGGTTTGAAGACATAATTTTTGCAATAAAACGGATATACCCAAGAAAAAATTTTCGAGAACAAGTCACCTTTTTGTTCAAAAAATCAGGTTTTCGCGTTTTGCGCCCTAAAGACGACTTAGCAGCGAACGAGTCATAAACAACTTTTTTGAAGAGCATTAGAAGACGGTTCGAATGACACAAGTCATCTCGCTGTACGATGAAAATGAACCGAGTTATGATCATTTTCAGAGTAGATCACAAAAAATCGATAATCTGCAATTTTGGCCAAATCAAGTGACTGGGCCTTCTCATGGCCCCCAACCATACCCACTAATCGACTTTCATCGAAATCGGAGACAAAAAAATTTTCCTAGTGGCAGAACCGGGCGTTTTTGCTACACTTTTACAGGAGACCCGTGTTATAAACTTTCCACTTTCTCGCATGACATTACATTTTCGCTTATTTTATCGATTTTTATGGCGTTTTCTCGTCATTTCCTTTGGCTTTCTGTATGTATTAAACAAAACGTCATAAAAAAACTCACAAAATTTTCGCAAAATTTCGGAGTGCGTTTTACTTGGTGTATATTAATTTTTTTTCAAAGGGGGGGGGGGGGGGGCTTTTATCAAGTTCGTAATTTTCGTGGAGCATAAATAACATATAAATAACTTGTGTAGCCAGAGTGGAGAGTAAACTTTCCTCTGACTTTAAAGGGAGAGTGACCTAACTCAATGGCGTCTTCATTGCGCCCATGGGGCGCCCACTACATATTTCTCTGTTCTCTACCAACGAGAGAACGTTGACCGCTGAAGAGACCGTTGACAAAGGCGTCAGCCTCTTTAAGTAATTATTCCTTTTTAGGTAAGGCAATACCAATACGCATATGACGGAATAATTCCTATATTTTAAAGAAATTTTCCGACATACAATATCTTGCGTAGAGGTCAGAGTGAACGAGCAGAACGTGCTATTAGTTGCGTTTGCGTCGCCCTTCACTTGAACTGGAAAGACAAAACCATCTTTTAAAAAATTTAGTAGTACATTTTCATGTAAAATCTTTTCAACAAACGTTTAAAACAGAAAAATGACTAGAATATGCAAAATATTTAAAATTGAGTAGAAGAATCTATTATAAATCAAACATAAATATATAAATGACAAAAATTAAGCATATAATTTATTGCTTTGCTACAAATGCATACCAATTGACTGATCTAAACTCGACTGTATTCCATTATTGTCGCATCTGACCAATTCTGATTTAATCTTGTCAGGTGTTCCAAATACCAATCGCGTTCCCGAGTCGGAAGAAACTGTTGTATCGATCATAGTGAACTGCCATGCCGTTGCAGATTGTGATCTTAATTGAGAATGCTGATTAAGTTGCATTAAAAAATCGTCGTCCAAGTATTTTCATGCTTTAATAACAGGGATAACACGAGTGATCGCTTGATTAGACACATCAGGGAACAATCACATGGGTTCGCAGATCTAGTAAAGGAGTCCCTATCACAATTCCCCTTTTGCACGCTTCTGCTGTCACACCCTAATTAATTTTTCCGTACTTTTCATCAAATCAGAGAATGAGACTAAATTTGGGCACCACTTCTGAATAGGGTAATGGTTGGTATGAATATTAGGGCATTGTGATAACAGACGTGCGCGAAAAGGGGGATTCTGGTAAGGAGATAAAGGATGCACTAATATTATATTAATTTTAAAATAAACAAACTTCACTATAAATGCACGTTGATTGCATGTTCCTACATTCTCAGCGGAGAAAAATTCGGTAAGTTCGCCTGTACCAATGACACCTCCGGATTTACAAGCTTTGTCGACATAGCACTTCTGAAGATAACGTTCCTTATAAACCCGTATTTTTGCCCACGAGATGTGACGACCGAAATCACTAAATTTCGAAATCACTAAAAGTCTTCACTTCAATTGTTCGTGAGGGTACGCCCAGAGAAACCGTGCACAATACTTGTAAAGTGTTATAGGTATTTAACACTTTTGAGTAAGAAAACCTTGAAAAGTGTCAAATTAACACAAGTCTTCTGTAGTGTGGAGTACACTTCATTCTCTGTGTTTAATGTTGTGATGTTCAGCCTTCAAAACCTACCATTGTCTTATCACATTGTCCAAAGTCGATGGAATCCCCGAAAGAGTTATATACCAATATCACGAGAGACACGAATAAGCGAATTATCATCCTGTAATGCAATAAGCTTGGATCGATAAATATCACGGTAGATCAAAGTAACGTTTGATCATTGCTTGTTATTTCATAGTTACGGTAGATTCAAGGTACGATAGATCATAGGCAGTGCAGTGCTGTATAGTGTTACCTTACCTTGACGAATTGGCAGAAGAAGTGAAGAGAATATTCACTTGGCGAGAGAAAAAAAACCGACTGATCAGTGAGCCAACAAGATGATTAAATGAGCACGAATGACTAATACACACTTATTGCACTTTTACATATGATAATTTTCCAACTAAAACCAATGAAGTCTCTGTACCGCTAAATATCTCAACTCGGAGAGAATGACGAAATAGTGTGTAAAATGACAAGTGTTTATTGGCTGTAGGAAATTCACCTCATACACATATTCATGCTCGAAACATTGAACTGTTCAATTTTCGAATTAAAAAAAAATTAATGGCGGAATTGATTCAGACATCAGACTACCATCTATGGGATTTACTGAAATCTTCATTAAGTTTTTTCTTTTTTTTATAAGAATTTTGTACTGTAAAAAAACCTTCTCCAGTTCTTCGCTGATAATATTTCCGACAATCATATCAGGAATGCAATTATATCTATGTATTTTGATCAAGGTGAGAGCCCAAACAACACGTGTCTGAGACATACATCATAAATTCCTTAGAATTGGTACAGGTAATACATTTTTCAAAGTGACTTTTATTAGCTAGCTATTTATTATATTAGGCAGCACCGTAAATATGGCATTTGTCTCGGAAACCATATAATTTCAAGACGTAGGCATTCTTTTGAATCTTTACTATAAGTATCTATCATCAAATCGTTTAATAATTTTTTTCTTAAAAAGAAAGATGCCAGATATCGTCTCTTCTCTGGTTTTTTCAAACTAATAGTACTACTTATCCTTCCCACTAGCCGTAGACTGGCAAGTCTACGACTAGTTTACTAGAAGTTTACAAGAAGTGGTGTATAATACGGTAATGCATTTCGTCAAATGTTCTTTCACTTGTAGTAAACTAACAGTAAACTGAAAATATGTGACGTAACGTAAGTAAACCACTAGTTTGGAAATACCAGAGTTACGCAGGCAGACAAACGTTTATTCATGTGCCATCTGGTAGACTCTTGTGCACTGTATTAATTTGCAGTGCTTCCTGTTCTTGCAATATTATGTGTAATCACACTGTTTAAAAATATCTTTTACACAGTTTTTCTAAATCAACTATGGTTGAAGAATCAAAATAAATCAAAAACTCCCATTATTCGGGTCTTCCTCTTAATCGTTGCACGCTCATATTATTTGTCGTAAAAGATGATATGGAACTGTGCTCATTGCTTCAGAATGATATGTTTTGTGCTTTTGTATGTTGACCAAACATTACCATAGACAGTAACAAAGAACAGTAATGATGAGTTACTGAAAAGGTGTTGACCATCTCTACCTGTAATCGTGGATTTTCCACGTGGGAACCAACATGCAACGAACACAAATAGCGCCTTCGGCTGTTGTTCGTTCCACACGCCATGGTGCATCAAGGGCGGTGCCAAATTTGTTGTTTATCGCATACGAAATTATTGAGAAAAAAAAACAGATTTGTAACCTTTGTGTACAAGTGAGATCGTCTCGTTTCCTTTCTCCATCCTCTTATGTTTCTATGATTGATCGCTTCTTTTTCGATTTCGATCTTTCTTGATCGATTATTGCTTCTATTACAATTAATTATATTATTTACGTATACGTTTGCCTATTTATGGTGCATAATTTCTTTAATAAGCATTCGTATTAAGTATTCATGAAAATGAAAGTATTCGTGGAACTAAAACTATAATCTATGTATCCACAGAGAATAGCATACATGAACTCAATCAGTTTTCCCACTGGATGGTGTATCGCAACACTTGTTCTGTCGGTCATATTAAATATAACTCTTGCCTACGTCGCAGTTCGAACGTCTGACCGAATTGGACCTTACAGGTAATAATAATAATAATAATAATAAACTTTATGCGGGCAATAGAAATTGAAATACAGTACAGCAGAATCCCGCCCTTGACATGGGATTCCCGGGTGTCCCGGGGTGTCCCCGATGTTCCCTCGATTTTTACGCTGTGAATAAGGAATATCAGCTCTTCAAATTGTTTGCATTCTTTTACTCCAGGTTTGACCGAATTTATCACGGAAAGATTGGAATTTTATAAATTATGTAGCCTGAGAAAAAATATTGAAAATTTGTATTTCTTTCAATTTTTGATGAATGCCGCGCGACAATTTTGAAGAAGTCGCGCACACCCGGCAAATTCTATCGCAAAGTGACTTCGTTCCAGAATTTCTTTTCCTTAGCAATGGTCAATGTGGTATGATTCGGTATATAGTACGTGACCTACGTCTAATCGAACTAAGAGAACCCAGATCTATGCCCGATGGCTGGACTGATATGAGCTCTCAGAGCTCTCAGAGTGCTCAATCTCCATTCCTAATCTCTGATGTAATCTCTCAAGCATTACAGAATCCTAGCAGACAGAACACTCGAGGTCGTGGTCGCTCTATGCGGAGAGGCGGAACCTCCGGTGGGCGCGGGCGCGGTCCATTCAGGGATGAGAGCGCCAGCAGATCGAGGAAGCGGGCAGGCGAGAGCGGCAATCGTGAGTCAAAGAAGAACAGGGGAAATCCCACACTGTCTCCTCTTGCCGAGTCCTCCCCATCCTTTGCCCGTCCTTCTCCCATCCGTCATCCTCTTATCTCTCCCTCCGCACCGCTTCAGAATGCTCCTAATCACTAGGATGCCTCACTTAGGGCTGTATCTCCACCTCCTTCGTCTCATATATCTCATTCTCTTATCTCTCCCCCTAGGCCCTTGTCTCGTTCTGTCCTTCCATGCAGCAATAGGTCAACCTTAAGTCTTTCATGCGCGCTAATCAATTCTCGCTCTGTTTGCAACAAATTATCTATGCTCGAACAATATACCATCGATCAAACGCTTTCCATTGTCTGTCTTACTGAAACCTGGTGCACCCCCAATACTGTAACTGATGCTATGCTTGCCTTCGATAAGTACACTGTTTATCGATCTGATAGAAATAATACTACTCGAGGGGGCGGAGTCGCCATGCTTATTGATCGATCTATCCCTTCACTCCTAATCGATTCTCGCTCTTTCTCCCTGCTCTGTCAACTAGTGGCTTGCCAAATCTCGCGCTCTCCGTCATCTTCGTTAATAATAGTCCTAGTATACCGTAGTCCATCTTGTTCAATTGTTTCTTTTACAGAATGTCTTGACTGGATACATAATCTATACACAACCAACCCTTCTCCTATCATCGTATGTGGTGATTTCAATTGTAATCAGATTGATTGGCCTTCCCTATCTGTAGCCTCTCCCTCTACCTCTCAATCATCCACTGCTCTTCTTAACTTCTCTATCTCTACTTCTCTACACCAACTTGTTCTTGATCCCACTCGCGAATCAAACATTCTCGATCTTGTCTTCACGTCTGACACATCCAATGTCGATTCAATTTCTGTTGAGGCGCCTCTTCCTAATCTTGATCATTGTACAGTGCTCTACAGCATCCCCACTACAATCACTCCGCCTATTCCATCTAAGCGCCGCGATTATTCTAAGGTAGACTGGACCGTGGTTAACCGCGCTATAGATTCCATCGATTGGAATTCTCTATTCTATACCACTACCGATTCCACCGTACTCTACTCCATGTTCGCTGACACTGTAAGCGCAATTATTGATCGTTTCATACCTATGCGCTCCTGCTCTCCTAAATTATTAAAGTTCTCTATCAAGTCTAGACGTCTTCTAGGTAAATGCAGAACATTATTTAAGAATATATACAATCTCGGCCTATCACCTTATCTAAAAGCTCGCTCCTCTCTACATAAATCAATACTGCAAACTCGTAAGCGTAAAGTACGAACACTATTACGATCAAGAAATCTCCGCGCCTTTTACTCTTATAGAAGCTCAAGGATCAAAGATCAATCGCTTCATCTTCCTACTCTTGTTACGCCAAACGGCACCCAATGTTCCACAGATGCATCCAAGTCTAAAGAGCTTGCGCGACATTTTGAGCAATCATTTAATAATCTTTCATATGCCATACCACATACATGTCTTCTATCCTCTGCGCAATCCATCAATTTTGTTGATATCCATCTCGCTACAGTATCCAATCATTTGAAGTCTCTTCCTGCACGTAATTCCTCCTCTCCCGATAAAATACCTTACATCTTTTTAAAGCATACTGCCGATCACATCTGCGTCCCCCTTACTATTCTATTTAATCGTTTTCTTCTGCATGGATCCTCTCCTAATCAATGGCAAACTGCAAACGTTAAGGCTGTTTATAAACGTAAGGGACCAAAAAACTCTTCCAGTTCGTACAGACCCATATCACTCACCTGTTCCACTTCTAAAGTATTCGAGCGCCTAATCGTATCCGCCTTATCTAAGTACTTAGAAGACAATAATCTTCTTTGTCCACAACAACATGGTTATCGTCCTTTCCGCTCTTGCAACTCTGCTTTACTTTCATCTTTTTCTCACTGGTATCCGGCTCTCGACAAAAGCCAATTTATTTCCGTCGCGTTCATCGATTTCTCAAAAGCTTTCGATTCAATTCCAATTGATCTACTCTTATACAAATGCTCGCGTCTGGGAATTCAGGGTTCACTTCTTAATTGGATTCGTTCGTTTCTATCCAACCGTTCTCAAGCTGTTGTTGTGGGTGATTCTCTCTCTGATCCCTTTTATGCTCTATCAGGTGTCCCACAAGGTAGCTGTTTGGGGCCACTTCTCTTCTCCATCTATATCTCTGATCTTCCTCTCATTCTTCCTCACAACGTACGATGCACTATATATGCTGATGATGTCAAGCTCTATTCCTTTAATGACCCTTCTTCACTTCAAACCGCATTAGACTCTCTCCATCAGTGGTCTCTAGACTGGGGTCTATCCATCTCTTTATCCAAAACTGTAGTAATGCATTTAGGCAACAGACACCCTACCCTCGATCTTCATATCAATGGTATCAAACTTCCTGTAGTTAAAGAGTTCACTGATCTCGGTATATCATACGATAATCGACTATCTTTCTCATCTCATATCCAATCTATTGTAGCCAGAGCAAATTCCAGATGTGCATATATTTATCGCATTTTTCACACCTCTTATCTCAAGCTTTATTCACGTCTTTTCATCACTTATGTAAGACCTATTCTTGAATACGCGTCTGAACTGTGGTCACCTCATGAAGATCATCTAATAAAGCTCATTGAAAACGTACAAAGGACTTACACTCGTCGCGTTTTCTACAAATGCAAGCTACCGTATGCTTCATATCCTGATAGATTATCATTACTCAAACTAGAGCCTCTTGAATCGCGCCGCAAACTATCTGATCTTTGTTTTACCTATAAAGCTACACATGGACTTATTGATCTTGACAATCCTTCTTTCTTTATTCCCTCTATAAATACTAGATCTTCCCGCAGACACGCATTCCAATATCGTAAACACAATGCTAAATCTACTCGCTTCTCGAACTTCATATCAAATCGTGTTGTTAGTAATTGGAATAAACTTAGTAATAATTCTATTATCTGCCCCTCAGTTAAATCTTTCCGGAAATGTATAAATTTGTCGTTACTCGAAATGTAATAATTAATTGTTATTTCTTTGCTACCTAAGTTGTGGCATCGTATTTTATGTAATTCTTACGATATCAATTATTCGCTATTATGAGAGGATATCTGACTCAATCGACATACTTGTGTTGGGGCTTGGCACACTATGAAAAAATGGTAAGTGAGATTTTTGCAGTTTTATGTAGTACTGTCCGAGAGAAGTTCACCCATGCAGGAGAGAAGTTGTGAAAATGCTTCTACGCCTCAGGGCATGACGTCATAAAAATTTAAAAATTTTGCAAACTTGCTCGTACGGCTTCATGAGTGGAACCAATCGATTCCTCGTTCAATTCTAAGACTTTTTTGATTTGGTACATTTTTTGTTAATCTTCGGTCTTCCTTTGGAAAAATGCAAAAAACATTGATAAATTCAATTTTTTCGAATTTAATATATTATGCAAGTGCAAAGGGCCGTTTTTTATTCGCTCAGTTTTTTCTTATTACAATTACACATACGCTTGTATATACCGTTAATTTTTTGAGGGGGCCTGGTATATTGGAGAAGCAAAAAACAAGAGAATTAATTTGTGGTGTGCTTACTGTAGCCGAGTTTCATCAGTACTATTTCCCGGCTCCTGATTCTCGTTTGCGATTTCAGTGTGCTATGTGAGTTACTGTAGCCGAGGAATGCCATAAGTATATTGCTTCAGCCGTGTTACAGTAGTAGATATGATTACATCAATTATAATCGACAACTAGAATCAGGAGCCGGGAAATAGCACTGATGAAACTCGGCTACAGTAAGCACACCATAATTTAATTACTCTTGTTTTTTGCTTCTCCAATATACCAGGCCCCCTCAAAAAATTAACGGTATATACAAGCGTATGTGTAATTGTAATAAGAAGAAACTGAGCGAATAAAAAACGGCCCTTTGCACTTGCATAATATATTAAATTCGAAAAAATTGAATTTATTAATGTTTTTTGCATTTTTCCAAAGAAAGACCGAAGTTTTACAAAAAAATTACCAAATCAAAAAAGTCTTAGAATTGAACGAGGAATCGATTGGTACCACTCATGAAGCCGTACAAGCAAGTTTGCAAAAATTTTAAATTTTTATGACGTCATGCCCTGAGGCGTAGAAGCATTTTCACAACTTCTCTCCTGCATGGGTGAACTTCTCTCGGACAGTACTACATAAAACTGCAAAAATCTCACTTTCCATTTTTTCATAGTGTGCCAAGAGTATTTCGATCCAGTGAGATATGCTCTCTTATAATTTATCCTTGTAATGCATAAATTATTATTATTATTATTATTAGCACAATTGAGTTGACAAGCTTTTAAAAAATTCAACTTTCCTTGATAAATTCGGCCAAATCTGGAGCAAAACAACGCGAACAATTTGAAGAGCTGATATTCCCTATTTACAGCGTAAAAAATCGTCCTTGCGCTCAAATGCCCAATACTAGGTTTGCAGGATTCGGTTCCCTGCATTTCTTTTTTAACAATGAATTACTTACAATTCATTGATTCAACACTGTCATTTGTTTTTTTGGACAAGTATTTACTATTTTTACATTAAAATTTTATTGGGAGCAATCCTCTTAAAACTTGGCCACCTCTTCATGTCGTCAAGCTCCAAGAGTTTTACAGTTAAAAACACATTTATCAAGAGTAGGACTCTGATGTGCATGGGGAAAAAGCTCTTCTTACTTCCGACAGTCCCAGAACACTGATGTTGATCTTCATATGCGCGTCTTCGATTTCACAAATCCGAGAATATCGACAGGCAATTTGGAGATAACCGAAGAAGTTGGTTCCAAGAGACCGTTTTTTTAAATTGCTCAGCGTCCATGACTTCAGCGGGGTTAGGATTTAACGTTAACGGTTTTAACGGATTTAACGGAATTTAACGGAATGTGAAACCGTTAATTTAACGATTTAACGGATCCGTTAAATTTTGATTTAACGCCTAACCCTGGTCCTCAGCAAAATAGTCAATATGATAACATCCTCTATTATGAACACCTATCGAATGCCATATGTCTAATCTCGAAGTACAGGAGTCAATATCCAAACTTTTCTTGTAAGAGCGATGCCATACCATTTTACATCCTTTATGCACAATTATAATAGTCGCTTTAGCAGTTTGAGCCTTTACGTGGTTGCGTTGAAGGATTCAGGCTCCCTTCCAGTGTGGATCTGAAACGTATTTCTACCCAGGATCAACCTTCTCTATCTGTTCGTCTCATTCATTCACACATTTTCTATTATTTGTTATTTTCTGTACCGTGTTTCCTTGAAAACGCATAATATTATTATTATTATGGATGCTGGGTTTCGCGATGCCTCAAGCTCCTTGAAGCACATCGCCTAACTGTGTCCTATGCTCAATAACAGTGATGAAACATCCATAACTATCGATTAGGTTGCACATGCGATGATGACTATTATTAGTGCTATAAAATTCAATATACTGGAAATCTTTCATTGCATTTTAATTTTAATTTTAATTTTCTTATTTGTATATGCTTTACTTCTTTATCAGACAAATACGACATGTTCACTCATTTGTCACAATTTTAAGGTGTTACTGGCATAGAATCTTGATCTACTCGCGTATTCTCTGAAATGAGCGCGAATCACAAGCAATAATCACTTTCAATTAACAAAGAAAATCGGCGCTAGGTCGAATGAGAACCGATGAATAAGAATCGACTGGATGATGATCACTGGTATACTTAGTCTATTCATTAGGTTTTGTCTCAAATATGCAAATGGTTATCATCCGGTCGGTTATTATTAATCGGTTCTCATTTGACCTAGTGC